>LUCM01008707.1:245069-288368 GCA_008360955.1 Fasciolopsis buskii | reverse complement strand
TAATGGTTCGATTTGGCCGATCGATGACAAGGGTAGAAAGCATGAAATTTTTAACCAGTGGACTGGCTAGTGTAGGTGCGGTTAGACTACCGAGTTGGGGTCCACGAGATATCCCGAATCAATGGTTGGAGTTAACAGGTGATATGTCTCAATGCCACCGCCACTGGCGTTCTTGATTTCTAAATCTCTCCCATCTGGAAAGGTGAACATCTTTGTTTTCACAGCTAGTCTTTCAATATTTACCGTTTATTTTTTTGTTTCAGCAGGTGATGCTGCTAGTTAACAACTGCCACTGCCTTAAGCGCTGAGGTCTTTAGATGTAAATGCAAGGAAAGACATCCATTATTGCGTGTCAACACAAAACACAATCATCACTCACGTACTGCTCTCGAGAGGTGAAATACTATGGTCGGCATATAGGCTGTTCAGGATACTTCTGCCGATTGTTGCTGAACTGTAAAACATGTTATCTTCTTGGCAGTGAAACGACACTTTATTTTTAAGACTTCATTGAAGCATGAGTGCACTGGAAGAAACATTTCCCACAGTCGCTAGGGCCCACTACATCCATGGGGCATCAGCAGCCACGGCATAGAAACGTAGAATGGCATAGTACCACAGATGTTCTCTACGACAGGTGTAGTAACGAACCGGTGAACAGCTAGCTTCCATCTACCACCAAAATGCATCTACTTACTAGGTGCTGCTTACTTCATACTGGATCCTGGGATGCCGAAACTCAGTGGTGTCCAAATCTTTACACTGTCAAGCAAATGTCTGTGAATAAAGACCTCCCTTTTAGTCACTCTTCCGCCTTTTAAACACATCGCAGTTGATCTACAAAATTGCTTAAGTTCCAAATGGTCTAATGATATAAAGGTCCATGGATTTCTAAATTTATTGTGGAAGTGATTTATGTATTCCACGCTGTGGGCTTACAGTAACAGCTTGATCTTGTCGATTCACTATTTCGAGATTACTGTAGCTTCTTGTAGTTGCAGAACAGGATAAAAGCTATATGACGGCAGAGTGTTAAGTGTTCTAAGGTAGCTGGGTTCAGATTTTTTATCGCGGTTTTTCTTCATTGCTTTGCGGTTACCGAAGAAGAAGAGACCGGCATACCGGATGAACTGTAATCACCTATTATTGAGATTTCCATTCAGTTGAACTGGTCAGTGGAAGTTGCGAATTCAGCAGTCGTGGAGTATGAAGCTCAAACGATCGGGGAGATATACGAAGACTTTATAACTCTTTTGTCGTAATACTCAATTCCATCGGTTAATCAAGCTCAATGGATCACTCGTAGATTTTGCTTGATTTTCCTAGAAAAATTACTTCACTGAGAGATTTCAGGTATATGCCGGGTCTCTTGAAAACCACCGAGCACTTAATATCCCATTTGGGTGTTCTTCGTCCAATCTGACTCCGGAATCACGTACACACATGAGTTGCACCGCACAATGTAGTCATTTGCGGACGAAAATTGCAATTGCTTTTGCGACTAACCACACATACCCACATTCGCCTAGAGCTCTTAAGACAATCAGCTTTGTTGCAGGTGGGACTCACTGTATCGGCTAGCTCACAGTGTTCTTGATAAAAGGTTATTCATTTATGCGCGTCAGTTGTTTCATGGAAATATTAATCAACTGTTATTTTGAAATCATTCCATCCTTTCCGTCTCGAATCTTCGGTTACTTCAAAGTTAACCGGGACTCATCAGCTCACTCAGACCCCATCGCATACAGAGAAATAACGAATGCAAATCTAAACCTGTATGACTGGCTGACGTTGCGTCTGCTATCCGAGTCACTGCCTGATTGATCCACGTTGTTAGTTGACCGTCAGTCTAGTGTGTTCAAAGTTCACTTGTCTCGAAAACAGGACCTCTCAGGTTCATCCACTGGCACACTCAATGTATGGCTTATTTCTCTGCAGTCTCCTAGCCTGTTCACTACTCGGCTTCACCCGACGGTTGACAGCCAATGAGTGGGCGAGGTCCCATTCTGACTGTGCTGCTGAAATGCACTCAGGATTTGGTATGACCGGCTGCATCCGCTTCTGTTTATTGATTGCGACTTTCGGTTCAGTCTATCAGTTACTAACACGGCTCAAATTGTTTATGGCATGGACAACTGATGAACAACCTCCGGTCACACCAATGATCACAGATATGAGCTTAGAATTAGATTTAAACAATCTCATGAACTGTGATCTGCTCATTTTATCATCTTTTAGAATGGACTTCTTCAAACTCAACTGGAACCTCCCTTTTCGAAAATCAAATTGTGTGCAATAGTTTTGCCACCCTCTGTGAAAATTGGGCGAAGTATTATATGAAATTCGACTTATTAGTTAAAAATTGAATCAGACGAGGGGATATGGTAAATTTCCTCCCAAAATTCATTGTTTTACGATATAGGAAATTCTTTAAAACTCTTAAATTCACGTACACTTATGAAATGTTTCTATTGTGTCCTTAATTATCGAAAATCAATTTGCAGCAATGCAAATTAAGCTACGTCTATTGGTGGCAATATTAAGGACACTGAACTGGAAATATGGGCAATTTTAGGACGAAGTGGCTCACCTATTATGTGTCACTTACGTATTCTAAAATCAAATGACTTTTAAAATCATTGGCTACTCAATTCCCGATGGCCACGTCAAAATGTTCATTTATGCTAACGGTCTGCTGGCTTCCTTCAGCACTGTGAGGGAGGATTTAACGATACGGTCGGTCACAAATGAGAATTAGATTGAGGAATCTGCATGTTTTACATCTTCTAGCACAATCCACATGTATCTAATAGGTACCGCTCTTTTTTACTAGTCATTCTGGTCACGCGAGAAAGAAATCAAATCCAACTGAAAAGTTTTTTAAATGTGTATGCTGTAGAAAATCATGATCATTTTAAGTCATTGACAATGAAACCTTTTTGTCGAGAAAGGGAGTAAAAAAACGGTTTCATTTGCAATAATCATTGGTCCTAATGTCGTGGGTTTTAGGAAACGGCAACGATGAAAGGCACAGAGCTGATGACATGTGATCCATATCGCCTGATGTTCATTTTCCCAAGCGAATTTACTACCATTGTGATCGATAAAGCTGCACCCAAATGATTCCATTTATTCTGGCTTGGAAGATTCAATCTCCTCCGACTTTCGAATGTTTGGATAAAAATTGTGTTGGGCTAATATCATCTGGATCCCTTCGAAGCAATCCTGAACTTCGAATGTTGGTAGAATCAAATCTGTGGCTCCTTGGAAGTCACGGTGGCAATAACTAGGACGTTGTCTGATTCTTGCGTCCGGTTTGTAGACTCCAGTTTGCACCAGAACGGCTGTGAATAAACACCAGTTGTTAAGAGGGAATAAGTGGACAGACGGAATGGACACAAATTATAAACCATGCTTCATCGACAGTAATACGACAGCATTATGAATACATCCAATGTGGCGTAAGTATTTTTAGTCTCCACTCAATGTTACTTATCCTAAGACAATAAAAATGAAGACCTAAAGCTCACTACAGCATCATTAAAATCGGCAACCTCTGACTTCGACTGCGACTAAACTCCAGGTTTCTTATTATGCAAGAAAACACAAGTGGTTTTCACGCGACCTCAAGTCAGCAGCAAATAGGATGAGATTGACATCCTTGGTTAATTTCTTTCTACTGTTTATCTAAACATACACAGGTGTCAGTTGCAAGGGAACAATCTATCAGCCGGTGTAGGTATAAAAGGGATTGTGCCACGGGTTCGCCACTTCTGTTGACGTGAAGGCTTATCAATCGAACGGACATCACAAATTAGTAGTAAATTAGAAATGCAATAAGAGAAGTTGTAGACTGTGGTACGAAAGCAAAAGAGTATTATGTTGCTTTATCCACTTGACTACTCCGTTACTGCGTCAGCACACACGATGAATTCGTGATGTTATCGGTACGCCAGATTACTAACTCTAGGCTGATTAACCTGGATTTGGGGAAATGGTTTTGCTGATAGTGCATATGCATATTTATGTAAATATATATATATACATATATATATGATATTGTGACCACAATATCATGGCACCGACGATGCTACCTCGGATGGTGATGAAACGTTTGCAATCAAAATGCCCAGATAAGCGAACAAACCAATGCCATATATATATATATATATATATATATATATATATATAAATATATTTATATATATCTTGCCAAAGCTCACAAAACAAGCGTCAATATGAACACTTTCCTCTTTAGTAAGCAAGAGAATAAACAAAAAATACTTGAGTTTGTATTCCATTTACTCAGCAAGAGCGAGCACACCGTCGCAGTAATAAGTCGCACGCTTTGGAGCTATCTAGCTAGCGAACAGTCCAGAAATTTAGTGGCATCCCATTCCAGCTAATACATGTATATCTCAACCATGACGTACTGCCAACCTTCTAGGGAGAACAATGTAAAATTTAGTGACAGCAATTCCTCGCGTATATTCCTTGCAATCCCGCGCCATTAAACAATGGTAATCGATGGGTCCTCTATTATATTCCAGTAATTTTTTAGTCATTATGGTGTGGCCTCTAGCAATCCCAGCATAAAAGTGCTTTCACCTTTTGCCCCAAGGAATTTTAGGACTTCGAAGTCTCCATATATTGTTTAGTTACCTCATTTAATGACCACATCCGGAACTGAAACATTCTGGATAGAATCAGGATTGAGATCGAGGTATAATTTTATGCTAATCATACGTTCTATCCTAGTGTCATCAACGGATTTGTATCAAAATGAAAGAAAATTACACCACTCAGGATAGCACGTGTATTAGATTCTAGTAGAGTGAATTATGGAGATTCGTTCAGAGATGTTCTTTTCTTCATGTTGTCTACCGTCTTAGAACTCAAGGGAATATCTCAATCACCACAAAGACTAAATTTTCCGCGTTTGTCTCTAAAATGAGTGAGTCTTTCCCAGGTGAATCGGTAAGATCACTCCATCATGAACGTTGACTTATGAAAAAGCTAGGTTTAGACTAAGGGAAGAAATTTTTGAAGTTCCTATCGGGAATATTTGCTTTTCACTCGGATAACAAGTCATTCGGTGGTATGCTGACCGATGTCTGATCTTATTTTTAGCTGTTTATTGCTCAGTGAGTGGCAGTTCTTTTTGGTGTTTGCTTTTGATTTTACAAGAGTTGGAAAGGAAATGTATCTGAGTCTAGATGAACACTAAGGTTTGACTATTATCACCAAGACAGACAGTCAGATCTATATGATCAAACGTTCCTTCCAACACGCTGCTTGCTTTCCAAGACATTCCCCGGCAGTTTGAAATCTGCCGAATAGACAACGAGGATGACTGATGAAGGCAAAGTTTGAACTCCAGACAGTCATATATAAACAATGTGATGGCGGTCGGTAGACATTTGCTGCCAAACATACACACTTGAGCCCACTTTATACTTGCCAAAATAGGCTTGAAATATGAACAACCATTAGTGAAGTCCTCAAATTTAGTTTGGAACTGTGACCACTAGCCTGACGAGCGGATGTTTTCCCAACCCGACTAACCACAATACGTTTACGGATATCAAAAAATCCAACTGAGCATCTCGATATTAGCGATCATAATTTCAGTGATACGTGAGGCAATTATCCTGGTTCCCCAAAACGGAATCAAATATAATCTGTTTACTGGACATTTTACCATAAGTGAAAGTAATACGCACAACTCAAAATTCGGTCAGCAACTCGTACCGCTCATGCTTTCAGCTCACGGAATTCGCTGAGCAATCGTGCAAAAACCTAGTTGAATAAACATGCCAACTTAATCAATGTTCCATTATTGATATGTAATGCTATTTCATCTAGGACAAAGCAGGAACGTTTAACAAAGTGTTTTTGCAGTCAACTATTGAAGAGACAAATAAATCGCGTGAATAAACTGCCAACATTTTAGTGTCGCGTTCAGCCTAAATCCGTCCGACACGGAGAATTTCTGTTGACCTGGAATCTTGTCATTGTCCTACTTGGGCATTCATTTGCATTTGTGATTGCACTAAGGGATGTGTCAGACGGGACTTCCATTTCATTCAGTATGCATTTCTCATTTACCGCCAGTTCAGAATTGAACCGATGGCATAACCAAACCCTGACGACAGGGGTTCTTATTTTCGTGAAACTTACCGTCAATAGATCTAGCAGTCTGTGGAAGAATCTCAGCGGTTGATGGGAACATTCGTGAATCGGCCACGGAAACACGTTGTTCTTGAGCGTAGTCACCACTTCCACCAGAAACGTGGCGATAACGACGAATGAAATTGTTGTACAGGTTGGCGCCTAGAATATCCACATCCGGATTGTCCCTTTTTGTTTGAAGATTATCAGTTGTGGGTAAAAAAAGACAAGAATAAATATATCACGCTTTAGGATCAAAATGTCTAAACACACCAAAATAATAAACTTATTCTCTACTGGCCTGTTAATAGTTAAACAACTAGCTTGCGAAGTGTATATATTTAACTTTTTATAAATGGAGCTCAGTGTGCAGTCGGGTGTTATAAAATGAAAGGAAGCTGTCTAGAATAATCAATGAATTTTACTCAACTTCCAGTTTGTTTGATATGTTTGACAGGTGTCTGAAACGATTCGGTTGTCGCGGAGATCGAAACGATAATTTGTGTACGATCGCAGTGGATCATGCGTTTGATTTGGGCGGCGGGAAAAGTAATGGTCCTAGTAGTCATTAGGCCGGTGTCGCATTCTATTGAGTGAGATCATAAACACCAGCTGACCACGAATTTCTTCGCTTCTAACATGGAAGTAAGTAAGCAGCTTGAGTGAAAGTCAAAACCGAAAATTTTGGCGGCTAAGCGTTACACTGTCCTGGCTTTTATTTACGGTTGGGCTAGTCCACCCTTTAGATTAATCGATAGTTTGTCTAGTTTATCAACAACTGGGTTGGAGAGGATATTTTACCTGCGCTTATTAAGTTCCACCAACCGCGCTTGAAAACGACAAAAATAAACCGGCTATATGGAAGTGCGGATGAGACAAAGAAGCACAGTTCGTGTCCTTGAGATAAAGACAAACCATCCGTCCGTCCGTCCATCCATCCATTCACAAAACACAAACTACTCGAACAAATTATATCTGTTGAACTTGGCTTCACATGTGCGACCGTGCCAGTTAGCATTCTAACTTCAGTCGGAGGACGAATATAATGCACTTCCGAAAATCAATTTAACGGCTGTACAAGTGCCGATACGTCCTGAAAATTTGGACTAGTCTAGAAACCAATGCAAACTCAAACAGTTCAGATCAACATGAAACTGACGTCCGGCCGATCAGTGTGTTTGGTATTAGTTTGTAAAGCGATGGCTGCTTGATTGCGCACATTAAGAGTGATCTGCCTGAATAGTAAATTAAGAATTTGCAAAATACGGTTGGATATAAAAAATGTTAGATTTCTTCCGCTAATCATTTCACCACCTGCGTATTTGACTGATTCACCAGTAGCAATTGCAGCTGGCCGCATGCACGTGTACATGACAGATCGCTGTTTTGCACCAGGAATACTGTTGTCAGATGTCAACCATTGAGCTGAAAACATTTATTCTCGTTTTCTGTAATTATAGTAATAATAATTATCATCATCCTCGAACGATTACCTGCTTGCTTTTTACGTAAATGAATCCATGTGAATGTGAATAGTGTCTGCGTGAGACGGATGAGAGCAACAGACGATTGATGGCTAACAGTCGTAGCTTCGTTCGGGCACAGATCTTTTGTGAGGCAAAAATTAATCTAAAGACGACAAGACAAACGGTCATCAACTTTCTTCAATTTGTTATCCATGCATCAGAGCTGCCTGCTCCTGGTCGCTTTCATAGGTTGCGGATAGGGAAATGACCACTATTTGGGTGGGTAGCTGTGAATAAGGTAGGCTCTTGTTTGCCGAATAAGCGGCGGTGGACAAGCAGCAGCAGTGTCGAGGGCGTGCCGAGTTTTCGCCTGGCAAGCGATCTCTATAAGAAGGACCACAAGAGACCGATTGTGACACGACGATGTGAATAGTGTGACCCGCCACCCAAATAAGGCCATTCTCGTTGTTGCGTTCCAATGACCCGGCTACGTTTTCCAGAAGAAGTGTATGAACCGATAAACTGATCACTGGCTAGTCTAAAATAATTCCTCTACCTTGCAGAAAGCGCTTGGCTTGGCCAAGGCTAGAGGAATATTCTCGATTAAAACGGTCTACTCTGGACCGGGCGACCGAGTAGTACAACAACCCACAACACATACAACCGTGACTATGACTGTTCTTCATATGAGCGACCTTCCACATACACAAGCGTTTTTTCTATTCCCACTCTATTTCTCTACATTCTTCAGGAACTGTGGTAAATGGATTAAACACTATTCCTATTCTCTCTCAGCCACTGTCAGATAGCATCCAAGTATCACCGAGCACGCCTCCGCCAGCAGTTCGTCGTCCTCGATACCTTTGCAAACTAGAGACATTCAGTGTGCAAAAACGGAAGCGTGTAAGTCAACAGGAGTGTTTACCTCGTGCACTATAGACCATAGTCATCGGTGTTGTATCCAAGACATTCGCATTCAAGGATCTCGCTCCGTTATTCAACTGATATGCCCATTTAATTCTCCCGTGAAATTTCACCCTGAGGTGGCGGATTCTTATTGTGCTGGCCTTTGTTTGGGTCTCCCTGAGAGGGCTGGAGTTAAACTACTTGACTGGATTCCAGTCGACAGCCGGTTATGCATAGTGAGACTTGTAGGTTCCCGCAAAGTTAATAGTCGTCGCTCTGACAGACGCAACTTGTTCGTTATCTCAGCATGTGCGCCAACAGCTTGCAGTCCAGGACATGCTTTATCAACTTTGCACGATCTCTCGTGTATAGCAAGGCGAGGTGACATCGTGATTTTGGCAGGAGACATGAATGCCAGTGTAGGTCATCTGTCCTCGAATGAGGCGCACTTAGGAGGTCCTGTTGGTCTCGATTCCTGTCGTTTTGAAGACGAGTTTGTGCTCAGACCATCAGTTGTTTCTCGCTAGTACGAGCTTTGGACGTTCCAGCTGCTTAGCGTCCACCATCTTTGAGTCAGCGGTGAACCGAAATCGACCACATCGCCATTAGCTACAGACGGCTGGGCTGCCTACAAGACTTACGGCGGTACTGGACCATTTCGCTCGACTCCGACCCCACGTTAGTTCGCATCAAGCTGTTCATGTGCTTCGGTGGGGGCCGAAGACCCATGATGCAGTGTCGGTTAGATCGTTACAGGCTATGTGATCCGACTCACCTATCAATTTTTTGAACAATACTGGCTGAAAAACTAACATTGACCCCATCTTAAAAAATCAATGAACACTGGTCGCTTATCAGGACTTACTTGGATTCTGCTGGCATAATTAGCTGCAACCTGTCCGCTGACCCATCACATTGTGACACCCTGGATTTTTTGCTGAGTCTTTGCGTCTTCTTGATGCATGCCAGTCCATTCCGACTGGTAGCGTGTGTAACAGAGCACCGCTCACAATGAGATGTGAATTTAATGGAAGTTTATCCAAGGTTCACGAGATCTGGTGGTCACTTACTCTGGGGATAATACTTTCAGGCACACTTTAGCTGGTCCTCAGCGTCAGCTCCTCCTGCAGCCATTCTGGCAAGCGTCTGGTGACCTATTACAGCAGACCCACAAAATGAGCCACAGATCCTTAGGCAAATCCGAGCCTTAGGATGTCATAAGGCGCCGGGCTGTGATGGGTTGTCCGCTGCTCTATTTAAACATAGCTAGATGCAACTGGCCAGAATACTTCTAGTTTTGTTCTCGAAGATCGGGTACTGCGAGAAAGTCCCATCCTGGTGGGAGGAGTCGATTGTTATTCCTATCTTTAAGAAGGGTCTGCACAGCGATCGCACTTACCATAGTCTATTAGCCTAATCCCAGTGGCGTCCAACCTGCTTAAGTCAGTCATTCTTCGTAGATTGTTAAGTACGTGTCGATGGCAAACTCGTCAGCAACAAGCCGGGTTTCTCACTGGTCCTGGATGTATCGATCAAATCTCCAACCTCTAATAGGTTTTAAAGGGCCGTTTTTACCTTCCAAAGGCCAACGGTCATCGTGTTCTTCGACATTGGTGCAGTCTTTGACCCTGTTGATAGGTCTGCACTATGGCATTGTTTGTTGAGGGATGGGGCACCTGAGAAATGTATCAGTCCTCAAAGATCCGTGCTGTCATACCTCAATACGGGTTAAGGCTTGTGGCTAGCTTTCGTCACCCTTCGTCCTCTCCGGTGGATTACGGCTAGGCTGCCCTATACCCTCAGTTCTCCCCAGCTTTTCCATAGAGCATGTTCTACAGAACGCCTAATCTGTTCTTTTAGAAGGCAGAGTTGAACTCTTTCCATGGAAGTGTTTGACTTAAATTATGCCAGTGATATCGCTTTAATAAGCGTCGATGCGCACGCAATTCGATGCGCGTTGATCCGCTTGGCGATTGAGGCATCCCGATACGTATATGCTTTGCAACCTCAAAATGCAACCTACTTCTTCAAGACTGACAGGAGCCTGTGTCTGCACTCACTCTTTGGGGTGATCGGTTAAAAGTATTCAATAGCTTTAAGTATTTCGGGAGTTTGGTCACACTTGGTGGAGGTGTTGACGATGAGGTCACATTACGAACTACGAAAGCTAGAGCAGCTTTCGCGAATCTGAAACACTTCCGGCGTCCCCACGATATCCGGATTTCTTTCAGAGGAAGGGAATACAATGCCACAGTTCGTAGTGCTCCACTTTTACGTTTGTGAGACTTGGTTTATCGGCGTTGATGATGCCCGTAGACCTTTTATTTTTGATCACTGATATCTCCGAAGCATTGCTCGAGTCTGGTGGGATCGTCGGGTGAGAAGTGAGGAAGTGGGTCGTCGTGTGTTGGGTGCAGACAGTCGTCCTCTGACTAAGGCAATCGCTTTACATCGCCTCCGGTGAAATGGACACGTACTGTGTACGTCTGCCCATCGTCTTCCGATTTGTCCTATTTTTGCACCTGTTGGGCAAGGCTGAAAGAAGCGCCGTGGCGATCATGCTATGGCTTGGTGTAGAGATATGAAGAAGTTACCTTCGTATTTGACCTCAGTTTGCGCATTCTACCTTCCTGCTTTTAGCCTAAGAGGTGAAGACTTTGGTTGATGATGCTGAGGAATATGGTTCAGAACCGAAGTAAATAGCGCGAAAGCTGTATGACCTGTCTCTAGAACTCATGCCCATTAAAAATAATTCGAAAACAACCAAAAAATCGCAAAGTCTTTTTGATAAGAATGCGAGAAAATCACTGGTTTGTTACGGTTTATTATATTTTCCTCTCTGGTTTCTCCCTCTTCTGCGAAGTTCCATTTACAGGTTGTTGCGTTGGCACCATCTTTGTCTTCAATCCAGTGTAATATATATACATATATATTGGTGTGATCACAATATCTATCATTTGAAAACCATTCATTATGTTAAACAAGTTGAATTTTTGTAATCTGTATTTGGGACAGCTAATTCTAATTGAAATATGAAGTTAAATTGCAGATCTGTTATTTGATCAAATACAATATAACCAGTGATCGCGAACTACGCTTTTGTCCGTTTAAAACCATAAATTGTGATGTACGCTTTCACACATTACATCTTTCGTATCGTTTATCTTTGTAGCAAGTATCTTCATTTCGACCGTCGATATTTTATGTCAGTGTATATTGGTCAGCATCACACTTTACTTAGGGCCGAATGAAACGGTTTTGTTATCATGTAAGTAGAAATGAATCATTCGCGTGATTAAATAGCGCACAAATAAGAGACAGAAGTGATTCCACCCAGATCGTACTATCACCCGTCTACTAAATCGATCAGAGTGAAACGGATTTCGTTACCCAGAATCTATAGGAATTTCAAATTCCGCCTTAGGCTTATTGGGGTTTTGATCATATTTCCTTTGTTTGATCTGCCTAATGATGTCAGTCTGGGAGGTAAAATATGAGCATATCCTATTCTCGTTCTTTCTTACCCGAAGAAGTACATTCGCTCAATAGACCTTGTGTATCCCATACGTCGAGACATCACAGTCAGCATGTGTTCCGCATATCGAAAAGTGATCTCGCTCGGTTTGCCAAGCAAAGAAGTGTAGCGCAACTTGTGTCCGGTGAATTGACGATACAGTGCTTGTAAACACGTCAAAAAGGCGCCATGACCGAAACGGGGCAGCACAGCCTGATCCATATAGACCAGATCCATGTTACACGCGACAATCGGGATATGCTCTTCTGGCATTGTGTTCGGCGTGTGATCCGGTTTCCCGTTGGTCATGAGAAGATCGATTAACAATTGGAGGTGTGTTTCCCACCGTCTAGGTTCACCAAGCATGATGATCACTAAAATATGCCAAAGGATATGTGTGGGGTAGGGAGCAGAGAGTTCGGTAGACAAGAAAGCATGACGGAAATTTTTCTGTCATCTTCATTTTATTGGACATGTAAGGCTTCAGTTTGAAGAGTGGTTAAGTTTATAATTACTGTTAAATGGACGCGGGGTAGGTGGGTTGGTGAATGGAACTGTCAGACGGCAACTCTGATTTGTCCAGCGTGGTAACGTATGTCAAAAACCAAATTTGCATTTGCTTGTGCTCATTAGTGGAGGTGTGACTTATGTGTGCACATCAAATCATGCTTTGACGAAGCTGGGAAAGTACTTCAATGATATGATTTTTATATTGGTTTATTGTTATCGTAATTTCTGAGGAAAATAAGGGATTCAAAATGCGGAACACGAAATGGTCATTGCAGTCCGCAAACATTCCATCAATATAAGATTAGGAATAAAGCCGAAATCTTGCGTGTTGTATTAGAAAGGCACATGAAAGAATGCTTGTGCGTGGGATCACTGGAGAGAAAATGCGTGTCGTTTCAGTGGGTAGTACCACGCCGTCTTTCAAGCTATTTTTGGTCTCCACAGTAAATATGATAAAACCTACAATGACATATTCCTCGGATGAGGCAATTGTATTGGTGAATCACACTATGTGGCAGCACGGACTACTTTATACTGATGTAACTGAGGGAAATTATGGCAAATATCGTGTCACAAAGACCAGCAGGAAGTGTGCAAGACTGTGGCTAAAACATTGAATTAACCATTTGTTCACACCACCAGGCCGATATTTTGTGGCTTTTCAGCCCTTGTGGGAGTAATCAACAATGCGAGTAAACGGGTTGGAAGCGTATTAGTGAAAACTACAAGTATCCACTACTGTTATTAAGCTACCTATTTTGATTTTCTCATTTATTTAAAGCTGATAAAGCCTATAGATCATGAGAATGTTTCATGTGAGTGCTAACTTCCTATACATCGATAGATGGATAAGCTGATGAAAAAAACAGACGGGCATGGAGACAGACATATAGATGAAGAGGAAGGTGTGGGTGGATAGATTGATAAACCAAGGAATAGAGCTAAATACAACGCATCTTTGCTTATTCAGAAACGTTATATATATATAGCCTGGACTACACGAACTACCACTACTTAGACGATGAGCCGTATACCTAATGCTAACCTCCGCTGTTTGAATCCTTTGAGAATTTGGTCCGAGATTCTTCGCAAAAAAATGTTACGGGTCTATGACAATCTAATTGGTTTCGCACTTGTAAACAAAAAACCCCGCTGGCTTCGAAATAAGGGTGCGGATAAGACGTTTTGTTTTCTGCCTCCGACAATCGAAAATTAGGGATTCACGGGATCATGAAGATTCACACCATACAAAATATTTTCAAATTCGGTCATTCACCCGTGAACAGTAATATTCACTGTTTTGCCTGAATTGATTCACTTTTGAGTCATTGGTGCTGGAAGTTGTCAGAATTGGCTAGACTGCTAATTAACTAATCAATCGTCAAAACCCTATTTTATCAACAGCAACTAAATGAGTGAACTATTTCTGAGTAAATTTTGGTTGCATTAAATGTGTTGTCCATTGTTAACGATAGAATCTATTCCAAGGGCAGAATAATACAAAGGCAGAACTACATTTCTGTGGAATTGGATTATTGACAATCGCATTAGTAATAAGAACAATAAAACTAATAAGATATTCAACTTCACCGAAATGCATTCATGTCTGGTTGGTGTTGAATTTAGTTCAAAAACATTCTAAGGTTGTTTGATAAATTTCTGCAGAGAGCGCTAGTTTTGGTATTCTCTGTCTCAAGCAGGACTAATGGAATCTTGATGATGAATCATTCAAGCGTGTGACATACTGTTTCCCGGCCAACAGCTGCCCCGTGTGACCATACTCTAATATTTCTCGTCAAAGGTTGCCTTTGGCTTATATGTCGCTTTTCAAAAGACAATTTCATGAAGCATATATTTGCTAACGATATGCTGCAACATTCTGCTTCGTTGTGGCTCGGCTCGCTTCTTCAAATGTGCCAGTGATCAGACGTGATAACGTTGCACTATTGAACAAATCACTTTGAGTTTAACCTAGCTCCTAGATAGAGCTACGCCGCACGTGATTCAGTAATTCACTGATTCTAGCTAGCGAAATCTTAGTAGAATACTATAGGTTTTATTTACCGGGGGTGTGCTTCGCAAAACGCATTTCGCATTTCGGGCCATGTGCCTTCAACCGTCGCTAATTTCTAGCACCTGGGATTCGTCGTTCGTCAGAGCAAACGCTGTCACGAGAATCGGTAATCGAACTCAAACCTTATGTCAGTCAATAAAACTACTAATCAGAACTAATTAGCAATAATTTATGATCCATCGTCGGTAGGGCCGATGACCTAGACTTATTAGAGACTTTCACCTTGTGAATTGGATGTTGAAAATGAAAACTTTCCGCTATGTGTAACTAACGTAGTGTCATCATTAGAAATCGCTGTCGTGGTATCAGTTGTAGTATCGGTAGCAGTAGTGATAGTAGTAGTAACCAATATTTCCTTGGTAAATAAAGCCATTACGTAGAGTTGGCACCCAATAAGCGCTACAACGACGCCCAAAACTCGAAGTACTCGCTAGTATCAAAGCGGTTCAGGTTTACCATTAGCATGTTTGCTGACTTGAAATGAAAACAGTAATCAGCTCTTTCCGCGTCAATGTACGATATCAGCTCCCATACAAGGTAACTTGCCGTACAGTAGGTGGAGCTTCTTCCCCAACACATCTTTTTCAGAAGTCTCAAAAGCATAGAGAAATATATGCGCTAAAATTTCCCTGATTATTACCCGCCCCTTGGCATGACTACCCGCTCCATCTTAATTTGCAAACCGCAATGATTCGTTTATTCTCTTTTCTTCGTGCCCAGCCTATGACGGACACCCAGCGATACAACTGAGTCATTTTTAAAAACAATAATCAGAAGCTTCGCTAAGTAGCTCTCGTGTACTGCACGATGCTGTAGGGACTACATGTTATTACTTACCTTAGCAAGTCATATGTTACCTTTAACTTCCCTTCTGTTGAGTTATGCTAGTTACTGCCACATTCTTCTCTATGTCCAGCCAGTCAGCGCTGATACCGTATAAAACCGAGGACTCTGAAATCGTCATTTATCCTACATCATCCAGACCGATCTTGATAGGCAGAACTGTTTTCTATCCCGCCTGCGTCTCGAAATGTTGAGATTAGAATGAAGTCGGAGGAACACGTCATTCGCGTAAAGCGCTTTAAAGTTAGTCTCCAGAATAGTATCTGACTGTTGTTACGTGAGATTTTGGCCGCGAATCGCAATTTTTCCAGGTAGCAAAGATAAACTTATTTTGCTCTATCCAGACGGTGATAGCCACGGTTGAACATCAGTGCTTTTCTTTTGTTCTTCATCTGTGTTCTCCGATGATCTGCTCTTGGTCAGATACGCGGTTGATGTGGGATTTCGATTCAGTAAGAAAATGATCCAAGCAAGTTGGCCTTCACTCAGCCACTGCCAGTTGTCCTGCGGACGGCTCCATGCTAGAAGCGAAGTCTTTGATTGGGAAACTTAATCGTATTCCTGGTTAGTGTCTGAGCCACCTAGCTGTACCCTTCCACTAACTGATGAATTACAGAAATAGATCGAATTCCTTACTGCGACGATTGTCTTTCAAGATAATCAGGATGGTACCGGTCCTTGAATCTAGTGGGGTGGATAGTGATAAGTAGGCTGTTGCTCAAAGCTCTCTTTTTTACACTCAACGTTTCACTTCTACCCCCAACTGACTCTGTTCTCCTCAATGGCCTGCCCACAATGCCCCGTGTGTTAATGCGCCTAACGCTTGAAACGGATCATTGTGAAACAGCATCATAAGTGATTTTCAGTCTCATAGCTCACATTTCCCCAAGCTTCATCAACCTCTGAATCGCTGCTGCCTCTCCAGCATGTCCGTCGGCTCAGGGTGTTTACCATTCAAAATCAACTTACCACTCTCGCATCAACGAATTCAGGATTCAACTGGTGTAACTCAGCTGACGACACCTAATACCTCAAGATATACCATGCTTGCATCAGAAGACGAAGTAGCTCAAGCTGTGGGTCAAAGAGATGTAGAGAAAGTCCTGATTGACGATAGCGAGGCGGGTCTTTTTGAATGAATTCCCGTTCATGGTTCTTTATTCGCTTACGGACCCAATGTGTTGTGTTGTGTAAAGCATAATTAATTTTTCTCCCGTCCTCTGGTGATATTTGGGGGGACCATTTTTATGACGCGTTCGCTACTGTCGTTCGCAAGAGCAAAGACTCTAACTTTGATGTGTTATCTGCTAAGTTTAATTCATAAGGAGCTTTTTAGTGTGCAGTGCGACTTGCTTGCACAGTTTTGTGAAGGCGATCATTTACTCCTATCTGGAGGAATTTCTGATGCAGCTGGGGTCGCGAACCTACATGGGGCATGAACTTGACAGGTAATCTGAGTCAAAACAATCATACAGCAGTAAGCTACCGTTGATCGAAGTGGATATTACTGGTCCACGAACGTCGAATCGGGTTATGCATTAGTTTTAATGCTATTTTTGTTGCAGCTCAGCGTCAGTTGACTCAAAACCCAAACGCGGTTACCCGTATAACGTTTGTCTGACCCAAATGTTCCAGCTAGTTGTGAACAGAAACTGTCAGATGGGACAAAAATTCCAGCCAAAAGTAAAGCTAATGGATACCAGGATCAAATGAGGCGGTCAATGCACTCAAAAGTAGGTTTCGCCTGTAGTCCTAGGTCCGCTGCCCATCAAATACACACAATAGTCGCCCAGTCTAATGAAGCACAGAGGACAGCTCTCTAACTGTATGCAAGTGGATAACGTATAACAAAGTCTACAACGTTATATGACGATGAGACTCATGAGGGAGGAAGAAAACTAAAGAAGTTAGCAGCCGCTTCAGGTAACAATAAGTGTATAACCTAGTACGTGACCCCGGTGAATAGCGAATTCCGGTTAGTGAAACAGTAAATAATAAAAGTGGAGAGTTTATTCATGGTGATTATCAAACGTTTGGGCTTTATGACGGATACTTCAGGGAGCCAACGCTGCAATTTTGTAGTTGTTGCGGCGTCAATAACTTAGAATCCCTAAGAGAAATTATTGAATTCCTTCGCGAAAGTGAAAGTTTGGCCAAGTGTCCGAACGGTTAAATAGGGAAAATTGGCTGATTCCAATGAACTCCCCCAAGTTGTTTTCAAATTCAGTGGAGATTCCTTGGTAAAAGCCATTTCCTTCTTACTGCATAACATTTGGGGCCTAGAGCTTGACCCGTCTTCGAGAAGAGAACACGCTATGATGGCATTAATTATCCTGGGATTAAGAAAATTCCTATAGTTACGAAGGCTTTAACTTCGATAATGTTCCCCTGTCTGACACCTGATCGCGACAATAACATGCGCGAACAGCAAGCCAGATTTCGCCTCGGTCGAGTTTCCAATCACCAGGCTTCCCACTTCATCAGTCATTTGAAAGTCTTCAAACACCGTCGCCCGAAGATCATAGCTTTTCTCTTCTCGGAGAATGTTTGCGACCAAGTGGCCCTGGCAGTGCTATCTAGTATTCTTTACTGGAATGGTGTATCGGTAAAGTTCGTCAAGCTCCCTGAGCACTACATGCACATGTTGTGCAATGGTGTACAGTGAACAGTGAAGTCCATTCGGGACGAGAAGTCGACGTGAGTATCCCATCTCTTTATTATTGTTTAATTTCGTCAAACATGAGGTAATGGAGGATGCATTGGGAGATTTTCAGGATGTCGAGGTCGAACTGGATAGTGGTGAAAGGTTGTTCGGACGACATAATCTGTTTGTTTAAGTCTGAGTAACGTACTCAAAGTACACTAGACAGATTGACAAAATTAGTAGCTCTATACGGATGTAAACTATTGTTGCAAGATTAGACGACGGTAGACCCGAACTTGATATTGGAAAGACTGGCACTAACCTTTGTAGACCGTTTCAATTATCCCGGAATCTGCCTGACTAAAGATGGTGGCATGTTGTTGCAAGTGAGTCAGCATATACCCAAATTTTGAGCGGTGCAAACTGGACTGAAGCATTTCTGGCATCGACATGGTATTTCGAAGAAGCCGAAAGGTATTGTATACTGTGCTGGAGTGCTCCCGGTTCTGTTGCATGGTTGCGAAATATGTCATTTGCGTTCCCGTAATACTCTTCACCTGGATATTTTCAACCATCCATATTTGCTTGGTATCCCTAGGATTGAATGGACGGACCGCAAGAGCAGTCTTCAGACTAAGAATCGAGTACTGGACGCTGGTTTGCAGAGTAATTTACCTCAGATTATCCAGCTTATTAGACTTCGTTGACTGGGTCATGTGTTCCGCATAGTGAACAATCGTCTACCATAACGTGCCTAATTACAAGATCCTCCCCGGAAGTTGAAGAAGATACATAGTAGTATAAAGATGACGCGGTAATGCCGAATGAGAAAATGTACGATAACTTAACTAAAATCGGTGTCCCAGGTCTCTTTGATTGGGTTCCATTCGGAACCATCCGCGTGGCTGGAAACACTGAATGATATGGCAAGTAACCGTCCACCGTGAAGATCCGGTTTTTATTTTAAGTCGAGCTGGATCGCATATTTGTGCTGGATACCCCGGCAGTCTTTTTCTCCCACCAGTCTAGGTCCACTCCCTGTACACCTCGCCTATTTATTTTTCCTACAGCCACAAGTAATTCGGTGTGGTAGCCAGCTGTCAGTGAAGTTTTCCTGTTGTTTAACGCTGAACGATGATAACTTTGGAAATTGAAGACTCGGATTTAAAGTCATTTGTCAGTTCCACCGTGTTCCCTCATCCTTTATTGTTGGTAATGTTTGTGTCAACTGTATAGATGCTTGTTCGATGTTCACCGTTAAAATTCCGTTCAACCACACCAAACATTTACCTGACAGTACACGAATTCAACTCTTCTAACGGCATCATGTACTAGGCTAACCTACCTTGTATATCCACCTATAGAATTTCTCTGTCTTGTTTTGTCCCATTTCAAACTAACAAGGAGATTCATTTAGCTTCGAACTAATATTGTGCGCATAGTACCAAGTTTTGCTATTCCGTCAAAAAATATAGCACAGGTCGTGTTTGCCTTTAGCCGAAAGGTTTGTACAAATTTGTAAGACTTGAATACAATCCATCATATAATAATGATAATAAAGTCATCGTTGGTAATTTCAGCCAGTGTTGTCAAGCCCCAAAGTGCTTAGTGCATCTGTATATCTTAACCTGGTTCAATTTGTTTCATGTCCTCAATCGACAATGGAACAAATTTTTTAAAAGAAGAAAAAAATGAAATTGACAAAGTCACACTGCAGAATACCGTTATGCTTTGTTCCGCTGTATTTGACGAATTGTTGATTTTCATAAAACCATGTGACTTTTCGCATGTCTACCTAAGATTTGTATCAGCGATACACAAAACGGTACAAGTTTGAAATCGGTGCTCTGTTTATTCAAACAAACAATCAGGAGAGAAGAATTGTTTTGTAATGACTTACTGTCAATCTGTTCCAACGGTCTTGGTTCGGGCACAAATCGTTGCTGCGTTGTGATCGGACGTGAAGAACAAAAAGGGGCATAAAATTAATCTTATTTCAGCATTCATAATTAATTATGTGGTTTTGTGGCAGCTACATGTGCAACACAAATATAACAAAACATGTGGACTATCCATTCTCCCAAACTCTTAAAAGAATTTTGGCAACTGGTTAC
The DNA here is from genome assembly GCA_008360955.1 of Fasciolopsis buskii. Classification (NCBI taxonomy): domain Eukaryota; kingdom Metazoa; phylum Platyhelminthes; class Trematoda; order Plagiorchiida; family Fasciolidae; genus Fasciolopsis; species Fasciolopsis buskii. Next base: position 268,126 of record LUCM01008707.1, on the reverse strand, counting down.
ACCGGAACACATATTTACACTGAATAGATTGCAAAAAAGCGCAACTTGGTTTTGCAAAGTTTGAAGTTTTAGCCACCACGATTATTCAATGAATATTCATTGCATTTTCTGTCAAAAACTATTTGTCGTAGGAACTGTTCAAGGAGCGATTCTGCCCCATTACGAAACGTTTTTGACACTGCAAAGCAGTTAGCTGGAGAAACGTGAATTACATTTCTTGGGTTTAAATCATTATTTGCTTGGTGGAGTTATATGTCATGCATTAGAATGATTAGGCATAGCGAAAACTTGGAAACGAGAAAAACAGCTGGATGGTTGGCTTATCATTGCTGCACACCACTAACTGGTATCATCCAACACCGGTATTGAATAAGCAGTTCAGTCTGACCAGTACGCTTACATGCTTTTTATGTGGCCCTCAATCCAGTAATGATTTGGTTTTGAGAAAGCTGGGAGTAATATGCTAGCACTCTATACAACCTGTTTGGCTCCGTTCGTAGGACACTCTTACGTGACTCCATTGTAGGAGTGACGATTAAATATTTGTATGTCCGGTTTTCTTAATAATCCCAAGAGTGAGAGGCATGACACTTTCGTTACTTGGACTTCTCTAGGTAAATATCTTGACCTTTAGGAAAAAACGTGGCTCATTTTCCAAAGAGCGACCACCTAAAACACCTTTCTGTCATGTTTCCACTAATCAATGGTTTCTTTTTGTTTTTAAATTTTATTAATTTCACAGATCTCACCATAGATAAATCTGGTCAGATTGGAGACCAGCAAGTCCTAGTTGTTACAGATTCGGACAAATCGATACCGAATTCAACGAACAGAAACAGCGGCTGCACTCTATGATTACAACAAAAATATCCATGAGAACTATCATCATCAGTCTGTCATTATCCATACCAACATTCAAGTATGGATAAACAAATAACTAATATTAAAAAGTACGAGTAATTCGCATCATCCGAACCATTTGATTCATTCGAACCATTATCATTGTCTCTTTTATCACCTCAGTCATCCATATTGTTCCAGTCTTTCAGTTCCTCTTCTTCATCACCTTCCGAATCCTAATGATGATGATCATCATAAACATTATCGGAGTAATAACATTAATGATCAATACCACGGACGTCATCATTATACAAATATAATGATCAGAATCAGAATCATCACTATCATCAACCATCACATCATTCAAATCATCATCACAATCCGCATCGTCATCAGAATTATTATCATCATCTTGGCCGTCTAAACCGCCCTAATCCTACTTTGTATTTTGATCAGTCTCAATGCAATCTTGATCCGTAAACCGTCACCGTCAATTGCATCATTATACTTATTCTTTGAAAACTAAGTAAAATATCCATTCCAAATGAATCGGAACCATCACCTAAAGTGTGCTAGCGTCGATATCTCTCAATATAAGGAAATTGTACCTATGCACTTTGTTTTTTTGCCTTTCAGCCACAATTCTTCTATTACAGTATTACTTATCCACAGTTGTAATAACTAGTTGTCTGTCATGCTTTCCTGTCCGGTCCCGGTTATAAACAAATCATCTGCGGTCCAGATGACTTAGACAAGGGCCACGTAACATGCCTTACAATAAATTGTTCAACTTTGCACGGACAATCTATGCAGGTTCAGCTTATCTGTTTAAACATCTACAAGGCATTTCTTTTGAGATTGGGGAAAAAAAACAGTGCATTGCTGATTGCTAGCTTTGCACGAAATGTATAACGAGTACCCAGTAACATTCGCGTTGGTAGACCCGACAGCAGTGCTTGTGCGTGGATGATGATGCTGGTGGTGGTGGTAGTTATGGTGTTAATGTTCGAGTGAAAATTTGGTGACCTGCTTATCGAACATCATCCATTTCACAATGAAGATCTTTACTTCCCTCCTTCGCGCACTGTATTGTAAATGTAAACACTAAGGGATCTGTGGAACAAACAAAAGTGTACAACTCACAAGACTTTTACGATTTTCATGATCCACCATATCGAGCAACGGATAGGCTGCTTTCACGTCATCAATTGTCACGGCATTCACAAAACCTAAGCTGAAACCGAGAAACCGAAAAAAATCACTCGCCAAACATTCTTGTGCCACTTGATTTTCAGGATGGGAGTAAAAATCACGACATTGTTTTCCACTTCAAGGCAAGGTGAAAAAGCATAACTTTCTTCAGTCAAAATAAACCCATGGTTGAGAATCACAGATTGCTTGTCTTATCTCTGCATGATCAATCAGAAGGGCCAACGAACTTCTCTTAACCAGACGTGCTTTGCTGTTGGCGAGGTATCCCAAAGTGGCAATGAAATGAAAAGGAAAAATGTAGCATTCATTATCGCTTTGAAAGTAGTAGGTACAATTGTGGTGCTGATTTAAGTAGATGGGACTGAATTTTGAATATAAACAATCAGTACCTAAACTGGTAATCGTTAAAAAAACAGATTTCTATTTCGATTGGCCCCTATTTTACTATACCCAAATGTCACTGTTGATGTTGTTGGTAGTGATGAGTATATCGACGGTGATTCAAATGACAGTGACGATCTAGACAGAATAGGAAGTCCACTTGCGCATTGCGCATCGAAAAGTTCACAACAGGTATCGAACTCTAAACAAACGGAAATCAGTCATTGGATCCCGTCCAACTATGCACTTTGCTTTACTTGGCAAGTGACCGACTATGCTAATTCAGTAGCTAAAACCGGGTTGGTAGTTCTGTGTCACTTCGTTTCCTGATAGTGGTGTTGACCTTCCTTTGCGTACAGCGTTAGCGGATTTCCCATTCTATGCAACTTCTAGCTTCTCATGTCACATCAAAACAAATTGAAATCTGTATTTCCATTGACGGAAAAGTAGGAATAAGTATGCGTCCATCAGTGCCACATTTTTCTCCTCTGATATATTTCATCATTCGCTCTGCGCAATTCCAAACAATGGTCATACAGACACTATTTACTTTGTGTCCGCTTTTTTCCAACCACCGTCCTGCTGGCTTACAAAAGTAAATTAGTGAGTGCAAAACTAGTTATATGATTAAAATAGAATTTACTAGTACTTGACTAATGTATAACAACTTGGCTGGTCATCCTGATGAATCGGGTGATGACGAGGATCATGACGATAATGATGATGCTGTTATTGCTGCTGCTAATGATGATGACGACGAACATTCGGATGATGAAGATGATGAGAACCATGATGTTAATTCGGATGACAGCGAGGTTAGCGAGAACAAGGTCGATTAAGGATGCAGCGCTCGCATCAAAGCTTTAAAATAATCAAATAATGACGCGGACTAGGACAATTATTACTTTTGTTTATCTTTAGTCATTTCATTTTATTGTTATTCAGATGACAGTAATGATAGCGATTCATGCGTATATGCTACCAAGCATATTTACGGGGCAAAAAAGAATGGGAATGTTCACGTCTCTTTTGACGCCATTCTTCCAGAGAAATTTATTTTTCAATCTAACTAAACCACCAATAAAATACCAAGGTCATTACCAATTCTTGTGGTCACCCATGAACACCACATACAGCAGCAAGATCACTGATGGTTTGTACTTTATGACGACGGGGTTTCTGCATTAGGAAACGACTGTATTCTAGTATCCGAAGTAGCATAGGTATACAGTTTATTCTTTCGAGGTACTGCAAGAAAATCACCCCAAAACTGTACTCCTATTCCTGTATTCGGGTATATCGTGTTCAGAGCAACATCTACCGTCAATTGCACTGGCAGATTTATCGTGCAATTCCAGTGCGCAGGTTATACGGTGTACTAACATAAACGTGTCATCTTGTATTGCACCACTGAGATGCACCTTTAATTTGTTTGTTTGTTTCATTGTAGAATCTGGCATACTTCCAAGTCTAATAGATTTAACCTGTGCAACCGAATATCCGGCCTTCAGATGCATAAAGCATTTGCTCAAAATGACTGACTGGCTGACATCTATTGCCGGGGGAAATTTTGTGTTCAGGCACTAAATCCGAAATTGTGATTACAGAGCATGTACGACCGAAACCATAGGTGCGTGGTTTCTGTTTCTCAGCCACTGATCGTCCGTCACACGTTTCGGATCTCACTATGTTTGCATTACACTCGTGTGGCCAAGGACAGTTTCTGGACTGGTCACATTGAACTGACCAGTAGCGCAACAATAGCGTATCCGGTAAGACCAATGCAAAGTTTTTCTTAGGACAGCAGATCCTTGTTGCTTCTCATTAGTGTGATATTAGGATCAGGATGAAAATTCCTGCAATGTGGTCTAGCACTACCGTTTGTGGTTGAAATTGTTTTCGGTATAAAAAGAAGAGTGGAGCAGTTATTTTCATCTCAGATTCGTGGAGAACTTTTGCTGAGTCGAATTTAGCCAACAAATTAAATTTCATAATTCATTTTCCCTCTCTTTTAATCATGTCTGTTGCTCTTATGGACTAAAGCGAAAAAGCCAACTCCAAAATGAAATCGTAAACATTTTTTGACTGTTGACGTGGAACAATAATCCTAAACGTTTTGTGAACAGTTGCAATCGCATTTCTTGCTAGTGTTGGTTTTAGTGAATCAAAAAACAACATTACCTGTGTGCAACGTCCAACGTATTGTCCTGACCGATGAATAATACTCGTTTTTTGTGAAATTCTTTGTAGGCCGTTAAGGGACTGGGGGCCTGAATCACTTGATCAGCATAAATCTGTAATTTGATCATTTAAGAGTTACAGTTTGAAGGTGGCCTAAAAGTGATCACTACCCCGCTACTGACACGTTAATAGTTGGTCGTACAATAAACAACAAAAGAGTAGGAAACAATAAACTGAGTAATGCACCCACTTTTATTTCGCTCATGCTCGAACAAACCGACAGGCTTTTCTACGGTCGTCTTAGTTAGTTGAGGTGCGGTAGGTTACTAAAAATGATTGCCTAATGCTGATTATTTATTTGTTATTCAGGAGAATAAGAATGAAAAAGACTTCCAGGTGAATAATGATGTATTTGTTACCGTACTTGGGGACAGAAAATGTTTCCGAAGTGTCTTCCTCTTTGCAGAGCAACAAGGAACAGTCCGTTTAGCTGGAGAACTCATTAGAGCGTAACCAGTTAAACTTAAGATCATCATACTGAAAGTAAGCTTAATTTGACTTCAGTCAGACTATACGAACTACAATTTCATAGACTATCAGCTCCAGTATCTGCAACCAGTTGTTGTGACTAGGACAGGAGGAAGGCAGCTGGAATGATTGCATGCACATGGAGAACATAAAACTCAGCGTGTCAGCACGCAGAGAAAACATGACGAACGAGTCAGCCCGATGAAATTGCCTCAAGTGCATATGTATATAATGTACTGAGTAGTAAGTATTTCGAGCACCACTAGGTCCGACAATGAATGATCACTCTGAAAAGAATGGCATAAAGCATGGTGGCACCTTGAAACACCGGAATAAAACATTTTCAAATGTGGTTAACTGGATATCAGGTGCTGCAAAAAGTTATGCATCATTTGGTATCAATACAGGATCCATCAGTAAGAGTACTATACAATTTGGGTTAGAACTTCGATTAGCAAAAGTGGATCCATCTACTAGAGTGTGCATATTCCTTGCCCCAGTGGCTTGTGACTGTATGAACCAGTAGCGGGTGGGTGATAAATCATTGCGAGGCTGCTCGGTCAGCTTATTTACCTGGGCGTTCACCGTACATTGCTCAACCAATGTTTACGCCTCAGTTCGAGCGTGGTGAACTAGGACTAGTAAAAGCCCCGAACAAAAACGAAATAGCTATAGAGTGCTTTTGTGGTTTCCCAATGATGAATTAAGGTTTGGTGCAACACAGTGAATAGGTTAGTGAAGCTCATTTGGACTTTAATTGAATTTTCCTTCTAAATGAAAACAGTTTTTGATAGTAAGTGGAAAACGTCAACAAATGTTAATAATAATAATAGTAACAATATTAATAAAAAGAATAGTCATGAGTAAAACAGAACGGCCTTCATGAAAAGAGAAAATCGGAAACCAAGCTGACTATGAATTTCAATCGTAATTTACAGTTTTGCATGTTTTTCTTTCAAGTCATGATACTCATCACTTGGCAAATTTTACCACGATTGGAGTAATTCACCGGTGCCTTGCAGAAAAGTTCTTTTTACCTGTGTAACGATCTTATCATCGCCCGGTTTCCTTTATTGTGCTTACAAAAGCACAGCGAATTTTCCGGAAAAATAGTCAAAACGAGTTCAACAAGTCATCCCCAATGCTTTTGCAACGGATTGATGCATTTGCGAGGGACCATAATTGTGATCATGCAATGACAATCATTATACGACTACTTTAGATTGATGAGCAAGAATACAACGAAAGAATTTACATGCTCGCGAAACATTTTTCTCGGAGTCGTTATGTTCTAACTTCTGGTAAATAAGTAGTGCATTAACCGTATTCTCGCCCAGGTTTATCAGCGTCCGGTTTCTTCGAAATGGTTAGTTTTATGCTACGTTTATGTTATTCCGAAAAAGAGGGAGTTGATGAATAATCACAAGTTTTTATCATCTTACTAAGACTGATCCAGGGGTCCCAGGCACCAGCTGAGATGCGGTAGAAGTGTACCTTCAGTTGGCCCTGACGAATCAGACAAAATTAGCAGCAAACTGATTTCTGCTACTGTTTTCACCTGAGGACTGACTTTGATACCTATGTAAAATCTTTTACAGATACCCTATTAGATCCCAATAGAATCTGCCCAGTTATTTTGTTTCTTTAGGTGCATGTAATATCCCATTTTAATTGAGCGACTTTAGTGCCAACAATGGAAAATGAGAAAAGTTTGAAAAGCATAAACGCAGAAGTAAATAACACTGAATTCCGAAAGGATTCATTCTGTTTACGCACATAATCTCGCTTATGTGAACCGGATGTTGCTTTATTTATGAGATGGTAGTAGTCAGTTTTTCACTCCAATGTCACATTTGATGCAATGATCTATGGCCGTCGATTTGGTTGGCATGATTTTTGCAACGGTATTTAATGTGAACACTTCTGGTAATTATTTTAAATTTATGGAGTTATTACGTCGTCAATGACCCTCATTTTTGGTCGGTTTTTGCTAACATTTTGTCAAAAGCAGTACTAAAACCGATCATATATTGTACTGACAAATCATAAGCATGTTTACGATGTGAAATTAGTTATCATTTGTCAGCGTATTCCTGGATCGAATTCATGAATAATCTTACTCTACAGGCATCGCATTGGGAAGCGGAGGCAGCTAAATGTCTCTCTCTCTCAAAAAAAAGATTCAAAGAAACATGCGTTCTTCAACACGTATACAGAGCAACGGGGGAAACATGAAAGACCACTTTGCGTAACATTATTCGGATGGTCTCTTACCGGCACTTTGAACCACGAGGAGAGCATTTTCGACTTTGCCGCCCCATCAACACAGGCGTTTGTCACAAAAGCCACAGGGACTCGCAGTTCCTTGCAATCTGGATCACATAATAGACGAAATGCCTCTTGGGCCTGTGGAAGGGGAACCGCACCGCGTCCAAGAACCCCGTCAATGTCAAACAGCAACCCGAAATTGGGCTGCAGTTTCAAGATGGGCAGTTTAACAAGGTGTGAGAATATCTGGTCAGGAATACTGTTTGAGTCAAACATGAGAAGCTAAACAAATTCTGTTGGTTCGTAGCTTTGGTCTAACCATATTTTCATCCTGATTTTATTACCTAGTAAGCCTTTTTGTGATTCAATGCCATCCAAAGTTTCAGGTTCATGGTTGCCGGTCCAGCCCTTCTCTCGTGTATTGGGTCCTAAATGCTGTGGGACTATACTCACGAATGAAGCTTGTCACAAAAAATGGTAGTTAGTCTTGTTTCATTGCTTCCCCTGCAGACACATTATTATGCAAGAAACATTTGCTTTCTTTAACTCGAATCAACTTTCACCTGACTTACAGTGGTCAACCGGTCAACACTGTATCATCTTTACTCCCGTTCTTGCCCGTCCATGGCACTTTCTTCTTATAACCTACAATGGGCCACTGTCTTTTGAAAATCGCGTGCAGTATCAAACAGATAAAACGTAAAAGGGTAATTTTCCTTTGGTTGAAATAAACAAAACAATCAAAGAAAGTCTAACGTAAACATACTAGCTCTTACTAAGAATTATTACTGATTCCTAGCTCACCTAATCGAGAGTGAACTTGAGACTTCACCTCTGAGACTACTTCCAGTTGCTCCATTTCAAAATCCATGATCAGCGGTAATGAGGAAAGATTTTTTAAGCTTATTTTCGTGTACAATGTTGAGATATTTTAGCTTCATAATTTTTAGTCAGGTATCACCGAAGCGGACGAGAATTCCTTCAGAGTAATTTGTGGGCCCACAAATTTCATTTTCGGGTGATAACCATTTCGTTACTATTTTTATTCATTTCCATCAAATGCCTTGCTAAATACGAAATGCTGATTGCGACTGTTTCATTTGTGAGATATGGTCCTCAGTGAAGAGAAAATAAACTGGCCCAACAAATAGACAGCCACATTAAACCTGAACCCCGGTATCACTTTCAATCACGCCAAAGTATATATGTCTATCTTCAGGATTGAAAGATAACGACTGAAGTACATTTAATTGTCCGCCCATGCAGATGGATTTCAACAGCATTTAGAATGAGCTGAACTCAAAGACAAACTTACCTGTTCCCTCACTTCTGGATCATCGCTCGGTCGAAAGATCGGTTCGCCATAACTATCGTAGCCGACTAACCCTTGTTGCCGAGACGAATAAGAGTTTGCCATTATTTCTAGATCTGCTACGTTCAGGGACTATGGTCGTGTGTACAGAATGATCCAAACTTTCGTCTGTGTGAAAGGTCGAGTGATGAAAACTCGGAAATGGTATGTTTCGATAGCTCTTATATGTATGCTTCGACCAGGACGACCTGGTCAGCGACTATTTGTAGGCTTACCAGACGACCTGTTAGATGAGTGCGTGCCTGTATGTGTGCGTCTGCCTGCAATGAGTTTCATCCATCTACTGAAGTACGACAGTAATGTATGTTACACACAAGTGCTTCGGAAGTGTCCTGTTGGTGCCACACGCGCAGATCTAATCTGTTTACTGGACTGAACTCAATCAGGCCGATAGCTCCCACGCATTTTTGCGATTGATTACATACACACTCACAAACCTACACACGTACATTATTGGGACTGAAGATGTGTCCGCTGCTGCACGTTATTTCGTTCGTCCAAAAAGATGAAACTGCCTCCCTCCGAGTTCTACGACTTCGGCGATTATGTCCCCGTCGGTTTCACGGGTGATGGTAGATTTGATATTCACCATATAGTTTACTTTCTCGTTATGTCTCGTGTGGGAATGCACATGTACCTGTGACGCGCTGATCCGAAACAAGGTCCTTGTGACAAGTTTATCAATGTGTACCTGTGCAACAACCCTGAAGACCAAGAGAGCAAACCATCCAAATTGGTCTCTTCAAACTAAGCTGGGATAATTAAGAAATAGTCAGTGGAAGTCGCTCTAGTTTTGGCGATACTGTTGATGTTCGTTAGGCCGATTATGATGACAGTGATGGTGGCTTGGAACATATCAGCTGGCCAACCAATTCAGGTAATCTGTGTGACCCATCATCTTGTGACGACTGCAAAATGAATTTGGTCATTACTGGTTAATTGCCCTGATAAGACAAGTATTTAAATTTGAGGTCATGAGTCTAACTGTTTTGGTAAATAGTAGTGTAAACAGAAACTTGCATGACCGTTGTCATCGATAACTGAAACAGCACGCTAATGATGTTACTCTAAAAACTAACGGAAATTTGCACATCTACAAGGTTGGAGTTGTGTAAATCTCATCGTCCACATTTCGATCACGCAGTTGATTAATTCTAATCAAAGCTCACCAAAGGTTTTTCACGATACCGCTCTTTTCAGTGCAAATCCATTTCCATGCTGCGTTGGGCATCATTTTATGTGAAACGATACGAAGGTGGATGAGTTCATTTAACAGCAGTTGCCTTAAAACCATCAGTTCTCGCTGCTGAATGATGAAAGTGGAGCTGAATGTTAAAGTGATGCAAACCAAATGTTGGTTCTAACCTTGCAAAAGTGCTTATTATCACTGATAAATCTCTTGAAAAAGCAGAATTTAGAAATCATTATCCATTGAGGAGAAGTGAGAAATTAGGTATAATATCACTCTGCATTGGCATTAATCGACATTTATGTTATTTAGTAATTACGTGCAGTGTGTATTCTTAAAGAGGATGCTGGGAAGCTGTTTAGGTCTTTTCGGGTGTATGATTGAGCCTTTAGAAAAAAATTTCCTATCAGATCCACCAGCCAGCAGTTATGCTAAAATCATCACACGAGAGTATGGTACATAGGTTTTGCCACACGGTGCAAGGATAATCAGTTTCTTAACTTCCCGAATTGCGAAGGCAACTCAAAACGAACTTTTCTGATGGAAACATCATTATTGTTCTGGATTCCGAAGGTTTATTGGGTAAAACTAGCTTTTGTAACCTTCACAGCGATCGAATCCTATGACAGATGACTACTCTGTTGGAAATCGAAGCGACACAAAATCCGTTTATGCAGTGTAGAAATCTGAAGTGCCTGATCAATTGAATTAATATTGGTGGCTTAGTTCGTTAAAGAACCAGCATATCAAGCAACAACAGTGATCAACCTACAGCTTAAAACCTTGAGTTCATTATACAGTTAGCTACTTTTTCTTGCTGGGAATCTGCATTGATGCGTATCCGTTGCATCTCAATGGGTAAGTAAATCTGGTGAAAGATTGCTGGTTGAACAGCATGACCGTTAGCCCAAATCAACAAATGCTGGCAAAAACTGTTGTCCTTATGAATATAACAGAGAAAGTAGGTGACCTCGGATCTATCGGTCGGACAGCCGACCAATGACAAAACGAGAAACAGGGAGGCTTATCAGTCAGGTGGCTACTATTGTTAACCTCCTCGTTATTTCCGACGTAGGGCAAGAAACACGTGGCATTCGTGGGTAATTATGGACTGAGAACAATAGCTTGAGGCTGCGCAAGATAGACCAGATAATATTCAGTTTCCCATCAGTGCTTAAGGAGATGAACTCGGATGGGGATAACCAAAAGTTAAATTAATTTCACTTACCAAATCCAGCCCATAGGGTGTCAGTCAGCAGAGGAGTTTTGGGGATAAGAAAGGTACAACCGTGAACCGTAATTGGAGGCATGATAAAGAGTACGATATTTTTCGTCACAAGAAATAGTAAAGAAATATATGTTCTAAATTTGTTTGGCAGCTGACCAGGTGTAGTTTCTGATATCGAACAAAGCAAAATGTTGTGGTATCGCGAATAAAAGAGTTTGAAATTTCGAGACCTAGATAGGATAAAACGCAGCATTTGAAACTGAGCAAATTAGGTGAATTTTAGATTCAGGCGATTTGATTGTTGATTAGAATAGCCTGTCGAATTAAACAAACTGCTCTCCCCCATGCAACGTCTCTGACGATATTTCGGTAGTGACACTGGGGACGGCAGCTGTATAGTCAACAGCAATATTGGTGCTATTATTAGCAACGAAAATATTATGACCAGCTTACTCCATACCATTAGAATAAACACTGTCCTCAGAATGGTGGAGAGGCCGTCGGTTTAGCCAATGATTTTTTCTCAAGCACAGACGAAAGCTGACGTTTTTATAAAGACGTCCGTTTCGTCCACGATATTAGCAACACTTCATATTTTCAAAGAGATCACGTTTGCTCAGTGAAGAACAGCTTTAAAAATTTTCAGTAAATTCGAGTGAGCAACGGGAAGACAAGTGAGCGTTCAACTTATGACTATACAGAACTTTCGGGGTGTTAGCTTGGTTAGTCTTACTGAAAACTTCAAATCAGCTGTACTGATGCAAGGACTTAGCCATGTAAATTTTCGACTTACCTTAGGCTTCTTTGAGCAAAGTTTTTGGCACTCAATCCTTACTCTATTTTTCTTGATTGGGAGAACAGATAAATGAGTGGAAATTTCCCGCAGTTATAGAATTAATGAGAGATTATAGTATGAACGGAATGTGGCTCATCTAACTTGTGCAAAAAAGCAAGGCTCCCTTGAGCAGAGGCATTGCAAGTGTATCAGCTAGCAATGAGCAAGTCTTGGATCTAAGCCCCTTGCAGCCTGTTCTTTACTGGATAAGCGTCACAGTTTGTTGTACTCCGTGTTCCAAAGAACTCGGATTAGACTGAAGAAATAGTGACACCTCGTGGTTTGGGAGCAAAACATAAGCTGGGCTACATATCACCGCCCGGCATACTCAGCTCCTGGTACCCGTTTAGGCCGGAGCTAAATTAGTTTTCCAAGTCGTTCGTGAAACTTTACATTTTGTAAGAAATCGGGCAAACATAGTAACAACCGAATCTATAAGGACAGAGAATGATGTAGAAAGTAAAGTCCGAAAGAATTTTATATGCACAGGTTTCACGCATGGGTGCTGGTGGATCAAACGATTTGGTACACATTTTACTCAGCAACATCAAAGAAACAAATTTGGCAATGAATATCTGACTCTGTAATGATTTGAAATCTGTTAGTGGTAAGCCAACAGGAATGTGAGAGGCAACTGGGAAATAGCAAGTGAACCGCACTGTTAGGCATACATCCAGCATTAAAACTGGTCTAAACCTCAACTATCAAGGACATCGTGTTTGAACTGATAACGATCCGAAGTGCTGGAAGACTACGTCAGAATCGTGTCGCTAATGGCTGGCAAAACCCACTCTGGCTATTTTTTTCGGGTAATAAAATGAACTGTCCTGCCGGTAAATCCCACAAACGGATATAAAAAATGAAAGCACTGTAAAGGCTAGAAACCTGATCCAGTTTGAGACATAGTTGTGATTGCAAAACAGTTCAATCTTGTGGAATTCATAGTCTCGCAGAGATGGGACAGAAAAAATAGAGATAGGAGTTTTGGAACAGATGCAACAGTGGATCTGTTCACAGGTTTTACTAGACGAAGAACGCAAATGAGATTGATGATCGGCTTTCTGAAATGCGCAGGAATTGTGAACTGGTTGTTTGGGTATTTTTTGTCAGATTATGTTCATGAGTTCTGTCGGTGAAATATTTCGACTTTCATGGTAGCGTGACCCCGGTGCAATCGACCTTTTCGATAATCTTTCGGATATCCGGAGACCAAGAAATAAATAAACAAGCAAACTAACAATCTAGAGAATCATATTATACAAAAATGCAAACTATTTGAGTTGAATCCACATTTAGCGGGCAGTAAAAGTAACCCCTTATCCATTAAACCTGCTCGTTCTACACTGAAGTTAAAAAGGGTTGCTGCAAGCTTTACCAGAAGAAAAATGTGTCGATGTAAGACAAACAATCAGCTTAATGTTTAAATTAATGCACCGACGGGGACAAATGAACAAATCGGACCCAGCAATGAGGACCATCCCGGAAACCATGGCTGATGCGGTTGAAAATAACAAGCTCCCCACACAATAGCCCTTGGCCCCAACCCCGAGCGACTATGGATGTACTCTAACGGTGAGACCAAATGAGATCGAAACTCGGTTCCGTTGTTTCTCGAGTCTAGTCTGTGCTCCTTGGAAATGTAGTCCAAAGGGCAGTCAGTTCAGTAGATACAGTGAAAAACGTTTGGATAAAGCTATAAAGTTACAAAGCTGGGAAGTGTGAATGAAGCTCACCGAATTTGCCGTAGTCAGGACTAGGGAACGAAATCATTGATCTATGTTTAAGTGAACTAGTTGTCATTACGAATGCACCAAGTTCGCAATAGGCTGATTTTAGGACCCAGCAGCTGCAATTATTTTAGTGCTGCAAACAGCACAGCTCACATTTCATATAATGAACAATGTAGCTTGCATTTCACTCTCCGTGTCACGCATAATACTGTAACAGGGCAGGTTTTATTCTCTGATAGCTTACGTGAAAGCTGGAATTATCGCAATCATTGATTAATGTGGGACTTGATTAGCAGCTAATTGGGATAGCATTTTTGAGCACATTCGAATTCCAATCCTTCCTAAAGTGAAATTTTCCAAATATATAGTGATTTAATGGCAAGAGTACGAGCTTATTCACGAAATTGTATTTTCTCAACATGGCTTTGTGCAAATGGTCTTCTCGTCTTGCGAATCGCTGCAATATGCAAATAATTGAGAACTGTACAGAGGAAAACCATATGTTGACACCAGTGCCGAAAACTAAGTGTATTCGCTTACTGCCCGTACAATACAGTTAAGTGTGTTTGGTTTAATCATCGGGACGTGGATTTGTTGTGTGAGATAAAATTCCTTCAGAAGCGTGTTACCCGTTTTTGGGCATTCGGAAATAGTACACTGCCCAAGAAATGCTCGCGGAACAGCAACACATCTCGAAAGACTCATGAATAATCTGGGTAGGATTAACACAAAAGCGACATTCCTAACCATCGGGTTGAAAATTTGCAAGGACATTTCTCCTCCCTATCAACAATAACCTTATTGGATTGTCGAAAACGACTCAAATCAATCAAGTAAACGAGTTCAGATTGTTCTTGCTATTTTGATCTGGGCAGCCACAGGTTCAGCGAAGACAGATCATCCGACACAAACAGTGCCGGCTTTAGGTGGTAAATCAGAAAAGCAATGCCCGAAAGTCAAAGCCTCAGCCAGTAGCGTTGTTAATTAAACTAGCAATTGTCAATTCGGACTGCCCAATCTTTTTCGTGTAAGATGTTCTGTATGGAAAGGGTGTTCTTCAGTGGCTTCGACCTCTGATTGGGGTACCATGATACAAAGCCGTTCAAGTCCTTAACGTGCTATCAATAACGACAGCCGCTAAATGAGATCTTCGAAGTGTTGTGCAAGAAAAACAGAAGTTTCGCAGGGGTTCTTAGTGAAGCCACCCTGTAAAGAGCCGATTGTTTTCAAAATCGAGATGACAGTTTAGTCGTTAGTTAACCGGATCATTCGTACTCTTCCAGCATCATTTATCACCGAAGTTCCTGTAAACCAATCACAAAGCGCATATTGTGGACAAAATTGCGTCAAAATCCTAGTTTCTGTTTGACCTCGAAGGAAGTAAGGAATACTGGGCGGTGAGTTGTAGTATTTTGGATGATGAACGATGATGACATTGGGCCCGATATCGTTTCTGTCTGAAAGTCATAGTAAATGCAATTAAGTTGTTTTACGAACGCTCACTGTCGTGAAAATCATAAGCGACTGCTACTTAAAACATTCCCGTAGTCAGGACATGCAATGATCTTAATCTTAGGGATTGAGACATAAATGTTTAGTATATCTAACCTCACGTTCTGGACGATACCGATTTTAAGATTTTTACCAATCACAGAAAAGAAGTTGATCTCAGCAAGTGAGCCACTACTTAAACAACCCATACCAAGTTCGATTCAACAGATCTTAACAATTATACATACCGAATTCCTACGGTATTCCGGTATATCATCTGAATCTGTGCAGACTCCTGCAGCAATAGCACGTAAGCCATCGTCGACTGATCAAAGTGAACGGAGCCTAGTGGTGTTCCGAGTCTCTGGGCTACTATTCTTCGGCTCAGTATATCAGGTCATGGGTTACTTTCATCGTAAAGTGAAGTCCGGCGTAAAATAAACTCAAACTTATTCAGCGTATTATTTCTGGCTAGTCGA
Source organism: Fasciolopsis buskii (assembly GCA_008360955.1). Lineage (NCBI taxonomy): Eukaryota > Metazoa > Platyhelminthes > Trematoda > Plagiorchiida > Fasciolidae > Fasciolopsis > Fasciolopsis buskii. The sequence continues at coordinate 252,392 of LUCM01008707.1, read as the reverse complement.
ATATCGTTATTATTAACCGAAATTTGATTTTCCAAATGATTCGTTAAACAGTGTCACCACCTAACGTGTCACTGAAAATCTTCGGAGCAGTATGTAGGTATCTCATATTTGTCGGGAATCATCAGTTGTGCACGCCTATCATGCCTGAACCGTGCGATGTACCCGGCACGAGCAATCGTGAGTCGAAGGTCCCAGCCATTATGCTAGTCGGGCTGACTCTCATAGGTTCATCAAACACCAGCACTACGTCATATAGAGCTCATATTCGTCACTAGAATTCGTAAGCTACAGACCTTTAAACGCACCAAATGAACCAATCAGAGATGAAAGACAAGTTGCACGTTGACACTGCGTGGTGGTTCATTTGGAATTTCACAATAAATTTGTTACAGTGAGATGTGATTGCCTGTCAAGTGCACTGAATCATCTCGCGAATGCATTGAAAAATTTCCTTGTGTCATATGCCACAGCGTCTAAGTGGTGAAGAAACGGAGAATCTTCCGTTCGACATATTGGTGAAATGCTTGAATTTTTATTGAGGCGAAATAAAGGGTTAAAATTGCCACTGGTCACAGAGATATAAGCAAAGTTAGAAGAAGTTAGTAACATTAGTCAGGATGCAGAAAAAAATAAGCTAGTAGTCAGTATCTATTCCGTAACTTTACTGAGTAAATCAGAAATCTAATTCGATTAACATCGTTTCGAGGAAGTTCCCAGTGAGTCAAGATTTGTCAGGAGACATCACAATAGCGGGAATGACTTCGGGCCGTGTTCTATGGCGCCAAAGACGCTAGTCTAATTTACTCCGATAGGCAAGAACCTACACTTCACCCACTGGGACTGATCAGAATGTAAGTTTGCGGACCTCTTTATAGAGTTTGGCGTGGGTCATGTACAGATAGATAAAGTTCACGGATTTTCGGTCTCAGCCCTAGCTGACAGAACACTGGTTCATCATACGATTTTGAATGATGATGCTTTGTTTCATGAGATGTTCAACGTAATCTTATCTTGAATTCTGATCACAATACAGAATCACTGTTGGCCGGATGGTTTCATCTTGCTACTTGTTGAACTGTATCATTTTATTGGAATGGTAACGTTACTGCTTGGCACGGCGATGTGCACGTTTATCTGCAGATATCAGAACTTCATAATGAAAGAAAATAATCCTCTAAAGCAGTATCACGAAGTGGAATCCTAGCAATTTCAAGATGAAGTCTTCGATAATAAATCGTATAGTTTGTTAGCTTCAAGTAAAAACTTATTTGCATCCCTAGTATTATGGCCAATATTCAGCAGTTTATTCTCGTTTTATTGCAATTCACTGTGCGGAATAGATTTTCGAGTTGACATGGTTATTGATGCGTTTTTAGTCGACAATTGCTTTTGTCAATATACTAGATTAAAACCATTTAGAGAGAAAGGAAACGCAAACTGATTGACTGACAATACCGTATCAAGGATGGATACACTTCCCACGTTATTCGTAGGTTCGTTTGCGTGCTTCGGACCAAAGCTAGTGATTTGCACACCCTTTACTATTCTCACCCCTGGCGGCTGTCGTCACGGGCATGTCATTCATTTCGAAAATTCTGTTGCGCATGCTGGAGAAACTGACTTCTTGTGAACTTTTTAACGCAGATTTATGAGCGAAACCGAATGACCGAACTAGTCACGATAAAGGAGAGAGATAGTAATGGAAGCGAATGGAAAATCATGTGAACAAAACTGCCAGTCATCATAATGCTACCGTATCTTCGTGTTAACGTTCAACTCTATATACACTGAAAAATGCGTGCATGTACAAAAGTATTTTGAAGTCATACTAATTTATTTCCTATTCATTCCCACCCCTATCTGCATTTTTCTTGTATGTTTACGATTACGAACACATTCACACGCATTGTACCGTGCTAGCAAGGATACGCGGCTGAAGTTGAGCCAATTCTGGAAACTGCTTTCGAACAACTGGTAGCCACGAGTATGCAATAAGGACAATTTTGATCGTTTTCTTAAACTAAAGCCATATTAAGAGATATATTCATGCATTTGACTAGTGGCAAATATCTCGTAACCGAGTGAACGATATGGACTAGAAGGGAACGTTCCGTAGATCCACAGTCGCTAGTATAGATTTAAAAGTAGGAGGGAATAGCAATGCTAAGTGTCAGATGTAATTATATAAATAGTGACATTTTTATAATAATAATGCCATTAGTAAGAGATGTGGTACTAGTTCCAGTAGCACTAACCCTATGACTAGTGTTGTAACCAAAACGACTGGTGCAGAAATAAAATGGTCACGTATACGCGTTAACAATTTAAGACGAAGTTCAACTATTTGAATCAGAAGATGCATCCTAAACAAATAGTCGTGTTCTATGCTCGTTTTCATAAAGTACTATGTTGTTTTACTGAAGGAGGAACATACTTCTCCTCCTAATACATCCTTATGGAAAAATTCCATTCGCGATAGCTGGAGACCAGTCACTATTGTGGCCATCCCCAAATATAGTAACTCAAGTATTCCAACCAAAAGTTTTCGTCCCATCTCCCTAACGTCACGGGGTCTTAAACCAACAAAACGCGCCGTCCGGAGTCATCTAACTTCTGTTAGTGTACCAGATGACCCCTTTCATTTTGCGTACAAACCAAACGGGTCCACTATGAATGCCGCGGCTTTCCTGGTTCATAGCATCACCAAATCTTTGGACGCATCCACTCATTCTGTCCGATGTGCATTCTCAGATTTTGCCTCTGCATTCAACTCTGTTCCACGGTCCTTGTTTCTTCGTAAACAAGAACAGTTTTCATGAAATAATTCACCATGTGATATCATCGCCCAACTCACCAGAAAGAAACCATGGAAGCACTGTACAGCTGTTTCATCCTTGTTAGGAATCACCAGCAGTGCATATCCACCGCGCCCGAACTGGGACGCCAACCCGAGACGAACGATTCTGAGTCGAACGCCTTAGCCATTACGCTACCGGGCAGGCTCTGAACGGTTTGTTGAACTTCACCACATCATGTTGCACCTATCTCCTACTACTAAAATGTACCAAGTAATCAAGCTCTGTAGGTCATATCCAAAGTCTTCGTCGTACTTAGGCTACCTGCAGAGAAGTCATCTATCAGAAGAGGTCGATCGCTGTGAGCTAACGGACAGTAACCGTGCAAATCAGTGACGGATAGGTGCAACATGATGTGGTGAAGTTGAACAAACCGTTCAGAGCCTGCCCGGTAGCGTAATGGCTAAGGTGTTGGACTCAGAATCGTTCGTCCTTGTTCGGGTTCGAGTTCGCGTCCCAGTTCGGGCGCTGATATCTCGAGGTGATAGTTACGGACAACCCAGTATCCACAGTCATTTCAGTAGCATAGTGAGGAACGAAAACACAGACCTTAGTACAGGGTGGATAATGAACAACTCGATTTATTGAAGTGCCTATTAAAACATCTTATTAATGAGCTGCTTTTCTCAAAAGTGAGAGAGGCGTTTGCTAGCAGGTAGCATCGTTGTACCCAGATGGTATCAAAGAGAAGCATCTCACTGATGTGGACTTCACATCGTTATCTGTCGACGTCAATGTGTTAAAAATTTTGGGATCCATTCATGATTCTGTTGACGAGGATAATATCAAGCTACTGAATTTTGCATCGGAACTGATAAGCTTGATTCTTTTGCTCAAACCACATAACTACTGCAATTTTCAAGGCTGCAGTTCACGTCAAGAAAATGGTGCAGTCAAAAAAGCCTTCTGAGTAAGGCTTTCTCAGTCTTTAAGAAATCGTATTTCAAATCAAGTACACATGCTGCTCAAATCAAACTCCCTATGAAGTGCCCACATCTCATCACATTATTCGTATTAGTGGTCCAAATCCTGGATACCCTTGGCTCACATTTAATTCAGTAACCTCTCTATAACCCCATAAGAGTGAAAAATATTCACCGTACCCTAAGTAAGACTCGACCCCAGGTAGGGTGAATGAGAAAAATTTTCTTATCCGGCAGGCTACCAGAAATGGCTTTGAGAAAAAATCCTATGGAGTAATTGTTACATGATTCGAAATATGAGGATGAGCATTGACATCACTTAGCGATTCATTTCACGAATATACAAACGTTATTTCTCCAAGCACACGTTCTATACTTGATAACCCTAGGAACGCCAAGGATAGGTAAAGTTATGCTCACTTTGAAAAATGTGGCACGAAATCGCTGCCAGTTTCATTCACCGCAACAGAGCTAACGCCAAGAAATCAACACCAGACTTGAGGTCTTCACCTTTGTATATTTCACTAGTAGCAAAATAACCTGGTAGGAACACCTGTCTGGGTAGTCCAAAGGATAACATACTGATAGGAATAATTCGTTGCTAAAACCATCTATGTACTTGTTGCGGCTTTATTAAACACAACAGATTCCATTTAACATGTGGATCCTAGACTATTTACTTGATAAAGGGCTTCAAAAATAATTTACTATCATGAGGAAACACTGCCAATTATGATAATTCAAGCAGGCTGATGAGAAATACGATGGTTTCTGAATCAATACTTCAGATTTGGTAGGCTATCGTGTAGATTACGGCATCTGCCGTTTCTTTGGTCTCTCTTTGTTGCCCAGATCTTGTCCATGGAAGCACGGTCATATCCAGGCAAATCGATCCACAGATCGGTGTAACCATGGAATCAACAATCGCCCAGGAAGTAAGTCGTCTATAAAGTGCCAGTGAGAGTCAGAGCTTAATCGAATTTTATGTGACCGAGTTGACCACAGGTTTTATTTTTTGCTTATTATTGTTTATTTGATTGTGCTGAAACTTTGTTGCTGTTGAATTACGGATAGTTTCTAATCTGTTCATATACACACAGGCATATCTTATTGCTTACTTCTAATACAGTACAATTTTCTGGAATTCCAAATGTGGTTCTTAGAATCCCCGTCAACTATCGAATCCTTTTTGTAAATACTTTCAAACTTAATCTAAAAATTGCTTCCCTCACAGTTCAAAAGAAATTCCTATTTGTTTTACCGCTGATTTCATTAGCAAGAGACCACGCACAATTTGTTGATGTTGAACATCACAGAGACAATGTTCTCTGACACATGTACACACAAACGAAATTTTTCGATAATTATAATTATTTTTGTACCTTCAACAGCCTAATTTATTCTGCGCTCGGTTTCATTTTTTCATTCATCAAATTACAGCAAAATCTACGTTGGTTTTGTTGTTTTTCTTGCATAGTTTAAAAAACAACTCAGGATTGGCACGCATGCTCCAGACAAAACGTGCCATGGTGCGCGTTTTTGCGTGTAAGGCATATTTGTGACATTCAGTTCAGTTTTACTAGTGTTTCCAGCCGACTATTTTTCATCTATCCATCATAATTTTCGTCAAACTAAAATCGGCACGCATTCATTCGATCTAGGTATGGAGGCTAAACAAGTATGAACATATGTATCTATTTTGAATAGGAAGCCTCAAAAATAGATTTTGCTGTTTGATTTACAGTTTCATGTGCACGTGTTATACGAACGCCTCAACCACACACTTCTTTGATGGACTTTATCCAACTTCCGCTTATAAAATTAGGGTAAATGGAGGGAATTTTGCACAGAAAATGAAATTATTTATGACCGTCCACTGCACTTAGGATACCAAAAGTCTAAAAACGGATAGCGCTTCTAGCCTTAGAAAGCGAGGATCATTTTCAAGGAAGTACTACTGCCTACTTTGCTCTGGTAGCAGTAATCCTTCAATATGGCTCGGCCGACAGACCTCACGAAATCTACTTCCGTAAGGGCCACTTTCCTGACATTGATAGTCATGAACTAATCTTCCATCCAGGTTAAGGATATTACGTGGGTCTGAAAACAGCATAGGAAAAATTTCAGTGATATTTTACTGTTTCATTTGGAAACCGTTCAGAGCGGGTGTGCACAATCCGGAAAGCCAGCTGAAGCTGCAACCCGGAAGAAATTCATCGATGTAGGGTGATGCAACTGAATACCAAATATACTTGCATTCTTTTGTCTTCACTGTGTTCCTCCTAACCTGTCTTTTCGGGCCAAAAATGATTTCGAGTTGTTGGATTTTTTTGAATTCATGCAGACTGATCAGAATTACATCCTTCCCTTGATGTTCCACTGCTAACCCCCTGTTTTTACTTCATTAGCGTTTTTATATCAGCGATCAAGCATTTTCCTACATGAAAATTGCCAACTCTTCTGGCAAATTAAGGTAATTCATTATTTTAACAAGAATATTAAAATATGCAAAGCTCCCGTTACATCTTGTTATGATTTGGAATGTCGTAAGAAGTAAGTTTTTTTGAACGAACGTCTCAAGCACCAAATGGTTACTGGTTAAAATGATAGCTACGAAAAACTGCTTTATTTGACTCCTTCCTGAGTTTTGTCTTGTCTGTTTCAAAATTAGTCCCACTGGGAGAATCCAAGTCGAACTGAACTGCCCTCTGTCTGGACATTCCACGCTTTTTTGGTCTTGACGTACACTCAGCATTTCACATGCGTTCAGTAAAACTACTTGAAGTAGGAAAAGCCTGCATCATTGATATTGGGTCGCATGAAAAACTTTCGACGATCATCAACTTCACTCCCTAGATCCGTTACCTCCAGTAGCTATTTGCCTTCATGTTGATGATTCATTTTTACCAATATTTACCCATACAGAAAACAAACGGAGATTTATGCCCAAACTGATACTAATCCAGAATAGCTTAGGCTTGTTTTAACAAAAGAAACGACGAAAGATGTTTCTGTGCAGTGTTTCCTAAATCATGGATGAAATATTTCACGTGAACGAATAACTATCCTCGTACTTAGTCGCTGTTTTCCCATCCAATTTGGTCAGCTGCCCACTGGGATGCACTGTGCGACGAAACGAGCGAGAAGATCGAAATGAAAACCTTGCGTGGTTGCTCACTTTCCCACTTATCGATACTTCCAGATGATATTACGCACTCAAAGATCGAATCACTCAAACTCATCCTTATAGAAGATTCCGCATTGTTCATCTCGTTCTTGGACCAGTGAAACACAATCTGGCAATCGTTGAACTACAGACACTGTTACCACAATAGCCCTCATGTTTTAATTAAGCCTACCATTAGTACCCTCGTTATGTCACCACAGTCAAAAAATCTATTTTAAGTTTGAATTTTAAGATTGAGGATAGAAAAAGTTTAATGCGTGACATCAAAACAACCAACTACACCCCGTTCTACTCACAAGAGATTGACCATATCGCAGTTGGCTACCGTTGGCGCGGTTCTGTCCAGAACTGCAGATCA
>LUCM01008707.1:146695-243201 GCA_008360955.1 Fasciolopsis buskii | reverse complement strand
GCGGCTGAAGCCAACACACGAAACACAGTCTAACTGTACAAACGCACGTGTTTTCAATCATTCTGATTCGATAGAAAATGACAACACGATCGCCACTGTTCACGGTTCATTGTCACGCCTTCGTGGTTGGGGTCCGAAAGACTTGTCGACTAGCTGGCTGGAGACACTGAAGGATATGGCAATGAACCGTGAACAGTGGCGATCGTGTTGTCATTTTCTATCGAATCAGAATGATTGAAAACACGTGCGTTTGTACAGTTAGACTGTGTTTCGTGTGTTGGCTTCAGCCGCGTCTTATATTTTCGCGCCTGTTTGGGTCCGCTCCCTGTTCCCCTTGGATATTCACTTTTTATAGAGACATGTAACTTTGGGGGAAAGGCAGCGATCAGTGAGGCTTGCTTTGCTGTTTAACGCTGAACGATGATGATGGTGATTATGATCACAAGAGTTACAGTAGAAAATGATAACTTCATGTTCTTCGGTTTACCGTAAAATAGCAGGAAATCAGGTGGGCTGTATTGAAGGAATTGAAAATACTGACTGATCATTTATTCTGACGTCCAGTGGAATGCTACTTATAGCAAGCACCAACAAGGCGCATAAACCACTACGAATCCATCGTAAAGTAACGGCAGGATAAGAGCTGATGTCGATTCTGATAGTGTGTCCTCATCTCAATGACAACACAGTGCTCTCTGTTAGAAGATAAAGGTTTCTTTCAGACTAGACAAAATGCACACGGCAATCTGCTGAATAACTAGTGTTTGTTAATTGCTCAGATAACAACCTTCGAGGTCAAATGATTGCGGAAGGGCACGTGTAAAAAGTGGAAATCACTGTAAGCCACGAAGAATATGCTTGCGATAAATTTTCATTCGCTTGTCTGTATGCAATGCATGCTGGGATCCCGGGACGACTCCACAAGTGCATCAAATCGCCAAACAACAACGAAGACTTCTGTAGGCGCGGAGATGTCCCACCTATTATACTACCACCTAGAGAGATGTAATTGTCAGGAGTAAAATAACTTTTTCAGGTTACTCTTGCGAGGATGGTGTTCGGCCCTGCAGTACAAAAATGAAGCAAAATTCCATATTTTCAAGGTGTAAAAATATACTTCAAACTTCACTACGTTGTGAGTGAGATTTTCCGGAGACATTGACATCCCGTTTGCATCATCAGTCAGAGTTGTATAGATGTCGATATTTTCTACGCTAAAAGGTTTACTGAGTGAAACAATACCTGTTTAAATATTCTCCCCTGGAGATCGACAGTATTCTAACGGTCAGCATCGCCGCGTTCTGATTTGAAGGTTACAGGTTTGGCTGATCTAACTAGCCCATCTGCAACTTTCAGTTGGTTATAATCCTTTTCTTAAAATTCAGGTATATTGGTATTCCATTATTAAAAATCTATATAATATAGTGAAAAGCGACAGGGTATTCATGAAGAGCTTAAATGCAAATTTTGATTGTTGTGTCATTGCTCTTTATCGGCAATATGTATGCAGCCCAGCGAGGGTTACACAAAGGTCTGATGTTGGTCATTCGGCGGTGAATGGTTGGTTTTACAACTTTTCTTTGAACAAGGTAATTCAGCAAAACGAAAAGAATACAAATATATGCAGCTATGCTAGATTTGAAAGAAAGCTCAGATGCGATATGGTAGGCAAAGATGGGAGTGGGATCATGGCCCATGTTTCTTGAAGGAGGTGGAGATGGTCTCAGGATAAAACCCAGCAAGTATATGTACAAAATCTGAGTCGGACTTGAGGCCTAAGTAAATTTACAGTAACAGAAGCGGACGCAGTTGAACTGAACTAATTCCCTCAATCACTTGTTCCAAAAGTTTGCTTTCGTGAAAGCTGTGGTACACATCTTCAAGAAATGCATTGTGCACCGAAATTATGTTACAATGGTTCATGACTATCACCAGTAGTACCGTCTCCAGTTGCCTGTGAGTCAAAATATTCCGAATGGTTCTTGTTGGTTCAATGTTTGGAACTGAGGTTCCGCTCAAATGAAATGGGTAACCAGAGAGAAGGAATCCAAAAGTAAACGAACAAAGCCTAATTTCTCAATCGGTAGGCTACGATTCCCGTCCATTCGGTTCAAAGCGAATATGCATATATTGCTGATAGTTTCTGAACGAGCCATATGAAACAACTGCACAGTACTCCCACGTCTTCTCATCGTGTGATCTTGAGCAGCATCGAATAACTAACCGTTTCATGTGTATACTCAACGTCCCATCTACTCTGCTCAAACAGTGTTCACCATGTTCCCATTGGACGCTACTTCTCACAGGCCAATTTGACGAGGCTAACTAAGAGCTGTTTCCGTGTCGGCTAAGCCCAATCAAGACGACGGTGAACTGATTTATTTTGAAGACCGATTTTAAACTTCATCAACATTTTCGGACGCAGTTTCGCATTGGGACAACTGGTAATTATTTGGCTTGAAATGAAATCAAGTCAAAATTTTGGGGTTTCATGAGATTTTTTGTTTGCTTGGTTTAATTTTGCTAGTGATAGAATAGTTTGATTCCTTGAAAATTACCACTTAGCACTTTAAGAAAACATAAGTTGGCGAACAAGTTCGTTTTCAGTGATTTGTACTCATGCCATTACATCACTAAATATATATATATCGTGACAAATTATTTTCACTATAGGAAGGATTGGATTAGTCACAAATCCCTTCCCCACCCATATTTGTATATGACTAATCCAATCCTTCCTATAGTAAAAATATTTTGTCAAGATATATAAATAGTTTGATTATCAAAATAAGCTGGGTATTGTGAAATGTGTTGAAAATATCCGAGATCAAATGCTTGATAATTTGAATTTTGTGAGTTTGGTGATCACTGAATCACTGGAAATTCCAATCAGATTTTTGTTGAATTTTGACTTTTGTTGTCGCATTTGCTTTCGCAATTTCAATAGCTTTGTCGAGGAAAATGCTGTTTATCTTGACTTAAGTTTTCTCCTCATTTGACTGCCCTATTGGGAGTATCCTTGAATTTTTTGATTTCCATTTGTCTCATCCTAATGCCGACTGACGAGCACTCGCTCGCATTACTGTGAAATTTTTCAACTTTAAAATAATTTAATAATAAAAGCAAAAGAACCAAAAAGTTAGATAAAAATGAATGTATTCTTATTCACGATACCCCGGATTGGATATGAGCCAAAATGTCTGAACGTTTCGGGGACCCGGAGTTCATGTAACCCACATATGGACAACACTATCGCAGCTTGTTTTCTGGGCATTAATTAGACAGTATATTTATTATTTTTTATTAGCGGCGTATGTTCAGACAGGCTATCGAATGGGAACCTGATCGGTTCTCAGAGGGTTCGAATCTTCCTGATTAATACGCACATTCTGCAATGTTTTCATTGCCCATTGGCTGTTATTCAAGCCAAATGGTTTGCACATTGAGTTGCGAGTTCTTCACGTAGCTCTACATGGACTTATGAGAAAGCATTTGGAGCCTACTGAGGTGATTTTTTGTGTTTTAGCCAACCAGTCTGTTGCACCCTATCGTGCAGAACAGTACCATCACATCAGATGGGGTCAGAGCTGCATGTCATAAATGAATACGACAAGATTCAGCGGCACAGTGAAATCGGAATGATGACAATATAATGATGGGAAAATGTTGATGGAGTGAAATATAAGACATAATCATTTGAGTGCACATGGAAAACGTTGGTGGGGTGTGTGAAACCAATTCGGCTTTTTGTCAACGTGTTCCCTGAGATCGCGAATCTGCCTAATTCCCACACCCTAGGCTGATAACGCTGTTCTTTAGTCCGATGACGGGTGTGTACACTGGTAAATTCTTTTCTTTATTTCGTTGGGTACACAAAACCGGATTCAGGTCAACCGGAGGATTTTCTGACTGAGAGACTTTCAAACGTTCAACGAAGTGGTTGTCATGTGAACCTGGAACTACCAATACCAACAAGATCATGCACGTGAAAAATCTCATTCCGGGAGTGAAAACACTACCAGCAAAATGGAAATGAAAACCAGGGCATTAACAGGAACTGAGACCCTCTGAATGATCGAGGAAATTCTTTTGTCATATTTTTATATTTATTGATGAAACAGTGTTGCACACCAATTTCAGGAGGGTGATCGCGCCCAAGTGGAAAGTTAGAGTGGGAATGGCACGATTCCAAATCGTGAACTTCAGGTTGAAAGGGCACGATATGGACCGTTTGAGTAGTGCCAGCCAGACAAAGCAGGTTGCACGTAACTGTGAGTGTCATTTTGCACTTTAGTAAATTGACAACATTCGCAGTCTATCCGCTAACGAGTGCAGTATATGACATAGCAATCTAAAGTTATTTAACTTCCATCTGTGGTGTCTTGAGTCATCAAAACCCCGAATTCCCCTGGTCATCCTCGTGCGACCGTAACACTGAGGAACTTTACAGGCAGGAAGACCATACAGTTTTTCAACCAGGCACAAACATAGGAATCCGTTAGCCAAAAGCAACTTGGCGAAGATCTAGGAAAGCGCAATTAAATTCAAATGCATTCATCAACGGACAGTTTATCCAGCTGAGCTCATTATCTCACTTTTGTTACAAAATAGGATTTCCGCACTAAAAACGCAAGTATGAGTCAAGGTCATCATTTTTATCATGGCTTTAACGTGAGCTGAAGTCACTTTAGTTTTCTCTTATCCATTCTAGTATCGTGAATTATCATTCCAGAGAACTGCTTCATTCTGAAAAGTATTTGATTTTTCAAACAGCACTCTAAGGCATGGTGACAGTTTCGTCGCACTTTACCTTAATGTAAATTGACCAAATGGGCTAGCACGGCGGCAACGCGAAAGTGAAGTAGGTCAGCAGACCGAGTGCAAATGTGGATGAATGGATCTAGTGGCTTCAGCCTTTCTGGACAGACCAACAATTTGCAAATTGTACTTTCAGCCGGAGAGTATTAACGGATTGGGTCAACAAGCGTCTGGATCATCTGAACGCTTCACATTCGAGTTTCCGTAAACATGTGACCAACCCAAAGCAAAATCTAGTCTCTTCAACAAGTCAGGCCGACTTTGTACATGAATTTATGCGTGTGTGTGTGTGTATGTGCCATCTTTCTTGGTTTAGTCGCGGTGGCTATTGGCCTGTTGTAAGACAAGCCTCGATGAAGTTAAAAGGGAAAAGTTCATCGGAAGCAGAATCTCTTCGACTTTTGGCATTTGTTAATCTTCATGTGTTTTTGTCATGAATATGTCATTGTCACCAGATAAAACTGAAGCTGATGTGTAAACCCTTCATTAGTTGGGGATTTCCCCACTCACCAAGGGAATATGGATTAACGTGTAGTCTGATAAGAATTAATGAGCTTTATGATAAAAAAATGTCATCCATTACGAAAATGAAAAAACACTGAAGACCTTTCGTTGCCCGAATGCATCCTACGCATTTCCGGTTGGATGCAACCCGAAATCAGGGGGTAGGAACGTAAGTTCCTGAACACCCTGTAATTTTCAGACTATATGCTGAATGTTACTGGAAAACATTGTCGCTGCCTATAGATCATTTACGTACAAAGACCAGGGAAATTTTTCGTTGCCATTGAGCAAATAGCTACTATCGCTCTATTACTTTATACGTAGGAATAACCTCAACTTTTCTGCACACTGTGTACTTGTTAAAGTGCGCAATACGCAACTTCCGTTTTAAGTGTTTAACGACAGAAAAAGCGTGCAAAATGCTGTCTAGAGCGATTTTAATGGCTAGCATCTTGCATGAAGTATTCTAGTTAAACATGGAATCCATTCTGACAATCGATAAACCGAAGGATTGCACGGTGTCCCGACGAATAAACAGCCTGGTCACATGCCGAGCGATTAGGGAGGTGAGGCGAGGTCAGTGACCTCGTGGTAAATTTGTCCGAAGAATCGATTCAGAAAAGTTTAGGTCAAAAAGGTATCTAACTGACGAACGCTACGGTTCTGTTCTGGCCTAGAGTATTTCATCGATGTGAGGCATGCTGGGCCGATTAGAAACGAGCGTGTAAATTTCGCTATGTCAGTGGAAATCTGTGTAATTTTTATGATGACCATAAATTGCAAAACTGGGTGTCCTATTATGATCAGTCAAGGAGCGCGTCGTAGAAAAATGACCTTCACATGTTCAAGTAAATGGTCAGTGATGTTGGTGCTCGTATTGGTGTGAGTGTACGAGTCTTAACCAGTCGATTCCGGCAAAGATTGATTACTTGTCATGGACTCGGAAGTATTATATGAGAAGTCATATGACTATCTAGTGGCTTCCACGCGATAGCAACAAAACAGTGAATTTTCTGTGGGCTGATTTTTGGGTGCACGATTTGTGGATCAGGAATTTCAAATGCACGCATTAACACACACCAGCATGGCCTGTGAATAGTTATTTGTTACCAGCCACCGAGTTTTGTGAATCAGCAAAAAAACTGAGATGGAACTACTTAAGAATGCATGTGTTCAGTCCAGAATGGAACAACTTTTCACATATTTAAAGAAGCTTTTCGTTTTGTCCAATGCAGTGCTCCAGGACTCCGTGAACCATTTATGCGCATTATTAATAACCGATTCCGCGATCGCTGTGGAAGGATCAGTATTACGATGCAACACACAACACTTAAGTAGGTAAATTTGCAAACCAATCATAAATTGCACATCTAGATCTCGTCCGCCGAACTAAACGTTCCGTTGAAGAAACAGAAATGTCAAAGTTCTAACACATTAGTAGTATCTTCCTATATTTCCAACCGAACGTAACCAGCAGCGTTTTCTGGCCTGTAATGTTCCACGAACCAAAACCGTGAAGGTCTGATACACTTCTAACTGCGAGTTTTCCATGTCCTGCCGCCTCAAGTGTTTATCCGTTCATTTGGGCTCATGTGGTCCTCCCAAAAGTGGAAAACGTCTGGAGCGTAATTGAAATTACGCCACCAAAGAAATGAAGTCATGAAATTATCGAGTGTCAGTTGGCTTGGTTTCTCAAGCCTGATTGTGCGAAGCACGATTCATTGATCCAAACTTATAGGTGACCAGCGGTGACGCTCCATGACGCAAGGGTATGTGCAAAATTATTGCTAATATTTTCAGACACTGATTTAGTGCTGTCTAGTTTTGCCGATCGGCAACCGGGAGCCATAACCAGCTTAGTCTTTTGATATTTATTCGCATAGTGCTCCAGAATGCAAATAAAAGATTTCAGTCAACGGAGCACATTTTCGAACGTTTTCTGACTGATCTCCTCCCAGCCGAAATTGCTTCCGAGAGAGAGGGTGTATTCGAAGGATCGAAGGGTGACTATCGGTCATTTGGATCCGTATTTCTGCCACATAAGCAATAAACTGGATCAAGATGTCAACACCACCCTGCAGGGGAGCAAAAGACTAATTCGAACGATTATTGGTGTCGTGTGCTGCAGTTTGGTATCAGCCAACTAACAGAGAATATTAATCGACTAGGGAGTGGTGTTAGACCATTAAAAAGGTATACATTACTGAAGAAAAGTTTGAGGAGAAGCATTCCAATCTTAGTGAGAGCTGAACTGGTGAAGAAAGTTTTGTCAATTATAATAGTGGCCGGTTCTAGCAGGATGGTGCAGAATCGAACGCATGCAGGCAAGTAGTTAGTATGCAATTGAGCATCTCAAGCGAGCAAGTTATAGGTTAGCAAATGAATAAGTGACAGTAACTGCTTACTATTTTCTGTTTGGTGCCACGAGGTAGATTGCCTTCACAAAAGGGTTAGTAGGAAAAGTGAATACCATCACAATTGGGGAAATGACCGGTGCTGAGAGGATTCAGTGCCTGGCGTTTCATGTCCAGATGTCACGAGGCTAACCGCTTGGTCATGGCCGATTAATTCCATTCACTGATTTCTCTCGAGTGCACGTGACCGTATTCAAAGTGACGGGAAGTTGGCCTTTGGGATTTAACTTGCAGTGTACGGTTTAGTGAGCTTCCTGTTCCAGATGACCAATTCCTAAAGGAAAACTTTTCGAATAGAGGGATCCCAGAATGCAAGTTGTCGCATCACAACTAAGTGTTTAGTAAAAATGGGTTATAGTATAGATAAATTGATGTTGAACTACATATTCACTGCACCTTTCCAGTAAAATTTTACGTACAGAAATCGAATGGGTTCCGAATAAGCAAAATATTATATATATATATATATATATATATATATATATAAAGTATACGTGCCAGTTTCAAGGTCAGATCTCAATTTCTTAGTGATTATTTGCTTTTGGGACAGAGAATGTATCAAATCTAACGGCGGTTTCTCCGTTAGCAGGTTCAGTGCGAAATAAAAACATTAAAGGATTGACCGTTATCTATCATAAAACTGACTGTCAGCTTAGCTGCGTCTCAGTGATAACTGGCTACTCCACCAATTTTTTTATTATTACATTACATTACATTACACTCCTCCGTTAGTACGACTCCCTTGAAAGAACACGCACTGACCATTTTGGTGTAAATGGGGAAAACCCAAGACCATATTACTTCTGGCATCCCGTTCATGCACTCATTTCGCGTTTGCTACATCCCCCATATCAACATACCGGTTTCCCTTTCACAATTCTGTTTACTTTATCGCAATAAATTGATTTTGTCAGACCCGTTTTTCTCGTCATCATCTTGTGCCGTTCACCGAAATAGAATATTAGCCCGGCGTTTAACATGTTCCCGTTGTTTGACCACTAGTTTCACCACAGTTAAGAAATGCATAGCGAAGTTGTCGTATTCACGTCGATAACAGTAGCACCGCACTTTTTTCCATATACGCCCCTGAATTTGACTGGATCCAATTTAGTTCTGGGAGCCACTCAAGTGACTGAGGAATAAGTGTCACGAATTGTCTTTTTCTGATTATTTAAACACCAGCTGTAGCTGCTAAATAGGTTCTTCGAAGACGCATCTGAGTTGATTTGTATGCAGTATACAAATCGGACTTGTCTTTTCTGTTCATTCCACAGCATCACAGTTGAGCCCACTATGGATAATCGAGCCAAGATGTCCCATCAACTGCGTTTAATAGAACCAGACTGTGGTGCAGTTTTGGCCTGGAACTTGAGAAGCAGAGTGACACCCAGGGGCTTGCTGTTTAACATTGCGTTCTGGGATTTGGTAAGTCGAAGGAAACTTGGAATTCACTCAAAACAAAAAGCACGAGTTCATCCTAGCGATGATAGACACCAACCAGGGAGAGAACATGGGTGAATCGACGAGGTTACTACACCTGACTAATCTGAAACTTAGAAACGGTGATCACGACAATCCGTCTTAAAGTGTAAACCCACCCATGTCAGATGTAATTTCCGCAACTCAGTTTGAAGTGCGCCAAGATCAATTATTCTATTATTTCGCCTGAGAGCGATATGACAGATAACAAGGTTCTTCATGTTCTATCGCAATCAGATTAACAAAAAAATTATTAAACCATATGAAAATGAACACGTGTAGCAAGCATAGGAGCAGTGAATTCGAAATTACTGTAAATAAAACTAGCAAATATAACTGATTAAGTCGATGAGACAGTGCATTTTGATGCTTTAAAAATTATGACGAAACTTAACGAGTTCATTCTTTTCTTGTATACCCGCTTACTTGTTCATTTACACATTTAATATGAATTATAATGTGTGGTATTTGAGTAAGTGCCTGCGATTCAACCCGTTTTGCTCACCGTACAGTGATATTTGGATGGGAAGTAAAATATGGAATTCAAACACAGAGGCTCTTGGAAAATGTGGTGAGTTCAGCAAATCGCTTTAGCCTGCGTACACAACCAGACAGTCAGAGGCGTGCCAACACACGAGCAAGAAGCGTAAACATATCCCAGGGGCCATTCCATCGGTCAGGACTCTGCGTAATCTGCTTATGAATGAACGGTTTGTCAATACACTCTAACGTGATTTCCAGTTGCTGTGGTCGTCCCGTTATATTCGGGATGTTTCTGTTGAAGCCATCCCACTAGGTACTTGCTGTTCCTATCCGTAATTCAGTGCTGTCAGTCGTATCACTATTCCAAATAGCTACACTGCAAAAAATAAAGATTTTGGGGTTTTGTTTATTTAGAGAAGAATGACCCCAAAGTTGATGCTGTTAGGCAGAATGAAATGGTTGATCAACTTTATATATATATATATATATATATATATATATATATATAGGCAAACTTATGCTTTATTTTTACAAGTGTGTACGTAGGTCTGAGGCATGTAGGTCCTGTTAGAACCGTTTTTAAAGTAAATGACGTTTACCTGACTAATTTTTATCGGAAGATAAAAAATAAGCAATAATCGGTGACTGTCATGTCCATATGTACCAGAAACATACTTCGGAATGCGAGCCTTCACATGTGACAGCCTAGGGCCTCAGCTGTTTCCCATATAAGCTGACAGAAAGTGTGAACCATTTTGGTTTGCCCAAATAAGACTGTTTATGAGTATTTGAGTGGCTAGGTGCAAACCTGGGAACATTCTTTGTGGGGTACATTTGCACTTATTCGAGTCAATGGTAAATGTGCCACCACGGTACTTTCAATAGTTTTTTATGAAATTCTAGGCGAAATCCGTAATCATTTAATCGCGGCTACAGTCCTTTGCTCTTAGCGCAAAACCTAATCATATCGATGCAAGCGAGTTGGATCAAAATTCCCAAGAATTTTGAGACCAGTGAATGCTCAAAAGTTACTGTCTCGACGGTTAGTGTTGCAAGTCCAGGCGAACGAATTAAAACTTGTGGTGGTAGTGTACTTGCGCATTTGACCACCGTAGTGTTTTCACCTACAGCGGCAAATAACCGGATGCCTATAGCAGGGGTGTACTTGAGCGGGTTCACAATCTTTGGACTGCTAATGCAAGCAGCGAACTAGATTTTAAGGGGACCAAACAATATTGTGTTTACCGGGGAGGGATCATATTGTTCCATATTAAGGAAGCGCAGTTCAATTTTTCTCCAAATAATTCGGGGAGTGAAACATATGACATTGCAATAGTTAGTTGGGTAGCTTAGCGCCAAAACACTTGTTCGTTTGGCGATTTGCAGTTTGCAGCCCCAACAATTGTAAAAACAAGTATATTCAACGTACTCTAATCTCAATCTTTCGCGTAACAATCCAAAGCCAAATATTAGGTGGCATTTTTCGACAGGTATGCAACACTGTCTGGTAAATTCGGCTGGGTCGCCAAACGTTGAGTAGAACAATATTTTTACACCTGACCCTTGTGGTTGACAAAGCCAGTAGGAGCAAACATTCTTGAGTGTCACGGTAGACATCTAACAAGAGGTTTTAGTTAGCTCCGTAGCAGATGACCAAGGTAACAAAGGGGTGATCAAAACAGAAGTCTGACCATAAATGAAGGAGTAAACGAGTTTGCTGCCTCCAAACTAAATAATATCAAATGGAAGTAAACTAAGATATAACTATATAATAAGCATACCGATTTAGAGACACTAATAAACTCATGATTGGGACTCTGGGAATGGCCGCATTCGTCCTGGAACCTTGAAGGAATCAAGTGTCCAGATGCACTTTGTCCCCTTGTACCGGCAACATGTTAATTATGGGTGTGCGTAATTAACGTTCGGAAAAACCCAATCCATTATTTCACTTAAGGGCTCAAGTATGTGAGCGATTGATCTTTTTAGGTGCCATCGTGCTTCGTCGCTTGACACAGTTCGACGAGTTTAAAAGTGGAAAGCCAACTTGATCGAAAATCTGGCAGCCGATATCGTTTGTGACGTTCTGATCTACTGATTCCCGTAAGCTACTTTGCAGCTCTAAATTGTCCAGGAAAAATCAACTAAGTAGTCGATGATCATGATGTCAGTTCAATAAAAAGAATTATAGACAACACAGGTAACTGATAGCACGTCGGATAAGCGAAAAATAAATACTGCGTATTTAGTTGCTTTGTCTGGTTCAAAAGTGAAAGTCAGTCATGGTGACGGAATCCACAAGTATGTATGGACCCCTCCTCACCCTGAAGCTAAAGAATCGATAAAATTTGACTTTGAGTAAAAGATTATCAGATATTCGGTTAGTGGATTACACTGGTTCTCCCCATGCACGAACGATTTCGCCTCGGTTGATGCTGAGGGATCTGTAAGCAGAACGTCAAAATCGTTGGCCAGATCTCTGTGAAAGTACTGGTTAATCACTAGCAGTCAAGAAAATCGTGTAGAATGTAATATATCTAGTCACACTGCAAGCATAAACAAAGTTGCGCCCATTTTATACGTGGTTTTTTGTGCTTTTGTTAAACGGGACTAGAGTTGGGGGCCCAATAGCATAATTGAGACGAAAATATTCCGGCGTGACATCGTGGACGAGGTGTGATCTAACTGGATTCAAGAAAGCTAGACCGTATAGTTGCATTTCAGGGTTTATGCGTGTATATGGGAAAACGGCATACAAAATATTGGTAAAAATTACTTCAAATGACAAGATAAAATGACCAGAATTGTTTGTTATATCAAATACGGACCCCGACTTACGGGTTCATATCTTACGTCATGCACGCAAAAGAGTTACTAATTTGTTACTACGAAATTTTTGTAAATGGATGAATAAAATGGGCCTAGTGAGTGTATTAGCATAGAATAGGTTTACTTGAAATCACTTCGGAAAAGGTGAAAATCGAAATAAAGTAGATACTTAACAAATAGTTAATTCAAGTAATGTGTCTGCACGTCCAGATGGAACACAGAACATGGTCATGGGATTGTGAATAGTCATATTTGATTGACAGCCGTTTGGCTTCAGACTGATTGTGTGCACCGATTTGTATTTGTGTGAAATTTTGGTCACAACCAGTTGCCAACTCTCGGGGCTAGCCTGGGTGATACTAATTGTGCAGGACATCAAAACAAAACGGAATATCAAGCACAACTTATACAAATTGAAGGAATTCAACGACGGAGTACTGCTAATGAAGCTACCTTTGCGATAGAGGTTTGCAAACACGAATGACAGTCGAGTAGTTGCTTAGAAATATGATTTTTAATGATGTGTATGTGTGAATGTGTAGGGTAAGACTGGGTATGAAAACTTAATTGAACCCACGAGCTTAAATTCAAGCAAAACCAGGAAGGTTGAGTTAGGTGATTGCACCTAACTTGGCTCTCTGTGAAATGGATATAAGGTTTAGGTGGAACTCATAAAGTAGAGATCCGCTATAACAGTAAAAACAGCATCTGTAGAAGAACTGAGGTGGATCAAACTGTCACAGGTACTAGATTCGTTTTTATTCCCTCGGTCGATAGTAATGTTGCCCTTGATTCTAAGACTCATTATGTCTAAGCCACCTTTCGCAATTATGGGAAAGCATGAGCTGGCCGATCTGTCACAAAACATTCATCGTGATATAGAAAGCAACTTGGTGTTGAGTGGTATAAATTCACAATTAAACTTCCTCCTACCGTTGCTGACAAGAAGTTGAAGATTGGATACAAAAATGAGCAGAGCGGCTCTGCTTGGGACTAGTGGGTTTAATGTTGGTCGCTCGTCTCATTAACACCCTGACTATGTGATTACTAAGTCAATGAATTTTACTTGTTTGGTGACAGGGCGGTTATCGTCAGCATGCAAAAATTAGTAGATTTTTTAACGCTTGGATGTTGACTTATAAACTGTCAACTTCGGTAGTGCTGCACAACTGGAGCGGATATCTGACTGAGCAAGTCCAGGTACGGCCAAGCTAGATGGGTTCGAATCCACTCAACCTCTCAAAGATGGAACATATATTTACAAGTAAGTTATCTCCATTCGAAATCCATATGCTTCAATCTGATAGTTTACATGAGGTCGTTCGCCGTATTTTATTTTACCATGTCATGTTGTGTTAGGCTTTTACCTGATGTTCTTGATCGATTCTAACAGAGTAAATTAATTGCATCATATCGACTGATGATAGTTAGGCCGTACATGTTGTCGTGCTTGAACCTAGCCGCCGTCTATCATAGTCCTCCCACAGCCACTTATTGATGCACTTCGACAGGTTTCGGCCTCCTTTCCGGAAAAGTTTGCATTTTTTGTGTTAATTCAGTAAAATGAACGGCCATTGACATTATCTACTACTTCTGTTCCCATCATACATATGCTATATGATCACGACTATCACTGGTTTCATCAGAAGCTCAGAGAATGGGTTGAGTGGAAAAGACATATCCCATAAATTCTGGGTTAAACTAGATTTACTAGGAAAGATTTGATAACTTTGTAGGTGAAATTGTGAGTTGTGTAGGATCACGTAATATCTCAGTAACGGTAAGAACTTGAAGAGCGAACTCGAAACTCTGGAACCAAATTCTTCAATGGGATCCAGATTTAGGTGGACCGGAATCCACTCCAGGACGTAATTTGATGTGGGATAGCCGAACGATAACAATCATCAGTGTTCTCCCGAATCCATTTAACTTTGAACACCAGTGTTTAATCTCAACCGCCGAATCTTACTCTAGAACCTATATGAAAAAGCCACTGACTCTGCTGTTTTAAATGTCTTACGAGGAGGTTTTCACAATTGTAATACTCTGACTTTCTTTGACAAAAGTAGATCCTCAGTCCTCCCAGTAACATCTGGAGTTTTCTAAGGGTCCGTTCTTTAACTACTGAGTTTTTCCGTGTACCCCAAAAATCTCTATTTTTCCGGAATTTAATTGGTTTTAAGTATCCTGGTGATGCTATTATTGACTATCTTTGCAATGCCGATGGAAGCTTTAGTCATCTGTAAGGTAGTCTAGACGAACTTAGTAGCTGGTCTTTTCACTCTTCATCACTGTATGTCCTTAAATGTGTTGCTCTGCCTCTTAATCATCGACTTGTTTCCCGGTACTCAGTTCTATTCAATGAAACTCCATCGTTATTGATTAAAAGCGAACGCTATCAGAAAGACTGCTTTATCCTTTCTCATGGGATAATTTTCATCCACTCATTCTTCGACCAAAAATGTTGAATTCTTGCTCTGCGAGGTATGCGGACGCATTTTTTTCTTTTGTATGTAACAGAGAAACTGTTCCCAAATTTGTTACTCCGTGCATTCTTATTCTCCAACTTCACTAGACTCCGGCACTCTTCCCTTGTTTGAAATTGATGGATTCCGGTCTGATCCTTACATTTCTCTAGATACTTCCGCGTAATATTCGAACTACCCAGAGCGTAGAGGGGAACGCCCGCGGTCGAGCTCCCTTTCGTTAATCCTCTGTGGATGACTTTTCACTAAACAGCGTTTAAACCTTTGTAGGTGCTTGGAGTAGAGTGGTTGATTTTCATTCCCGGACACCAGTAGAAGCATGGTCAATAGGCTTCGTTAATCGGAAAACTGTCATAATTAATAAGCGCAAGTAAAGTGAACAAAAAGAATGTACAACTAAATGTCGCCAATTCTCGGAGATACTCTCAGATCTTGCGCCTCTAACGGACAGACCGTTGTGATTGTGAGTCTGACTAGCGGATGGGTGCATAGAGGGATGATTGGCGGAGTTAGTCATGACAAAATGCTTATAGATCCGCGCATCAGTATACTTGCTCTATATGCGCATGGCAAGTAGGTGCGTGTGTGCGCATGTATTTTACCGCAACCTAATAGAACAGCATTTCGGGCACTGGTGTGTGCGTGAATGCTTATGGATGTCGACCGAGATCGAATCCGTCAATGGCATGAATCAGTCAAGTTGTGGGAATTCACTTAATGATTGGGATAAGTTGTGAGAAAAATGTGAGCGTTAGTTTCATTCAGTGGATAACAGTTTACCGAAGGAGTCAGCTTCCGTAATACAGAGAGTGGGTGTGTGCATAAGTGTGTGTGTGTGTGTGTACGTGTGCGTGCGTTGTCCATCGGACGTAAATGGAGATGAACGTAAGTCAGTCAACTGGGTCGGGGAGGTCGTTATCGCTGCAGCTTTGGCGACACAAAGAGGAAAACAGCACGGAAATATTCTCTCAGAAATCGTTCAAAGACTTTGGGCCATGTGATAGATTTTGAAATAGTCTGATATCCAATAATGTCCAGAGTCACGACAAAGCAGTTTCTAAAATTCCGCATTTGTCAACTCGTTCCTTGTTTTTAGGCACATCTCATCTCGAATCTTCCCGTACAGGAATAGCTCTATATTGCCTATCTTGTTCGTCCACGTGTAAATCGCAAACTGATGGTGTGTAGTCTTACAGCTCATCCCCACTGGTATTGCATTGAGCTTTGTTAGTTCTGCACGTCAAAAAACTTAAATTTTAGTTTGCAGCAAAAGAACAAAAAATAGTTTATTGCACAAGATTAAAAGAGTAGAACTATAGATAAACCGTGAACATAAGGTGAAATATTTCAGTTGTGTGAGTTTGAATGCGCCACTAGTAATTTCTTCCTTCCTCACTAGAGTGCTCACTGAATACGGGACAGTGGAACTGGAATATACCTTAGTACTGTTAACGAGTGGATATTTGCCAATGGCAGGAACGCAGATCTTAATGCAAGGAATGAGTGGGACCTGCAAGAGTTTTCGTGGAAATGTTTTCGCAGACCTTGATGTGGAATCCGTAAATATATATATATATATATAAGGGTCAATAGGAATAGGAGGAATACTATCAATAACAGACATACCTCCGTAAAGCGAGTGAAAATCTTCCTTAAGTAAACCCGGGAAAATAACTGGAGAGCAAGAGAGCGAGATAGAGAGAACACATTGTTGGACAGTTTGCTTTGCGTAAGACTGTCCCAGTCCATGGAGTTGAAAAAGCTGGCTGTGCATACGCCTAACACAGTCAAAGATACCTGCTGATCGAGATAAATTAGTGCAAATCAACTAAATGTTTTGCGGATCCGGCCTTGGGGACGGAAACGGCGTCAGTTACCGAATGTTCGCTGCGGAAAGACAAACGAGAAAGGGTAAATGTACAGTTGAAGCATTTAAGTGTGCTAAGGTGAAAACAAAACTTAAATGTTCTAAATATTACGCAAATTTCCTGAGAAGCTTTCAAAGTCTGACCGGTTGAAAATTGGCTGACATGATACGATGTCATCCCCATAGTTGAGTAGTTGAGTAGGTTGATCAGTAGGCAAATCACTGAGGTAATTAGTGAAAAGATAAAGCGGAAGAAATTTCATGGTGAACACCGCAATTGTTAGGTAAAGAATTGGATAAGTAAAAACCAAGTTTATTTCGCTGAGTTTTCTTGGAAAAATGTTCTTTCGTCCACAACAGTATGGAAACAAGACATCCAAAAACTCAGACTGATGGAGAAGGGGCTAACGAGAGCCGAGTCATAGACAGAGAAATAATCTAATAGAACACAGCGGAATGATTTCACGAGAGCTGTTTAGACTTCTGGGAACAAAATTCCAGTGTGAGACTAGTGCACCTACAGTTCACCTCTCCGGCTTATGAGCAAAATGAACTGGGTCAATTAGGGAAAATAGGAGAGGAACTCAAACGACTGAGGGCAGCAAGTCCAGTCAATTTGAGCGCAGACGAGGCAATGAGAGTGGGACAAAATCACTTTGATAAAATAATTGAGGATCTGCGATTTGGAACAGGAATGACCTTTGTAGATTTCCATGGAGCTGGAACAGCAGCGGTAACAAAGTATTTGTTGACAAACAGTCATAATATCCAAGAGAGGACTTACATCCGTTTTGGACGTCTGGACCAACCCCAGACGCAGTTTCGGAGGATCAAAGAGGCTTGAAAATTTCACCTAAAGAAATGGGTTCCACTTCTGGGGAAACAGGCATTATTTTGGATGGGAAGGTGTCGGGAGATGGGCGAATGAAAGTGGCATTCAGAATTTCCAGTGCGAATCGGCGACCGAACACAATGCCCGGATAGGAGCCTGATATCATACCCAAGAGTATTACTCTCGGTAGTGTTGAAAAACAAACTGGTGAAGGATGAGTTCAGGCTTTTTATCTCATGTTTGATTAAGATGGATTAACTTGGTCGCGAAGTTTACAGGCGGTTCCTTTCAACCGTATGAGATTATCCCGCGTTTCAATGAGACGGCAAAATTAAACAGTTTCTTTGAATGCTTTTGTGAATAAGTGAGGCTTAGATAGAGAGTATTTAAACAAGAGAAACAATGGGCACGGGTCTTTGAAGCAGGCAAATACTTTCGTGAGACAAGTTTCCTGTCTTATTCTTGGTCTATTTTGTTCTGACGAAGGACTGGTGTGCACAGTTGGAGTAAATGGTTAATATAACTGAAATGAGGGGGTCATCATTGGACGAAACAGAGGCATGTAATCACAAGTGAAAGATTTTCGAACTGTCGGTGATTACTCTGTACAAAATTACGTTGCAGCCGATAGGAATAAGTCATACGTCAGCCGAAATGAAAGCGCGTAAGGCATAGGTGGAGGTGTGGATAAAATCAATGGCAGCAAAGCATAGACAGTCAGACAATAGTAGTACAAGAATAGGTATGAAAGCGTCACAGGACAGACCAACATCATGTTTAGAACAGAACGGGGAGGTATGCAAAGTACTAAACATTGCGTTACAATAATAGGAGCATTTAACCATCACAATTCTATTATTTGTTTCAGCACGCCGATCATCTTGTTCAAGTGCGCATCGATTATTTTGCCCACTATCTTCATCAATGCATCTGTCAAACTATGATGTGTTTGATGTTGAAAATTCACTGTCATCTGAGTAGATATAGGTGCTGTGTGATCTGATAAAATTCATAAGAATTGTGAAATCATTTTTGCGAATAATACAAATGTTCAGCTAACCTGTGGCGATTCTCTTCGGTAATCTTATTAAAAGAGGAATTCAGTCCAAACGAGCAGTCTGGAAAAGAGGCATATTTGGCTGATTTTTCTCCACTGAAATCTGTGCATCACCAAGTGGAGGGTCCTGGTTCGGGACGGGCGTGATAAATGGTCGCATAAAAAGTAGAAATGGCTTTTTCGTCTCTTTCGCAAGCAATCTCGGATGGTTTGATGCTCAACAAATACTTTGCACCATCAGATAAAACTAACAGCATTACACAATTTTTAAACCCTAAACAAGTAGACATTTCGAGAACAAAGGTCTCAGAGGCTGTCAGGCGAGGCTTTAAAACTGCAAAATATAGCAGTAGTTGTTGCAAGTGAAATTTCTATGAAGTATCAGTCCGTTTTCTGCAAGTAACGGACTGACCGACCCTGATTGGTCCCACGAATGCGTAAGTACTGCGATTCTTTATCGACTGACCCTGTAAATTTCTGTGGTATTTGGTTTACTGATTGCTGGTTGTTCTTTGCTGACAGAACAGACAGAAAATTTACCACTCCCAATTTCGATATCGAAATCGATTGCGAAATTTTAACATAAGATTACGTTACTACCACGGAAAACATCCAGGTATTCCATAACAGTTGTGCAGGGAAATAGATTCCGGGGATAATTTTGAATCAGTGGTACTTTAAATACACAGGTGATACCATTTAGGGCGTCTCTAGCTTACCTCGTGGTTTCGCTGGTGACCAGTGCAAAAATCCGGATTATATGGACATTCTGCGGCCAAAACGGTTTGTGGTTTTGTCAATAGATATTGAGCTCCAATGAAAGTCACACTAAAACTAATATGTGGTCCGACTCTACGTAAGTAGAGCGGTAGGATCTACAGTTTTGGACGGAACCAGGCCAACGAAGGCTTACTGCGATTTGTTCGATTTAACTAAGAATACCAGTGCAGATAGAACGCCATGTCTCTGTGTGACGCGCACTGTGTCGAAAATACTGTTAGGCAAGAATTCACGGTCTTTTGCACAAAACAGGAGAAACCTATCCCCGTTATCTTCACACTCAGCGGATGCACTGAGTCTCTCAACCTGTGCATCAAGGTCACCTACTCGCCTTATAGTATAGGAGCTATTGTCCATGTGAAAGACAGTCTCCGGGCCATCATAAGACTCGTCCTCCGGCATATCAGTGCTACCGTCCGTTGGATCATATGTCGACATGACAATAAATTGTGATTAATACAAACAACCTTTGAAGCAGCAACCGACCCACGGTCTCATACGGTGCATAGACGGCTATTAACCAGGGCCCAATCTGAAACAGTCGTTTCAGCTTTGTCAGACGGGACTAGTGCCCCACCACCTTGACCTGCAATTCAAGCTGCCTCGTCTCCTGATATGCGCAGAAAATATCTTGATCTAGGAAGTAGAAACAAGAGCAACGCCCTTCCCGAAGTACTCTAGGATCCAGAAAACTCACTTTTACGTGCCAAACAATCACAAAAGGTGGAGTGATTTAGTTACACTTGGAAACAATGGTCTGTAATTGCATAAAGTTGTTACCCGAGGTTGGCCTTGGCTAGTGGTACCTTAGTCTATTTTTGTCATTTATCACCAGGTTAAGTGCCAAAATATTCCTTATGATATGGGAAAACTGGGTTGTAGACAGACAATTATTTTCGACGTTTCTTTGCTTGACTTTACAAATCATAATTAACTGAATTTGTCTTAGACATGAGTATCCAAACGGACATAACTTGCCTACCAAAAATATATTGACTGTCCCAGCGAAGTTCTATTTGACTGTAGGGCCAGGACAACAAATGAAAATGGGAACAACACAGACCAGTAGAGTCAAGTTCGATCACCAGAACAAAAGGGACTGGAGTGCGTGTATCATAAACTGAACCATTTTGACTTCTAATAGTCAGTTGTACTAGTACTAATCATCCGCATTTCTAACTCACTTAGTGCATGAGAAACAGTTTCCTGGTGGAAAGAAACTGGGCAGAATGGCATGGCATATTCTCTCAATGACAGCCAAGTGGATGGTCAATTTGTGATCATCCTTGAGTTTACTTGTCCATTACTCAACAAACGCAGTTATTAGGACTGTTGGTGAGAGGTTTATAATCATACGAACCTTCAAACTGAAGATTCGAATAGTTGAGTAATACAACGACAAAGAGAGTTATGGTGCGACACGTTTTTAAATTAATGTCACATCGATTAACCAGATATAAGAGGGACATTCATAAAATGCGTTCTTATTGTTAATGAGGAATGGCATTTCACCAGAGGTCAAACTCTTCACGAAGGTAGATGAAGAATGGAGCAATTCGGATTACAGTACGCTGATGTTGTTAGACCCATACGCGTTGTCGTCTTTGGACCTTATTGACAGTTTGAATATAATTCGCATTGTATTGTATGGACTTTTGCGTACAATAAATAATGTCGCATTCCAGTTGAGAAAAATGTGAGGGCAAAAATAAAATGGAAGAAAATCACGCTCAACACCTTGCAAAAATAAAATAAAGGCTCATCGAGGAATGATCTGAGCGCATTATGAAAGGTTGTTCAGGTATTCGACTGAAACCAGGACAAGGTTTGTCAAAATCCGTGCTAAATATGGGACAGTGTAGTTCCTTTAGATTCTAGAGGGTATGGAATGAAAAGCCGGTCGTGTAGAAATGAGGGCGGAGCTTTGAAAGATCGTCGTGCAGAGGATACGTGGGACCTGAACGAATTCTGCGAGAAAACTTCTCACATGCTGATGAATGCTGATCACATAGATTGAGGGACAACTCAGTTAGTGGTATGAAAGACACATGGTTAATAATTGATAGCCTCCGGCGAAGAATTTTAAAGTCTTTTCTAGGTTAGCCTGGAAAAATAACAGGAGAAAAGTGAGGAAGGATTGGAAAAACACATTGGTATACAAATCGCGAGATGGTGCTTTGTTTCACCCTGTAGCGTCGAAGTTTCCTGATTTGGAATGACAACCATCGGAGATTCTTTACATAGGTAGAAATGTGAGGAGTTCACTTCAGAATTTGAACAACGGTAAATCCTAGATGTTTCACAGAATCAACCCTGGTAAGCGCTTCTGAATTGATGAATGACGGTTCAGATGGGTAGAGTGACCGAGAGGGAGATAGTGAGAGAGAACAGACATAGGAAACATTTCGATTTGTTGAGATTCAAACCAGGTTTTGCGGAGAAATCGTAAACGGAAGATAGGTTTTTGGAAAAAATTTGAAAATCTTCATTGTTCGAAACGGATTGAGAAGGGGGCGATATCATCAGTATACTTAAACAGATGACAGGGGGAACAAGTTGATAAGTCACTGATGTACGTAGAGAGATACGGTGAAAGAACAGCATCCTGTAGCACGCCTGAGTTGTCCACAAACGGTTTTGAAGTTCTACCGCCCAGCTGTACGCATTGGGTTCGGTTAGCAAGTTGATCAGACAGCCATGCTAATTAAGAACTGGGACAATCAAATATTTTCAGTTTGTGAAGTAAAAGAGATGAATTATTTAGAAAGGTGCAACGCACAGGTTTAATCAATGCATCTAATTTACTTACAAATGTGGTGGTTGAGAGAGGCGACATCGTCCAAAGTGGACCTATTAGATTTAGAGGCAGACTGAAAAGGGTCATCGGGAGGAAAAATAGAACGCAGGCGCTTAAGCACAGCAACATTTGTCAATTTCGGACAGAGAGCTCTTAAGGCGTTTAGCTGAAGCAGTAGAACTGCTAGATTTTGGGACGGGAATAACAGTGGCCGGTCTGCAGCAGTCAGCGACAGGAGACGAGCCTAATGTAAGTTAATCAGTTGGCAGCAGTACAGACCCGTTGTACCAAGTGACACAAAAGATTCATAAGCAACTCCGTTAGCATAAATTTTCTACTCCGAAATCCCGACTCTGATAGTAATTTTAAGACAATACATCAATCTGCACAATCGCTGTACATCTACATAACCAATCAATTTCGGGGTATTGGCCCCGTGTGAACAATGCAATATTAACAGCACTTCTAGCATTTCGAAAGTGGCTGCGTTAAACTAACAGAATCTGAAACATGCCCGTTTGCCGGTTCAACAGTTTTTCGTTAATCCCGTAAGTCATGTATGTCAAGAAAAGAATCGGAGAGATGGCCTCGGAAATACCAGTGGTCTGAGGCGTCTGGCCTGTGCGGTGCGTTTGAGATCAACGTGAACTTGGTGGTATATCCGCCTCTGCAGCTTCGCATCGCTTAATACAAATAGTTCATTTTTGTACTAGGAATGAAGCGATGTAAACAGTATTTGCCCACCCTAGTTTTGTCACGTCGTCAACAAAGGACGTCTTATTCAAACGGGTGACTTACATTTTTTGTAATCTTTCCAATTTCAGTCTCCAGAATAACTCCATAGACACCGTCATCACTTTACCTCAATGTACCTCTCATTTTAGCCAGAGCATTTTATTGTACTGTCGTAAGTAGAACTGAAGTGGTGCTTGTTCGCTATTGTGTGGAAACCTACCGATATCTTTTTGAAGTCATTTTCCACCCCACCCAAGCTTTTGGAGTCGATGGCTTATCGTCCAGGTTTCGGTTGCGTCCTGACCGTTCGATGGGTCTTGCAAATCTTATACGTCCATGAGCAGAAGTATGGCTTATCCCTTCATGGAAAGCATGTGGGATTGAGTACAACCGTTTTTTTAGGGCCACACGATCAGATAACTTCCACTGACCGTCCGTGGCCACACGTGCAAAATGGATACGCCCATCCGGGTCCAAATGTATTTGCACCTTTCTGTGAAGCAGACGTGCACCGGAGCACCTGTTGACACTACCAATGTCGGTCACAGCATATCACCAAGGGCTCAGAAACCGATTTCGTCGCGGGAAACTCCATTCCACTTATATTTTTTACATCCATCTGAGAGGCTGGAATGCAGCTAGCCTCTCTAATTGTCACTATCTCGTTCCTGACTTCACCCAAATTCACCAGATTGAATATCATTCAGCCTAGTAGAAACCACCTTGAGTGTAAACGCATTCACAAGGCACTGAGTAGAACTCCCTCAGAAAAGGCTAGGTGAGCCGCGTGATCATTTGCGAACATTTCGAGTGCTCAGGACGAGTAGTCAACTTGGTGCCAGATACATCCGCTCAAGACATGTCCGGTTTTCGATTTTGTTTCGGTCACTTCAGATCAAATAACACTACTATACACCCAAAATAAGATGGACATTCACCTCGGATGAATAAAATATGACTGAGACGTAGGAAAACTGTGCATGTGCTGGTGAGCAGAGAAAATGCACTAAATTAGTTCAACATTCGTGGACATTAATCGGGCTAATCCATGAGACCACTTATTAGCACTTTGTTTTACAGTTGGCGACTGTATGAGATGACAATCTTACCGGACCACACTGGCAGCATACCTGTATGGGATAACCTAATAGTCATTCGCAATTAGTACGCCGCAACTTTTGGACGAAAACAGCTGCGATGGTTTTAATTGAATCCAAAGGCTTAGTATTGTGCCTATTGAACGAGTTACTAATTGTCCTTGTACTTTGCCGACGCCTGCTAAGAATCAGTTGTGACTATGGGTTCAGTGTGCAAAAGCACCCGAAGTTCTATGGCTTCATTGAATCAATGCAAACACACGAATCCAACAGAAAACATCAAATCAGACATTACTAAATGCGCAACTGCTTGAGTCAAAGACTGGCGTGCTATAAAAAAACAAGCCCACATGAGCGTGCGTAGGAATACGGTAGGTCTTCGTTATAACGGCACTGTACAAAAAATTGTTGTGGATTATGAAATGTATACCTGCGCAAGATGCTGGCCGTGGCACAATTTAGTTTCGCCTGATCAACCAAAGGAGAACTAGAGGGCAAACTGTGGCTTGACTGATCCGAGCTGAGAATCGGAATTCTCCATTCCCGGTGATCTGAGAAAGACTTCCTAACAAGCGGCAAATCAACCGGTTGCTGCGAGATTTGATGCTAGTTTCAATTCGAAAAAAATGTGAAAGCTTAAAGGGAAATGCGAGCAGCTCCTCGTCATTAGGGACTACCTCGATGCACAATGAATGAAAGCGGGTGCTCAGATCGACCGTCGGAACTTTGAAAACTGTCGAAATTGAGAAAAAAGAAAAAGTCATTAAATAGTTAGTACTATCCGGTTTCACCCTGAACTAAGTCGTTTTCCTGTTATCATTGTCACAAAAAATTGCCTGAACTGAAGTTCCAAAGCAGTTCCATGTTGATGAAACTAAGGGGTATCAATTTCGACAGTACATATTGTGGTGGTTGGATTCATCCCATCTGATCGTCGTAGAATGTTTAACTACGAAAAATTCACTGGTCAAGTTTCACTTTCACTGCGTTGAGGATGCTTCACTTCGGTACACCTAAGGATAGCCAAACTGCCATCGTGTTTGCGTGACCTACCAACCGAAAACGGTTTGCTTGCTAAACAAAGCTGTGATTAGCTTAGTTTTGGCGACTGTCATACGTAGCTTGGTCCGTTCCTTGTATGAATCGCACAGGTTCACTGGCCTAATGATAATGTTATCAAGCCCGTGTTTACTGCTGGACAAGGTGGAAACAGTTCGGCGGATAAACTGAGAACGGTAGTCGACACCTGTAAAGGAACTCCAACTCGAAATACATTCTTGGCCAAGAACGTGGGCACCCACGCGGCTTCGCACGAAAACTGCATATCAGTCCTCTCGATGCTGTTTATTTACGCGACCCACCTGGAACGGCTGGGGGTAAGACTACGTTGAGGATTGCCGAATGGGTCTAGAATTCCTAATCCGAGTGGGACTAGTGCACTTAGCGCACATCTCATAATCTTCAAATTTGACACAAAAGATCCATAAGCAACACCGTTGGCATAAATTTTCTACTCCGAAATCCCGACTCTAATAGTAATTTTAAGACAATACATCAATCTGCACAATCGCTGAACATCTACATAACCAATCAATTTCTGTTGATCACTGCTGTAGCCCTTTCGGGGTGTTGGCCCCGTGTGAACGATGCAATATCAACACGACTTCCAGTATTTCGAAAGTTGCTGCAATAAACTAACAGAATTTGAAGCATGCTTCACATCTCCTCAAAGAAATGGTCTCAATGATTGTCACCTTAGTCAATGACCGATCAAATGCGACAACAAAACTATCCTAAAGTCAAGCGTAAACCCAGGCAGAAGAGAATCATTGCTAAACCTTGGTAATAAATTAATTGAACATATCTTTACCGGAGCAAGATAAAACGCGTGAATCCTCGTGATGTGTTTCGGACAGACAGTGTTGGTAAAGAAATATGGCTGAATGCCAATCTTGTGGATGGTTGTTATATTAGGCATCAGGCTCACCAGTTCTGCTTGTTTCATCGTTTTGCGAATTCGGACCATGGAAGCCACACCATTTTCAGAAATGTTTGTTCCAATCCTGAGATAGGCCCGCGCGGCCCAAAAGAACGCAGAAAGCATCGCAAGGACCAATGTGGTCGATACTAGTCACACACTAACGGCAATGCGTCTAGGATAGCATCACTTAACACTTGTCTGTTGACTGGGCATACAAACTGGCGTACACCGCTTAACGACTGATAAAGATGCGCCATGCAAATATTGCAGGGAATTAAGCCATTCACGAACGGGCTACAACTAACTGCAGCAATCCAACAAGTATTGGAATACCCCGAGGACGACAGCACTTCCAACAGTTTTACCGAACTTAGGTATGATTACTTGTTGTCCAAACGAGAATGGAAAGTTCAATAGCAAAGAACATAGTAACACTCACTCGACGTCTGCTTTGGCTATCCCCATCTAAGTGCATGCGTGAAAGCGATGGTACTGCCCCCTACAAACACTTCATTAACCCAGAACACAAAGATCAAAACGATTTGAATGCAACGGGCGATCGAGCATGCGTCAAACGAAACAGAATAATATCAGGGTACAGAGAAAACGAAGAGATAGACTGCGTGGATCAGCCAGTGGTCCAATAGCTCCGAATGAGAGGAGACAAGAGTAGAGATGGAAGGAAAGATGCAAAAGTCAATTTTATTTAGACTGATCGGAAAAGGAATGGATCATCGTGATCTGATTGGGGAACTAACTGTTCACGCAATCAAAGCAGCCATGTTAGGCGGGGTTGGAAAAAACTGAGGGATCTAACAGTGGAGTCAAGAGAACAGATGAGTCATCCAACGGGCCTGAGTGTGAGTGTACAGACTACGCACTCGGTGAGAAACAGTAGAAAACAATGAGGCACAGTTTGAGTGAGATTTTTGAAGGGTATTTGTACAATGGGAGTGTCCACGGTGAATGTGGTCAAATATTTGGACGGATAGATGTGACGGAGATAATTATGGTATGATAATTATAATAATAAAAAGGGAAAGAAATCATGATCAAAGAGGACTCAATGCGGCAAAAAGATATTTGCAAATCGCGAAGATACACGATTGACACAGCCCCAGGGTGGGGGAGGGGAAGTACGAACATACGCACCACAGAATACACGCACACATACAGCCACAGCACAAAAACACGTGAACAAGAACAGATCCATGAGGCACGTTGAAGGTAGTGCAGGCAACAACCGAATGAGGACTATGTTTGAAGCTATCACAACTTGATATGAGGAGGAACAAGAGCGGAAAAAGTGGTTCTAGTAGATACAAAAAAATGATAACGGACCCCCCAGGTTGGCGTGGAGGTCAACAAATGACTATAGCCGAAGTGCTGATAGTAACAAGAACAACAGGCTAAGAATGTAATCAATAAGACCACACAGTAGTCTGAGTAACTAAGGCTGTAGTTACAACCAATTCTATTGCAGATCGAATCAAAATTACAAGAAACACCATGATGAAAGTGATGCAATGAGACCACATCCGTGGAAAAACGTACGAAATTGTTGGTGGCTTTAAGAGGAAATATCAATTTTATGAATCCATGTGGAAAAGCCATTCCCATCGATCGATCGAGTATGTCAAACTCCAGGGTCAACGCTGTCCGTGACAAATAGTGAGGATTGAATAATGGAGTTGAGAGAATGATCAGTGACTTTATTTCACTGAATGCTCTACTCCAAGTGAAAGGAGGATGGTAATCACGGTATAATGCCAGAGTGTGTTCTCAAAGAAGGAGACTCGGTTTATCGCATATGATGAATACACACAAAAGAAAATGGAGAGAACCGGGTAGTTATATATACCGAAACCACAGCACGTCAAAGGACTGTCTAAATTTCAATGAAATGAAAAACAATTCGAACAGAACTTTGGGTTTAGATAAACTGCACAGACGGTAGATAGCTACCAGCGATGAACTGGAGCCAAATTAGGTGCCATACCGCCCATTTTTAACCGGGTCTTATCCAAAATCTCGGCACTTCTCAGATCGCTTAGGCCAGAAGATGCTTGATGCATCATGCTTCCCGAGGCAGACACCGAAGGAAGACCATGAAACCCATTCAGCAGCCTGGCGGCGGCGTGAATCACATCCTGACTGTTTTGATGCGAGCCACCTACTGGCAGGATACTCGGATGCGGAAATCGCGAAGCTAAGGGGAACTGAGTCTGATGACCTCGGTCACAATGCCCGGAGATGGATTCCAGACGTGGCCGTTTTGAATCAAGTCCAAGTCGATTATCACTAGAACCTGCCGGTAGGTGAACAGGAAGACTTGAGGGGGAACCGTGACGAAGAGGATTTAATGAATGAGATAATGCTGAAGAACTGGATGGGGGATACCGTGGCCCATGTTGTGGAATGTGATCAGCACTGGAAAAAATTGAGTCGGACGATAAACCAGGTAGGCCTTGGATGGACCGGACAGGGCCGGAGATTGGTTGACCGGGTTGCAATTTACCGTGTGAGTTCGAAGTGCCTGTCCCGGTGCCATGGTTATCAGAATTACTCTGTGTATTGCCACCGACATTGTTACCAGTTCTAGTCAGTTTTTGCAAAACTGAAGACCAAAATGCGTCTACTGCTTCCGAGCCAGACGCAGAATGAGCTGGAGTCAAATCGTTTGGGGATAAATTAGACATCACACTATTCATAACATAATTCCAAAATGGATTCTTATCGAACTCTGCAGTGGAGTTTAATACAGTCCCAGAATTGACAATGGGAACGGACGCCATAGGGGGTTGGGAAGTTTGGGGGCGGAGATGAGGTTGAGGATGGGCCAAGCTATCCCACTGACGTGGACATGCTAAAGTTTGCGGACTTTGCAGACGAGACGAGAGGTGTCCTAAGGCGGTATTGAGAGCAGGACGGGAACTCAACCCATGCGGTTGATCACGGCGTGCGACCGGTCGCACAACAGTTTGTGGCAAAGGAGGGCCGGTACACGAGGAAATATGTCTCCGATCGTTCCGCAGCAACTGTCCAGCTCGCACAGACTGGCAAAGGTGAATGAAACGGGCTACTCGCACGTGGGCATCTGCCCAGCGTCCACAGGGCTAGAGTGAGGGTCGAGAGTGGAATTCAAAGAAACATTGAAATTGGAGCTTATAGAATGTCAACAAAAACTCAGGCATATCAGATTCTTAAAAAGACCGGAATTTGGGGAAGAATATTGAATTCGCCGTATCTGAGAGATACCCAAAGACCCTTAAATATAGGGATGCCAAAATAAAGCGATTAAAATCTGAATTAATTGAGCGGAGTAACCATATCGGAAAACGTTCTGTAGCGTAGCTTATGCCAAAACCGTAAGATCTCCGAAAGTTTGTGTTACGTTAGGTATGCAGATGATTAGATTTTTAGTTACCTCGAATCAACAGAAACAGCAGGATAATG
The DNA here is from genome assembly GCA_008360955.1 of Fasciolopsis buskii. Classification (NCBI taxonomy): domain Eukaryota; kingdom Metazoa; phylum Platyhelminthes; class Trematoda; order Plagiorchiida; family Fasciolidae; genus Fasciolopsis; species Fasciolopsis buskii. The sequence continues at coordinate 213,586 of LUCM01008707.1, read as the reverse complement.
ACAGTGCGCTGAAACCCCATTAGCAAAAACGATAAAAAACCTCGATAACCACAATTTGCTGCAAAAAAGAATCAGTTTGTTATTCAATCCACCACGGTCCTCCGTATCGACGGAGAAATCTTCGTTCGTGTACCTTATTCGGCCACAAACAATTGGAGATAACAGGATAATTTTTCCCGATACTCAAACACAACATGAGTGCCGTAATTTTGAAAAGAAACCAAATTCAACAGCTCTGGTTTTTGGGTTGCCGGTAACTGCCTTAGTTGAAACTCGCACCTTCCATAACTGTCTGGTCAGTTATTCAATTGCATTAAATTGTGGATATGTTGACAAAAAAACAAGAAACGTGTTCGAGTACGAAAAAGTACAAAAGTCTCACTAAGTGAAGATAGAACAGCGAAATGCGGTAAGTGATACAAGTGAGTAGCCCTGAGAATTTTGACCTACGCTGGCAATTTGAGTCAACCTGACCACAAACTGTGGCTGAACATTTAATCAAACAATGACAAATATTTCATTCGCTAACCTTGTCTGGATGTGCTTTGTGATGAAGCAAGCTGGCTGGATTTGGCGACAATTGTAATCCGTGTTTCGGTGTGTTTGAGACAATGTGACCTGTCGGGGGAACAGGAATCATAGGGGGTTGCAGAACTTGTGACTGAAATACGGGACTCAAATTATACGGTGGTGGTGGCAGAGGAGATGGCTGAACTGTCGCCCGTCCGAACGAATTTGACGAACCCGGTGAGGACGGAACTGTTGGGGGTCGAGGTGCTGGAGCTGCCGGCGACTGTATCGGATGGATGCCTGTTGTCCGAGACAGTCCTACCACACCAACAGACCCGGGCAAGTTATCCGCAGGTGACCTGACAGATGCTTCAGTTTCGAGTGGATTGGAACTAGTGAAACCAACTGGAGCAGATGCACCACCGAACTGAGAAAGAGGACAATTACCATGACACTGTTTTAATCCGTAATAATTATATACTACAGAAAGTGTGCCACTCAAGGATAACAATCATAAAGTCATTCAAGACAAAAACATACCAGGTAGCACAGGAAATCATTACATTTATTCTACATCTTAAAAAATTGTAAACTAAACAAACCTAAGTGAAATATATAACCGTTTTAGTCGCCAAATGCATCCATAAAGAATAAATTTCGCACAGCAACTCATGGACATCATAGAATGTGAAACACTGTGCAAATGAAATGTACACTTCTCAATTCATCACGCAACACAATACAATTCAACCAATACCACCTGTCCCAAGTCAGTATGTGAATGACTAAGCAGAAATGGAGATCAAACTGCAATAAAAAACGGACAGGCATAAAAGGATGACAAACAGGGATATTTTAGCATTTGGTTATTTATCAAACCAAATAAAAACATGGTGTGTTTTGCGGATCATGATTGCTGGTTATTCTGTTTAGTCTACCTAACCTCCATAGATGCCGAATGTGCTCTTTTCGTTGCACTTAGGAAGGAGGTTAAAATCCAATCACCACTAACCATTTGCCGGAAAAATAATTCCCACTGCGACTGCACTATCGAATTGCTAACGGAGGTGTTTGGCAATTGTGTTGAGGCGGACGATGTTGAAACTGTATTCGGCATGAGACGGGATCCCGACAAGGGGTTGGCACTACTCAACATGGGCGGGGGTGGGACAGTAGGATATCGAGGACGAATTTGAGTGCTTGTCGAAGAGTCATTGTCCGTCGAATGACCTGCAGTGAGTGGTGGTGGGGGAGGTAACAATTTCATCCCAGTCGCATTAAGATTTCCGTGAGGAAGAATTGGTAGTGTCGGTTGTGATGGTGACTGAGTTTGCGTGGCCGATTCGGTTGAGGTTGGAATGCGACTGAATAACTCACGATCATGGTAGGTTGAATGCATCAGATTCGACGGATTCCTGATGATCGGTTGACCTAAAATACGAAAACGAAACGTGCTAGGTAACTGGGATCTAGCAGTACTGAAATTTGATTAACGTCAAAAATGCATTAAGTGCCTGCCAATTCGAAATTCAGAAATCTAAACCTCAGCTACGCCGGTCACTTTGATAAAAAGGTAAAAATGCTGTCAGCCTGCGCCTAATCACGACTGACCCCCTTGTGACTGCATATTTTTGCACGTCACCCCAAATTTCAGTCTTTGTGATCTTTTATCTGAGGTTACGGCGTACATTCACCGAAAAGCGACCGTGCTTTCTGAAGATTGCGACCATCGATACCACAGAAATTGTAATTGACCCCGAAATAACACGGAAAAGGTTTCACACATTCAAAATAACCATCACTGTTCAGCGTTAAACAGCAATTTATGTTCCAGTGACCGCATCCTTCTCCCCAGAGAAAGATATTAACAAGAAAAGAAATGAACATACAAGGGGAACAACAACTGGACCGACAAAAGCGGGGAAAGATCGGAATGCTGCTGCAGACAACACACGGAAAACAGCCTAAATGTAATTATTCATTCATTCCGATTTGACAGAAAATGGAAACAATCGCCACTGTTCACGGTTCACTGCCATATCCTTCAGTGTCTCCAGCCAGCAAGTCGACGAGTCTTTCGGACCCCAACCACGAAGGCGTGAGACACCTACTTTATCTAACTTGGCTGTACATTTTCTTATTCCACGTTGCCCCGTCATCTGTTGACCTCGAGATGGCTTCTTCAATTCCTTAGAAGGAACACAAAATAAGACACGGTGTGGTAGACGAGTGTTCGTCATACGCAACACGCGACCCAACCAGCGTAGTCTACTAAGTTTAATACGCTGAAACAAGCTATTCTCAGAAGTGGCACCCAATACCAGATTCCTAACCTCAATATCACTCACCCGGTCACTCCATCCAATCCTAGCCATGCTACGCAAACATCGGTTGTCGAAAACCTCCAACTGACGAACATCGCCAACACGCATACTCCACGTCTCGCAACCGTACAACAGAACTGAACGCACTGCAGCACAGTACACACGACCTTTCAACTTCAGTGAAATATCAGGCCGACGCCACAAGTGATTCAGTCCAGCGTAAGCTGCCCGAGCTTTGGATATGCGCATATTTACCTCCACTCCCGAGCTACCATCATTGGACACGCAGCCACCAAGGTAGGTGGAACGGTGCACAGTCGTTAGTTCCTCTCCATCCAGTATCCAGTTCGGCGCTGCTGTCGTCCAGTCCTGTAACAGTACTTTGCACTTTGAAGGTGCAAAGCAAATGACAAACCGAGCAACCGATCTCGACAGTCGATCTAGTGCCCGTTGTGCATGGTCCGCAGACTCGAACAGGCACACGACGTTGTCTGTGTAATCTAGGTCGCATAGCTTCCCTCCACTTCCCAGTTCCACTCCTACATCTTGGAGACCTCCTAAAGCATCTGCCATCACCTCGTCCATGACGAAATTGAACAAGAATGAAGAAATGGGACACCCCTGTCGAACGCCACTAGTCGTTTCGAATGAACGTGACAGTTCACCGTGTACCTTAACGCGACCATAGGTATGCGAGTACAATGCTCACAATAGGTTCGTGAACTTCGCTGACTGCTTAACTGTCTCCTGTCATCCTAGGTATTCTCGTTTTAGTACCACAAGTATTAGTAAAAGCTACCACTCATTCTATCCCCTAGAATGAAAATAGTTGTCTTTCTTTAGTCCCTCCACTCGTTTTTTCTTCATGACAATCTCCATCTAGTCCTAGGTCTTTAACAGTGCTAAGTTGTCTTTATTACTTGCACTTTCCCTGAGATTTCATCCACTCGCGGAACTGTAAATCTTTACATGATCTTTTCTAACCAAAACAATATTTGCGTCGTCAAACTTCGCGTTCTACCAGCGATCACTGGGCCAACTGTGAGACAAAAAGCTCATTTTCGTCTTCCACACAACAATTTCCTTCAAATCAAACAGATGAAGTTCCATTTGCTCAACCAGTCCTCCACAAACGTTTCGCGTTCCAGAAGTTCCCTTGACGAAGTCACCTCCTGGCTTTCATTTACTACTTCATGTAAAATTTTTATATTCAATCTGCAAGAAAATTATGGTTTTAACACCCTGTGAATATGACTTCACGATCAATGGAAAATTGACATCTACCTTACGCGAAAAAATTGCACCAAGTGGAAGAACAGACATACGAGGTGGGCAATCATGAAATTGTCACCGGTCTAATCAAAAACGAACTGAGACGCGTCGACTTCAGCTTCAGCTTTGAAGCAGTTAGAGTGCAAAACTTCCATCTAAAAGCACTCGGATGCCTTATAGCTGGAAGGAAAGATTGGTCCCTTGTTCCTCAAATATTCACGAAATCTGACACACATGCGTTTCACCATATCGTTCCACTGATTTAACCGGCATCAAACACAAAGTTCTGAAAATCCTTGGAACTAAAAGATGCTTCATTTACACGTACCCGTAAATGCGATGCTTGTGTTCTGCTTGAAGTGACAACATATTTGATCAGCAACTACTTGCAATCGCGTTCTAGTATTTACCTTCACCTTTATCTTGTCTCAGCCTGAGGAGAAGTAAAGTTGTCCCACCGTCATGGTGTAACTTTCACCTGTGTCTGCAAATGGACCAACGCAGGTAGATACCAACCCTCTACCAGAAATGAAAGTAATCAGACAGATAGATTTTCTGTAAAGATATACGACTGTTGGACCGGATAGATTGTTTCTGCCCTTATTCAAAGGCGGTGGCAAGGTGTCAACGTTGGACTTAAACAAAACTCATGGGATCAATCTGGTCAAGAGAGCAGACAGTCAAATATTGGTGTGGATCGGTGATTGCATCGATTTGCAAAAAGGGTGAGGGGTCACCTTAATTTTTGTAGTATCCGTCGACGGTAACTAAGAGTTGCTTCAGTTATATGAACTGAAACCTAAACATAGTGGAGCGATCTCGGAACTAAGGAACGGATCGCCCATTTGTTTTACATTACTCCAAAAACTCCGGATTAATTGTGGCGCAACGGCCAAGCTGTGAATCTGGTATTGCAGCGGAGAAATTATGGAACAAGCATCCAGATGAAATTGTTTTTTGGGTTAAATTATCGCACAAACAAATCACTCGAAGTCTAATTTGCTGGCATCGCACTAGAAAAAGATAAATAAAAATCAATGCAAACAATTTTTCACAACTAGAAAACTAAAACAGCGTGAAAAAGGGTTTTTCTTCGAAGAGAATCAATAGTATTCTGGTAGTTTCACACATGACATTGACCAGTAGACAGCTCGTAAATGAGCATGAACCAAACGTCTCACGATCATATTGGTAGAACACACCGAAAACCAGTTTACTCACTATCACATAGAGCGAAGACTATACAAACGATGCATTTTTACCGAATTCGAATAACAAACAAAAAACGATAAAAGTAAAGGCTCATTTCGGTGCAAACCAGTTAACACCAAACCGGACCGAAGATCCGGTCACACAAAATCGAGTGCTTATGTTTTTGGGCGCGAGAACGCCGACACCATCACCAAGACAAATTTGTAGTGCTGGGGTTCAAAAAACCACGAACAAATGAAAACAAAATTCAACCGAGCGCTTTAATTCCTACCATTGGTGAGTACTTGTTTCAATATATATATATATATATATATATATATATATACAAAGGCAAGATAACCTCAAAGACACATTTGAGCTTATCAATCCCGTGAAAGAATTAAATATGAAAGGACGGCGAATGTTTTCCTTGGACATCACTTCACATTTTACTAACGTCTCGATCACGGAAACCCTACGGTTCTGAAACATCGCAGTTGATCGCAATGGATATACAAAGATCTTTCGTGTTTGATCACCGTTCACTTCCCAGTGTTGGTAGAATATGGTGGGAGAATTGTGTCAGCAATTCAGGGCTTAAGGGAAAGGTGCATCCTAGTGTTCAATTTTGAGAACAGGTAATGAATCAGAGTAGATAACGGTGGATGTGATATGTTTTGTGTATGTCTACTTGTAACTGCCTCGTCATACGCTGTTGCCCGATACAATAGTTGGACCATAGGTCTAGATGACCAATCTGCAGACGAAAACGTTAACTGTCTTTGGGGATCCAATGAAGCCACGTATATGATGTGCCCTACAGTTTTTGTCCCATTTTCTCCCTCCTTATTGCATGAACCTGTGGAAAATCTTATGGTTAAAATGGGGTGACGTCAATAATTAGTTCCGTGTAAACTTCACAAAGCCCTCACACCAATCACAACGATAGTCTGCGGGTATCATACAGCACGTTGATTTGATCTACTGAAAGAACATCTAGCTGCGGTTACGGCTGGAGTTCGTATCATGGCGATCCACGAAGTCAGCTGCACTAAGCATCACGCTACTGACAAACCATTAAGTAGGCTGTTTCGTAAGTTATAACCAAGATGGAATAAGAGTAACAGTCGATAATAAAAGTATAAGTACTAGTACTATGCACGAATCGGGACACCATGCGATAAACCTATAGGCTATACGAAGATTTACAAGCACATCAATTTTCTTCGCTAGAAATCACTCTGAACGCTGAAGTCCAAACATGACTGTGCTAGAAAGAAAGGATAATCTTATCTCGAACACACCAATTTTATCAAGCAGAGGCTCTGATGTGGTGACTGGACTCATTTGCGAATGCGATTCGTTTAAGGGCAGGAACGAAAAACAACCGAAGTTTGGAGAGCACATACACTGAGTAAACATGGTGAAGTTGACCAAACTCAGCGAAGAAATTCCTAGAACTGTTACCAGCGTTATGAAAAGTGTACGCAACACAAGCTGCTTCTGACAAAAAGTAGACGTGAATTTCCAGTTCGGGTATTGCAAATAACAAAAAAGATACCGTTGGCGGTTGTCCAGTGGCATGTACTACTACCGTTCTTGGTGATAAACAGCAATTCGCTGCCGTTCTGTTCGTCACCATACCTGAACTCATTAGAATTTCAGCTGACTCTAAACCACTCCAAGCTCAACATCATTGTTGCCAGTTTACTCCATCCAGTGTGATGGACCTTAGAAGTTAAGCAGTACGTCTTTTCTACTGCACTCATGAGCAGAGTAATTATAAAAAAATCAAATCCCATCAGACTCGATATCACATTGGGATATCCTGGCCTTTAGTTGCCTGATAGCGCAGTAATCGTTTTAGGCTGCTAAATATGCACGAGCAGAAGCACAGAATAAGTTCTATGGTGGATTACACAAAAACCGTTCCTAGCTCAAGCAAAGACGCAGTGAAAACTGTGGCATCATAAACTCCATCTATCAAAAATACTAAAGTCGTACCCAGAAGTTTGATGAAAAGCAGAAAACATGAACAAAAATAGCAATTACCCGGACAAATCACTTCACATCAAAACAATTCAGTTCTGATTACCGGTTTGACTGAATATCGTGCAAATTTGCGCAGTAAAAAGTGTCTACAGGCATATGACCAGGCAGGAAGATGTTCCACCGCATCTCGTGTGCAGAGCTGAAGGCGAACTGGGACGTCACACCCAGACACGTATGCCTGTGCATTTCTTCCCGAATGTGCATGATATAAAGCTGCCCCCATCGAGTGCCGCGTAGTGTGTGCATGTATGCAGGTCATGCGTGATGAAGTCGCTGCAATGCCAGAATTGCTTCTGTGGTACTACTTTATAGGGTATCATAAGGAGCCAGCTGACGCAACCATGGCTTGTGGGCAAAAACCAAGCGCACGGGGAAAGGTATGCGATACAACTGACCAGAGCATTGTTTATATTTCACCAAAATTAATGTAAATAATTCTAGCTTCCTCCGCCTGATCGTTCGTAACACAATTTTGATGTGAAATGAATTAGATTCTGTGAGGTCCTCATTTCAAAAAAGAACAATTAGTCAGAAAGACATGCCAACCATGCCTATAGTTGCAGATATCAACTTCTGTGAACGGGCAGAGAAAATATTTTTCCCGGTCAAGTGATATGCGCTACTTTTTCCACCGAAGGCACTCGAAGACTCCATCATCTGAAATAACACCCAAACGCTTACGTTATTACACAGTGTGGAACAATATAGGTTTTCCATTCTAAATTTGGCAATATTTCTTATGACAATCAGTGTAATTTTTGGTGACAGCCAAAAACTGAGTTGCGTGTAAACGCAGAAGAAAACGTGTTACAGCCATGTTGTAAGACTAACGTTTATGTCAGTGATGAGCCTAACGATCCACAAAACGGAAGAAATGAAGAATACAAGACAACCTCGTAACGTGTAAGGAGTAAGCGAAAAGAACGGTAGCACCGAACGGGTTAACTGTCTTGTCCCTTAGGGCACGTTTTTATCTCTCTGATATTCAACACTTACCCGATTCTCAACTGTGGTCTTAAGAAGCTGTGGCATCCGCGGACCTCGGTGAACCTCCCGAGGGGTGGGTAAGCCGTGTTGAGAGGAACTAATGTTGAAAAACCTCGAATAAATGCAATTGGGAATGCGAACGCAGCTAATACTGAATGACTGGACGAGGATCGATTTATGGTCCAAAAGCTTTGATGAAAATATATTGAATTAACAAAGACGCAAGTTTGATGACTGGATGCACTTCAACCTAGTGGCGAAGCAGCAACCATGCGTCAAGATGCTGCTGTGTCAAGACTAGAGGCAAAATTCTATTCCAATCCATGATAACCGAGTAATGTAACGGATGTAAACGGTACCATAACTACAAGAAAAGCCGGCTCACCTAAAAGGAGACAGTCATTGCAAGGAGAAGCAACACTCCTTCAGACAAATAACCATTCGACAATGAAAAAATAAACTGAACAATTTAGTGCAGACAGCTGAGTGGCAGCTGCATGACAGAACACTATAACGAGTAAGCCAACGACCCATTTCCGGATATTGCGAATAACCGTTGAGTAACTGTTTCACGGAGTACGGTTGGAATAGCTACCAACGTTTCGACAATTTTCGCGGTCCGAAAATAGATTATTGACAGTATACAGCAAGCTGCCACAACTAGTGACTTAATGGTGACGTCACTATCGCTTAATTTGGTGTTCTCGCTCCACAGCTCAAGCCGTTCCGTATCGCACATCCATTATGCAATGAGAAAGTAAATTAAACAGGGAGATGAGGCTGATTGTGGCATTCTGAGGCGACAGTTAGGTCGATGGCAAATGGTTTTAAGTCGTAGATTCAAAGGACAAACAGTGCTCCTCTGCGCAGAGTCAAATTTGTTTCTTTAAATAAAATATGTGAATCATTGAACGATGAAGTGGCAGAAGAACATATTCCATGTCCGAAAGCAACTGAGTAGAAATGATAAATTACAACTGTGTTGGGTGTAATTAAGTTTTACTGCATCAGTGGCGTTTTCTGATTGGTTCACGAAAGAAATCTGCTTCACATATTTTAACCGGGTATTTTGATTGGTGTGTCGGACCTCATGAAACATTGTTTGTTCAACAATGATTGAGGTTTCCTTGTTGCAGGACGTGGTAATACATTGATTGCATTTCCTGAAGAACCAACTCTTGATATGGCAACAGAAAGTGGTAATATCAAGGATGTGGTTGAATAATCGCCTGCAGCCTCATCTCTCGGCGCAAAAGATGCGTAGATGTATGCGCCAACCGACATGAAAGGCATCTAATGTTTGAAAGAAAAGATCAAAAATATCAGCAGAATTAGCGGGATGGATGACTCCTATCCACTAACTAACACACGGGGCAGAAATGAGGATCTGGGTAGAAGAGCGGCAAACAACCTTCGATTGCATAAAACAGCTTGTTATCAAGACCCTTGCACTCGCATACTAGGGTAAATATTCACTACTATGCGTACAGTGTGATAATTGCCAGTAAGAGTTTGGAGCTGTTCTCTTACAGAATGACCGGCCGACTGATTGTCGCAGCAAAACGTTGGTTATTCGTGATCGGATATATGCACAAACCGAGGAGCATTTAGCAATCATGTCTGCCTTTGAAAAGTTCAAGGATAACAAGTTTGGCTGACTAATACACATTCGACTATAAACTATTGATCATGAACGTAGATAAGACATTATGTCGTGGGTCGAGAAGGCTACACTCAATTCATATATGATTATGAAATGCACTATCAACAAGGCATACACTGCCACGATTCATACTATCGAATTTCGAGAACAGGTAGCAAAATAAGACAATGAATACCGTTTTGATGGTAACAGAATTCGAATCGTTGCGAATGGAGAACGCCAGGGTTGAGGATTCATACTAACAATCTCTGAAAATTATCGCTCAAGGGTGGTTGTGTCATGAAAAGTTGTGCCTTACGTGACGAGCTTACAACAGAACATGAACGGGTTTTTCGGGCGCGCGTTTATCATCCCATAAGCAATTAGAAAAGAAGCTTTGCGGTTCTTACATCATTCGTATTCAGATATCAATAAATGTGCAAGCCGAACTAGAGAGACCCACTGATGGCCGGGTTTCGCAGAACAGGTTAAACAGATGATAGCTAACTGTCTTCGATTAACGACAAACAAGAGGACCTATGGAAACGCGATCAACACCTGGTCGACCTTGACAGACTGTCGGGTTGGATTTATTTTACAACCAGAGAGACCTCTACTAGGTGACCTCTTTGAAATCGACCTGCTGAAGAAGGAAGGTAATTCAGAGATTATAAATAAGCTGCGAGTCAACTTTGGGTCAAACAGGATTCCGAGTCAGGTGATTTGCAATGGTGACCCCGGCGTCGCGGCAGAAAATTCCGACAATTCCTAGAGAAATGCCATCTTGAATATCAAATCTGCAGTCCTTACCACGGTTAGACCAATGTCAAAACAGGGAGTGCGGATAAACAAGCAAAGATATTTAAGAAATGAAAAACCTAATGGTGCTTCATTTAACACCCCCCATGAACTTCGTAATAAACTACTGGCGTCTATGGGAATGACCCCCGACGAGACGTCTGCTTGGAAGAAAAACGAAAACGACCCTATCCGTAAATGCTGTATTGCCAGACTCAGCTTTTGTATCGTCTTTAGTAAGTAAATCAATAATGAAGAAACGTACGGGGGCGCAAAAACGACTTTACGATCGAAGGAGCAAATTGCCGCGAGTGTTTAAGCCAGGTGATAGTCTGGATTCAGCTATCGGAAAAGACGGCAAAACCTCGAGCGAAAGGAGGGGTGACATCATGCGCAACAGAAACCGTGCATGATACGATCCGGAGATCTTCTGGTAGGAAGGGGTAGAGTTCACTTAAGACTTTCAGAGAAATAAGACAACGATGAAAACGGAGACCGAAGTTGATTCGCAAGAGATTGAGACAGATTGCGAGGTACAAACACCGACCGAAGAAAAGCACTCACTATCTCGGAATCGAAGTGGACAATGTTTACAAAACAGAGGATGTGCTGGATGCGATTTTTTTGCTGGATCCATGTCGTTTTCTGATTGGTTCACGGAAGATAGCTTTTTGACACATTTTAACTGTGCCATCTCATTGGTGCATCGAACTTCTCAAGCCACTGTCTGCTATAAAACTGACTAAGATTTCCTAGTCGCACGTTGTTTCAACAATCTGATCGCACCTCTGGAGAATTGACCTTCGACAATAGGTACATAAAATAGTTAGCGCATCAGTAATGCATAACGCCAAAAATCGTTTGGTTTTCAAGATTCACGTAATAAATGGACTACCGTGTTTGCAGTCATTCTTCATGCTGTCTGAATGACGTTTAAAAATTAGAGGTGACAGTGACATCAAATCTAATTGCCGCATTTCCCCGAAAGCGACTACTTCATGAAATGTCAAAAAAGGAAAAATTATTCACTTCCCAGGGTTATGTGAGCGAATGAAGAAGAAATCTATCTCGTAACACTGGTACATACTTGTTGAAGCAGCGCGAGGGCCGATTTGATTGGATTCCTGGGCAGAATGAAGGCGCATTAATATATCCATGGATGATGGAGAAATCATGTCCGTGGAGGTCATTTTGACCAGCGCGTTCAGCGAGGACCTATGATAGGAAAGTGGAGCGATGAACAGGATGTAAATTCTTCATTATATCAAACTCTACGAACGAACAAAACGACGATAATTTCGAATGGTAACAATGATCGTTAGTCATCCGAATCACTTTCGCAACAATCCAAATTTTGATTTTGGTCTTTGAGACGACTATTAAATTGGCACCAGCCGAAACGATTCTGCTACGGCGAACCAAAAGGAAACGCGTCGCTTTTGAAGCGCATAAATAGTAGCAGAAGTGAAAACCATTGAACGCTTTTACTAACACTCCGATGTAGAGGGTTTTAGTTTTTACATCGAACAACATGTGACAGTATGGGAAATCAAGACAAATTACAGCAATACTTACGCTACGCTAATTGGCATATCGTATTCACTAACACGAATTCCTGCTGGGCTTGGTTTACTGTTTGAGATGCTTCCAGTGGGTGAGACACCAACATTGGACTTTTTCTCGTTCGAGGTCAGATTAGCCATTGTTAAAGAATACAAGTCCCTGAATCGAGGATCCTTGAGCAACTGTGTTGCCATAGTCAGATCGACCCCGAGCATCTGTTGCAGTAAACGAGAATCAGGAACGGGAACATGAGATGTAGTCGTCCCACTACCGATATTACTGCTGCCGATAACGTTGCTCGGCGGTACAGGCCGCTGTTGGGAGGGAGTAGGCGTGGTTGGTAGCGGTCTGTGTAATTTTGATGATTCCGGGTTAACAGCAAATCCAGCGGATGGTTTTCCCATGGATAGACTAGGTAAAGTCGGCGAAGGAAGCTTGGAAGGTCCAGAGAACGTAGGAAGTCTTTCGGTGCGTTGGTGTGTCCCTACTGTCCTTAAAGAACCCGAATGATCGTGAGATAATCCGTTGGCGATTGGTGTATTTTGCCTGTCGGGATGTATCGGCGGATTGGGCAACTTATCTCGCATGTGTTGTGTTTGAAATGTAGGCGGTTGTGTTTGCGAGAACGGAGAATTGGAACCGCTACGCGGTGCGGTAGGCAAAAATGTCGGAGAAAAGGAATTCGCGTGCGGTGTTTCTTCAGCTGACGGCAATGGACTATGCAGTACTGACGTACGAGTTCCATTTCGTGTCCGATATTGAGCCGACCGTCGGACACTAGACCGTGAAATTGATTTCGCTGGACTAGAGCTTGATTCTACCGGGCTGTGTCGGTTGGGGGAAGATCGGACTGGTTCGTCTGTCAACGCTGCCACACTGAACTGATGACAGGGAGCTGCTTTTGAAGGACCATGTAATACGACAACCGGACACGAGCGCTCTTCTGATGGCTGATGATTTTGTGTAACACCCGAATCGAGAACAGATACTGAAAAATGAATGGGTTGTTCAGGTGAAAAAAACTGAGCTGTCATAATCAGACAAAAGACTGGAAGGAACTAGCGAGATTACTCAATTTCAGATTGAGGCTTACAAACATTAAGGCTTTTTACAAGGTTGATGAGTATTTTTTTCTAATTCATTTCCATAACTCATGCTCATCGATTCGTTTTTATATACGCCCTGGTGCAGTTCGCTAAGCCAGCGACTTAAGTGCACTGCTCCGACCTTTGACTGTCATACTTATTCTCCTCGTCAACTTCTTTGAGATTCACTTACGCAGTAAATCTCCTCTAGCGAAAACCCGTACTGTCTTGGTTTTACTCAACGGTCATGAATCTTGGTTGGATTCCTTTTAGTAATGAATTTTAAAATGATAGCCAATAAACAACAGAGGAAATTGCCCAAAACGATGCTGAACTAGCAACGATAAAATAAACTAAGGATTAGGACATGTGAAAGTTGAGACAAGAGTGTGACTCACGTTTACTTAGAGTTCCCGTGTGAGTAAGATTAATTTTATACAAATCTGGTTTGACTGAAAAACTCAAGAAGTAACATGATTGCTTGGAAATTGTTAAACCATACTGAGGGTAGATAAACCCCTATATAAACACCTAACTGTCGTACTTTGGGCGCCTGTCACAGAAGTAATAAACATCAGTTATTTTTCATAGGCAATACAACGTGAAAGAAGAGCAGGCCATGTGTGAAGCGGGTTGGTGTGCGCACTAGCCATGAATGCAGCAGCCAATTTACAGACTGACAGTTCCAAGGAAAATGGTCTTTTGATAAGGTAGGGCCACCCTGTCTTCAGGCATTGGACGACCTCCGATATCGTCGAAGGACCCATTAAAAACCGTTAGTGGAAGAAAAGCGTCTGGCAAGCATGCATCCACTCCATGGTAACTTTGTCATCACACCTGAAATCGGATTGTGGCTAGTGACTGACTTCGTAGTTCTTTTTAGACCTATCATACATTAATTACGGAACGTTTTATCTGGTCTACAAAACAGAAAGGCCGGACTCTAGTCAAACAGAAATTTCGCGTGAGATAGGCAGAGGACTAGCTTTTCAATTGAAAACAAATCGATGTATCAATAAAGACGTTACCGCAGCAGAAAACACTCTCATTTTTTGATCGTCAACATGATCATCGTTCAGCTTTAGGCAGAATGACAAGCCTTACGGACCGCCGCGTATCCCCAGAGTTACTTGTCTATGAAAACTGTGAATATCCAAACAGAGCAGGGAGTGCATCTACACATGCGGGAAGAGATAAGATGCTGCTGTAACCAATAGACAGAAAACAATCAAACTATAATAAGTCAATCTTCAATCATTCCAATTCCAAAGAAAATGACAACACGACCGCCACTGTTCACGGTTCAGTGCCATATCCTTCAAGGTATCAAGCCAACTAGTCAACAAGTCCTTCGGACCCCAACCAATAGGACGTGAGATACCTGCTTCACCCATATTCGCTGTACATTTTCTAAATCCACGTTGCCACGTCATATGTTGGCCTCCATATGGATTATTCCCCTCCGTGAGGGCAACGCAAAAGAGGGCATGATATGGTAGACGAGTGTCCGCCATACGCAACACGTGACCGAGCCGGCGTAGTCTAAGTTTCTTACGCTGAGAAAAGGTATTCTCAGAACCTGTACCAAACACTAGATTCCTCAACTCTAAATTACTCCATCCAATCCTAGCCATAGTACGTAGATATCAGTGTTCGGAAATATCTAACCGACAAAAAACTCTCCACAAGCATACGCCAGTGTCGCAACCGTACAACAGAACTGAACGCACTGCAGCACAGTACACACGACCTTTCAACTTCAGTGAAATATCAGGCCGACGCCACAAGTGATTCAGTCCAGCGTAATCTGCTCGAAAATTCAATATACGCATCTTTACCTCCACTGCCGAGCTACCATCGTTAGACACAAGGCTACCAAGGTAGGTGGAACGGTACACAGTCGTTAGTTCCTCTCCATCCAGTATCCAGTTCGGCACTGCTGTCGTCCAGTCCTGCAACAGCAATTTGCACTCTGAAGGTGCAAAGCAAATGACAAACCGAGCAACCGATCTCGACAGTCGATCTAGTGCCCGTTGTGCATGGTCCGCAGACTCGAACAGGCACACGACGTTGTCTGTGTAATCTAGGTCGCATAGCTTCCCTCCACTTCCCAGTTCCACTCCTACATCTTGGAGACCTCCTAAAGCATCTGCCATCACCTCGTCCATGACGAAATTGAACAAGAGTGAAGAGATGGGACACCCCTGTCGAACGCCACTAGTCGTTTCGAATGAACGTGACAGTTCACCGTGTACCTTAACGCGACCATGGGTATGCGAGTACAATGCTCGCAACAGGTTTACGAACTTCGCTGACATACCCATACAGTGGAGCGCACTGAATAGTGCTGGTCGATCCACGGAGCGGAAAGCACCTTTCAAGTCCAGAAAGACTACGATCATAGGACACCGGTGTGTGTGACGCGTTTCGAATATGTCGGAGAGTGAATATCTGGTCGATGTACGTTCGACCTGGCCGAAATCCAGCCTGTTGTTCGCGGATCTTACCCTCTTGAACCGGACTCAAACCGCGCAGCATTACAGAAGCTAACAACTTAGTAGCTATCGGAATTAAACTAATCCCACGATGATTGTTGCAGTCACTCCGTGTGCTCTTCTTGAGATGGGTGCAATCAGTGAATCACCCCACGATAACGGAATACGCTCCTTGTTCCAAATATCATAAAGCAAGGAGGTAAATGATTTCAGCAGAGCTTCCCCACCCAATTTGAAAAGAACTAGAGGAAGGTCGTCGGGGCCGGCAGCTTTTCCCCTCTTTAGAAGCTGAATACTCGACTGCACTTTCACTTACGTTGGGGGATCAAGTGAGTCCACTGTCGGAGCCAAACACGCCTGTTGGCCAGTCTGCATTAAAGTGCGCACATTGAAGGAACCGATATTCAGAAACTGACGACGCTTGAGAAAATGTGAGCCAGCGGATTGAAAACCACCTACTACACTACTTGACAACGAACCGTTGCGAGTATCGGGCATGATATCAGTGGGGATACTATGGGTAGGCACTAAATGCGAAGAAATTTAGTTAGAGAGAGATAAGAGACTGAATAAAATAGAGGGAACTCTGAGCAGTAGCCTACTTATCAATACCCATCCCGCTCAATGCAATGGGCAGTGCGGTCCTGATTATCCTGCGCGACGACCGATGCAGTACGGAATTACTTGTAGGCGTATAACTCTTGGGGAGTAATGGATGGGTATTGCTAGGGAGTCCAGCCATTAAGCAGAAGGACGATAAAGGTTGTTAACCAAAGCCTTTGGTTCTGACAAGTACCTGGCCGCAAGGCAGCGGGTGATAGCTGAGTGGAAGCCCATCTACTTGGATTAATTATTCTTCCACTCGGTTTTCCGACTGAGCTGCTAACTCAGACCAACCCCGACTTAGAGGACCGGGAGACTACTTCGACAGGCCTCTACCCATTGACCTTCCAGGCATGATTATCTTCGACTGTATAGCTCGTTGGGTGATAAAGGAACGCAAGCCGTTACATCACGTCAAGGTGCAGACTCGTTGTGACAACTCAATTTGTAATACTGAATATGCTTGTTTTATGTTGACTGGCGTACAATTTCCCATAGAAGGGCTGACTTGAAACAAAAAAGCGGCAAAAGTATATACTGTTATATGAAATTGAGTTTAACATCCGCATGAAACGAATAAACACGGAGCGCATAGCATGATAAGCCTATGTTCGGCGACTTACATTCGTTTCCAGAGCCGGAGGCAGTAGAACTTTTGGAATGCTGAAAAGAAAAAAACATTTGATGATCAAGTGACTGATAGGACGAAAATGTTTAAAAAGGATTGATAGGGCTCTGTATACAGCGTTAAAAATAGTGGAAATACTGACGGATTCACAATTCGGAACGCATTACGTGGATGATTTTTATTGAATTATGCACTGTGAAAACCTCACAGGAGGGAACGTAATGAACCCTATTATTTAGCCGTAAACAGCGCAGCAAGCATCAGTGATCGCTGTCTTTCTCAACAGGTCATTCGTTGGATTAAAAAAATGAATATACAAGGTCCACAGAGTGCACCGGCATAGTTGGGAAAAGGAAAGAATGCTGCAGCAGCTAACACACGCAATACACAAATTAACTGCACAAACGAACGTGTTTCCAGCGATTCCGACTCGACAGAAAGTGACAATAAAATCTCCATCGTTCAGAGTTCGCTAATATATCCTTCAGTGTCTCAAGAAGCTAGTTGACAGATCTTCAGGACCCTAGAAAGAAAATGTGAGACATATACAGGCATACAATACACTTCCTCATTCCACACTGCCATATATTCTGGTAACCTACAGATGGCTTCTTCCAATCCAAGGGGTAAACGGAAAACAAGACATGCTTTGGTAAACGTGCGCTCGCCTTACACCCGTGACCTTACAAATGAAGACTGCTGAGGTTGAAACGCTTTTATGTATAATTCAATGACAAATAATTAGTTCATAACGCGCAAATTGTTTATGCAGCTACTATATCCAAAGCTACGGCCATACAGCACCGCTGATCTCAAGCCGAAGATTCAATGATGTCCACAAGGTCAATGGGTAGGGCCTTGACGAAGAAGTCATTCGGTCCCGGTCGTCTAGGTTGAGGTTGATTTGAGCTTCCAACTCAAATAGGCGTGGAAGAACAACTGATTCAACCAAATGAATTTCCACTCATTTCCGTATCAGAACCAAAGCTTTTGGTTGAGAAACTCAATCGTTCTCCTGCTTAGCGTCTAAGGTCCCCAAAAGTACCTGTTGACCATTTTCTTGAGTTACAAAAAAACGAATTTCCTACCACATCGACCAAGGATAATAAGAACTGCGCTACCCGCTAGTCTGCACAGGATGTGGAGTAGCTAGAATGTTACAGCTCGAATCTCCCGCGCTGGGTTAACGTTCTACTGTCCCGTGGACCGGACTTCGGAGTCAAACGCTGCGGTTAGGGTTAGCAAAGGAAAACCCATACTGCGGTGTGAGAAGCAGCTCAGTAATGGAGGCCCAATGACCTTTCTACAGGGAACCCTGCAAACCCTCGTACTTGGGACAGCGACCAAGCAGAAAGTCACGGAAAACTGTAGCTCGACAGAGTTATCTGATGTCACCATCAGTAGAAAGGGGAGAAATGCTTTGAACGCAACGGTCAATCTTAAGTGATCACTTCACTTGGTTATCCTTCATGTCCGCAAGCCCTATCATATAGCGCAACAAGCTGCATGAGCTAGAACTTCTTAAACTTCTAAAATAGACGTATGCTGCACCTCAGAAAAGTGCATTCAAGATCCCACTTCCATAATCACTCTTCCTCGCCCGGATACAACCTACTTCGCCCATTTCACCCTTGCCGTGTCAGATGATCCGTTTCCAAACGGTGAGTATATTGGCTCTGGCAACGCTCACAGCACAGGAGAAAAGTGCCCACCGTTGGATAGAACTCACGTCAACAGTCGCTTTCGTGCAGTTCGACTAAACCGTTCTACACGATTAAATAGCAGTCCACTGAAGGTAATCTTAGTCTGTCGCATCAGTGAATGCGACTACCAGTTGCAACTCAACAAAGTTCAGTTCAGTTTTGAGACCCATTATTCTTGCACCAACGTAATCTGATTGTAGTTGCTACTTTACGGCATCATTGGGTCAAATGGAAAAAAGAATGCTAAATAATGAAAGATCAACTGTAGAGTAGTAGGTTGAAGAAATATGCGAAGAAGGATTCCGAAATGTAAGAATGCCAATGATTGCAGAACTGGACCACATCAACTATTGTTTCCAACCAGTGCTTCGGCGGACCCCATGGACCTCAACTCGATAGTCTAACCGCACCTACACTAGCCAGTCCACTGGTTAAAAATTTCATGCTTTCTACCCTTGTCATCGATCAACCAAATCGAACCATTACCTGCCTTGAAGAACAGCGTACAACGAGGCAAGCGTTCTGTGGACATGCGCAAAGCATGCCCCAACAACTGTAACTCATTCTGATTGCAAAAACTGAACCCTAAGACCCACTACCTTGCACCTAACTTCTCAGTTACTCAAAAAATAGTCTCCCACCATATTCTACCGAGACTACGGAGACAACGGTGTTCAAACACCAAAGTCTTCGCATATCTTCTATTACCAACAGTTATGTTTCGGAGCCGCAGAGCAATACTGACCTCACTGCTCCCGTGTATACTCGACCTTTGGTCTATAATCGGATGTCACGCCGACGCCACATATGCCTCAAATTAGTGAATGACAGTCGGGCCTTTTGTATGCGTGAGGACACTTCTTCCGATCTACAACCATCAGGTGAGATGCAACTGCTCAAGTAACAATCTGTTGCTCTTTTATGAGCATAAAGTTCGGCTTTGAGCCAATCCAGTCGTCCAACAGCATTTTACACTTCGAAGGTGCAAGGTGCATCCCAAACATATCTAGATTACCGTTCGATGGAGAAAAATATGCTACTTACTTGGATCCTCACTCAGTAGCACAGCATAGTCCGCACATGCCAGGTCAGACAGCTTCGCATCTAAGCAAATACCAATGCCACTATTCTCACAACAGGATAGGGCTATCTCTATGGCTATTTCAACCACAAAGTTCAAAAGGGAATTTGGAAGAGGGCAACCCTCACGAACACCACTTCTGGTGGTGGATTCGGGTGAAACATTGTCATAAGAGCGAACTCGGCTTCGGCTGCTCGCATAGAGACCGGATAGATGAAATGAATTTTTCCGGCACACCCTTCAATGAGAGGCAGCGCCAAAGAACTGCACGATCGGATGAGTCGAATGCAGCTGTCAAATCAAGAAAGACAGAAATTGTGGGTCTGCGAAACATGTGCCTATCGTCTAAGGTCTGTGGCAAAGCAAAAATGAGGTCAGTGCAATCCAGACGGGACGGAAACCCGTTTGATTCTCATGTATACACTTTTTGCGAGTACTAGACACTTGGCGGAGGATAATGTCACCAAAGAGCTTAGATGCGATGCTTACTAAACTAATTTCTCTGTGGTTTTCACATTAGGATTTATCACCTTCCTTGTAAACCAGCACAATCACTAATTCCCACCAGTCCTTAGAAATCTCCTCCCTTTCCCAAGGTGGTCCCAGTAGTTTTGTTAACACCTGGGATCAACGATTCGCCCCCATCCTTGAGCAAGGACGGTCACAGTCCATCAGGTCTAGGTACCTTATACCTTTTAAGTAAACCTAGCCCCCTTATCACCTTCATTTTCAGTGGCGGGCTGGTATCCACCTCATTGGTTCACTTAGAGGCATAAGGGTAGGCCCACTGTGACTGTGGATCAACCAAACAGCTCCCTAAAGTGTTCTCCTCCAACGTGTCAGCCGAAACTCCTGAGATGCATCAGTCAGTGTGCCGTTGGATTCCTTAATCACTTCGCTTACGCTTAGCTTTCGTGGACCAGTATTTCTAATCAGCCGGTATAGGTTTCAACTACTTTCCATGACCACAGCCTTTGCCACTTCCTTGCACTTTACGACCAACCACTGCTTCCGGTCATCTCTCAAACTCCTGGCTATTTAACGTCTCAGGGATCTAAGCTCCACACACTATGCTGCATCCGGGGCGACGGATCTTGGAGCATCTAACAGTGCAGCTGAAGTCGAGCAGGTCCGTCGTTTCTGAGGTTTATGTGGCAAGCTTTCCTGGGTGGCCATTGCCGCTGAGTACAGCGCATCTTTGATCTCTTCCCAGTGTTCGCTCTCATCCTTTGCATTTTGCTGAGACAAAAATCCACAATGAGTTCTGATTGGAATTGTAGTCGGCGGTAACTGCATAGAATCACGTATGCCGGATAAGACTTTTGTGTCGGCAGGACCACGGACTAGGCGCAAACAGAAGCGAGCACGGACCAAAGCATGATCTGAGTCCACAGGTGTGGAACAGAATGATCGGCAATCCTCAATTGATCCATGCCACTAGTGATCGATCTGAGTCCAACGTTGTGGAGGCGAATGGGGCACCACGAGAGCCGATGTCGCTTTTTATGATAAAAATCTGTGTCCGCCAGAAACAGCCAGTGGTCAAAACAAACCGTTGTCGGTCCGATCTGCTGAGACAAAAATCGGCCTCTAATAAAATCGTTCGATGAAACCCACGTTGCGCAGTAACCGATATAACCCTTGGTAGCACTCGTCTTTTGTCTCAGGAGAGTTCTAATCAGTGGGCCCATATCCATATACGACGAACAAACATTGAATTGTACAGAACAGTTTCAACCAAAATGCGCACAAACGGCTGTTGACTGGGATCTAGTCGAACACTGCATACTCGGCCCGCATACTCAGAACGATCTCAAAGCCAGCTTGACCACGAACGCCCGAAGCCGGATCACCCGATAGGCGAAGAACGAAGCGAGAGAATAAGGTTGCATCTGGGCTATGAAGAGTCGTCACGGAAGTGGGATTCTGTACGCTCGTTTTGTGGACACAACATACGTCTATTTAGAAAGTTTCAAGTTCTAGCTAAGGCAGCTTGTGCTCTTATTTAGGTGAGAGTACGGACATTGAAGGCGCCCAAGTGAAGTGAACACTTCTGTCCAAGTAATGCTTCGAACCATTTTTTCCTCCCCCTAATGCTGCCATCAGATAAATCCGTCGAGCTGCAGTTCTCCGTGGCAACTTGTGTAATCCCTACATCTGAATAACGGAAATGAGAGTGGTTCCTTGCAGAAGCGCTGCTAGAGGTAATCGAGTTATCTGTACCTCGCAGCTGCCCACACCGCAGAAGGGGTGTTTGTTTGGGAACCCTAACTGGAGCCTTTGATTCAAACAGTGAGGTGTTAATCCAGCAAGAGAACTCGCAGCAGGCGCATACTACTACCTACCCTGTTCGAAGTAATGGATAAGGAGGTCCGGACTACCCTGCGCGACGACTGATGTAGTATGGATTTCACTGTTTGTGGTACTCATTGAGGTTTTTTGGACACAGTGCTAGGGAGCCCAGCGGCTAAGCAGGAGGATAGTTAGAATTGTCAACCAGTTTTTTTGTTTTAACAGGAACCTTCCCGCAATAGAGTAGGGATTAGCTTTGTGGAAGCCCGTCTACTCGGATCAATCAATTTTCTGTTTGGGCTCCCAGCTCAAACCGACCCCTATACGAGGGGATCGGCAGACTACTCCGTCAGGCCTCTACCCATTGGCCTCCAAGGCAGGATTGAGACAGGTCATTCTGTAGAACTCATTAGGTCATGGAGGCATGCAAGCCGTTACACCAGGTGAAGGCGCAGTCTTACTGTGAAGCAACAGTCGAGCTCTGGCAGGATATATCGCAATTACTAGAGTGCGCGATCAACCTTGTGTTCGCTGCTGGTGCTGAAAACGCCCAACTTGGCTACTTAACAGGGACTGAACGTTACATCCGAGGCTCATTTTCCGCCCATGCTACTGTTTACAGTCTCATCCAAGTTAGTTCCGCTCACAGACCGTTTATGGAGAACACCAACTGTTGGCATCAGAGAGGAGATAGGTTCACCAGATGCCGCCAAATGATTCATGACGATGGACTCAGGATGTAAAAATTACCAACTGCCACCGAGGGTGTGGACCAAATGATTATCGATCATTATGGTCCAAACTCATGGATTCACCTCAGGGTCGTCGCTCGTCTTTAGTCAGACCCGGTCTGTGGTTACACCGACAGGGGAAATTGCGCGCCCTACACAGCTCATTTTAGATGACAAACACGGACTTCAATTCCAATCAAAGCTTTCGATGTGATCGTCGTCACAACAAAATACCCGAGATCCAATTGAACAATGGGAAAAGACCGAAGAAGTCTTGCATTCAACAGCGACTCCCGCGCAGGCTTTCAAACAACGTGAACCTCAAAAACGATGGATATATCCATCAGTTGCTCTGCTGGATGCCTACAGGTCCGTCTCTCCAAATCCTGCACACAATGAGACCCACAAACCATTCAGACATCAATTGACCAACAGCCTGAGAAATGATCACGAGCATTGACAGACAGGGGAATGGAGAGGAATCGAAGAAGGCTGCAACCATAGCCAGGAGTTCCGGCTAATAAGAAAAACCAATTATAAGCGGTGATCAAAGAATCTGACGGTTCACTGATTCACTCTCAAGAACCTTAGCCGGAGCGTTGGACAAAACGATTGAGGGAGCAGTTTAGTTGGCCCACCTGTGTCTGCAAATGGACCAACGCAGGTAGATACCAACCCTCTACCAGAAATGAAAGTAATCAGACAGATAGATTTTCTGTAAAGATATACGACTGTTGGACCGGATAGATTGTTTCTGCCCTTATTCAAAGGCGGTGGCAAGGTGTCAACGTTGGACTTAAACAAAACTCATGGGATCAATCTGGTCAAGAGAGCAGACAGTCAAATATTGGTGTGGATCGGTGATTGCATCGATTTGCAAAAAGGGTGAGGGGTCACCTTAATTTTTGTAGTATCCGTCGACGGTAACTAAGAGTTGCTTCAGTTATATGAACTGAAACCTAAACATAGTGGAGCGATCTCGGAACTAAGGAACGGATCGCCCATTTGTTTTACATTACTCCAAAAACTCCGGATTAATTGTGGCGCAACGGCCAAGCTGTGAATCTGGTATTGCAGCGGAGAAATTATGGAACAAGCATCCAGATGAAATTGTTTTTTGGGTTAAATTATCGCACAAACAAATCACTCGAAGTCTAATTTGCTGGCATCGCACTAGAAAAAGATAAATAAAAATCAATGCAAACAATTTTTCACAACTAGAAAACTAAAACAGCGTGAAAAAGGGTTTTTCTTCGAAGAGAATCAATAGTATTCTGGTAGTTTCACACATGACATTGACCAGTAGACAGCTCGTAAATGAGCATGAACCAAACGTCTCACGATCATATTGGTAGAACACACCGAAAACCAGTTTACTCACTATCACATAGAGCGAAGACTATACAAACGATGCATTTTTACCGAATTCGAATAACAAACAAAAAACGATAAAAGTAAAGGCTCATTTCGGTGCAAACCAGTTAACACCAAACCGGACCGAAGATCCGGTCACACAAAATCGAGTGCTTATGTTTTTGGGCGCGAGAACGCCGACACCATCACCAAGACAAATTTGTAGTGCTGGGGTTCAAAAAACCACGAACAAATGAAAACAAAATTCAACCGAGCGCTTTAATTCCTACCATTGGTGAGTACTTGTTTCAATATATATATATATATATATATATATATATATACAAAGGCAAGATAACCTCAAAGACACATTTGAGCTTATCAATCCCGTGAAAGAATTAAATATGAAAGGACGGCGAATGTTTTCCTTGGACATCATTTCACATTTTACTAACGTTTCGATCACGGAAACTATCGTATACCCTTGTAAGTGAATGGAGAACAATGGTTTAGCCACAAGTCTCCCGATAGAAGTCTTAAAATAACTACTATTCTTTTACACCTACAACATCCAGTTTAAATTCAACAATGACGTATATTGCCAAAAAGAAGTAGTAATAGGGTACCCACTCAGTCCATTGCTTGCCGATACTTATGAAAGCTGGGAGCATCAATGCACACACCCCTACTTACGCAAACGTTGTGGATGAAATTTCGCGTTCTCAAGCCCTCGGCGAGAATTAATACTGCTGAATAAGTTCAAGCCAGCTGACCCAAATGTGAAATCCACAAGAGGTATAGTTGAACAATGAAATATTCCTAGACGTGTTAACAAGTCGTCGATAAGACGATTCACTTTGGGGATCGGTACACAGGAAAGCCACGTGGAATGGATAATGCATCTACTTTCACAGTTCTGCACCTCTCAGTACGAAGAGGAACCTAATGAGTTATATCATAACCAGGTCAAGAATACGCACAGAAGATACTACTGAGGCAGGCAACAGGCGGTGAGAAGAGTATTTTTCGAAAACGCCTTCCCAAGTCGATTAGTTCCTAAGGTAATGGAGAGTGAAAAGGAAATTTCCAGGAGGATGGTGGTGGACAGAGAGCCAGTACACATACTTTTGCCATTCAGATGTGATTCCCCAGCACACATCACCGAAGAAGACCTACTAGAGCCATCAACAAGATACTTTACACGGCCAAGCTTCGAACCTTGCTTAGATCCCGCCCCGTGGTGCTTCCACGATTGAAAGACAAAATTCTTGATTCTGTAGTCTCGTTCTATACCTACTCATTTAAATGTTCCTGTGAGACAAAGTACATCGGCCACGCAAGCGGATGCCTCAACGCATCCGTGAGCACAACTTTGCATGACTAAGCACTGCAGTACGGTTTCACACCTGGCACAGACCAACCACACCGCGAGTGTGACGCAAGCTTTTCGGACCCTGTATAAGGTCAGTGGTCGGCACCCTAGGCTGGCAAAGTCAGAAGTGCGCAAAATTAATGCAGCCGCAAGGTGCTATTCAACGTTAACTGCAGAGAACTTTGAAAATCCTTGAAACGCTTCAAGCGTAGCTCGTGGAAAAGCCCCTTCCCAGATGTAAACATCAAGGTATTTAGTCGCGCTTTCACGGAAGACTCTGGCGGTCCTAGAGACACATTATACACCTCTGACAAAATATATCTGGAGGCTACTCTCAAAGAGCGTAAAAGACTCAAGCGGAGCAAGTGGAGCAAGCGGGCAGTTCTGATAACCTCCCTCTAGAAGATCTAAATTACTATGCACATATTGACAAAACCGTTTAGTCAATGCCCGGGATGTACAACGACTTCCGATTGTTGGAGACCTGTCTTAATTACATTTGTCCAAAGTTCCATCTCCAATATGTAAAAAATTATTAAAGATATATAACCTCAGGACTCCGCCAGCGATTCAATAAAACACAATAGGTCTCTGTTCGCTCACCCTTATTCTGTCTATACTCTTGATCTCCTTGTCTCTTAAACCCAAATTCGGCTTCCCCCGGACAACAAACCGAAAAGCGTCCTAATCCGCTTCCCGGATTATGGCGATAAATTCGACAGAGCTGATCAAGCGACTACTGGAATTTTTTCAAATCACGAGATTCAGGCTTTAGTCACTGAGTTTTAACGAGACAATTTTTCATATGGGCAACAGTTTGCGAAGCACAAAAATAAAACTCGTTTCTGTTTCCACCCATGACCTACAAAGTGCAAGTTTTCACTCTTTACCCTCGTCATACACTTCCTCCATCCAGGCTAATGACAATTCCTTTATCATAAATTATGCTGACGATATTGCAATTGGCTTGTCCCATTCTGACAACAGCACCACTACTGTCCTTCAGTTTGGCCGTTTTGACCTTAGTATGTGCTCAAAAGCCCACTCCTCAATCTCTACGAATGCACACATGTTATTCTTTCTACTGTGTGGTAATGAGCACACGAATAATGTGAAATCTCTTGCCGATATCAATGTAGAGGACAGCACCATAGTGCAGCAATGGGCTATTAAATATCTCCCAATTACAGAGGGCCGCGATGCTTGTTGATCTGATCACGTTATTTCAATCCTCACTCAAGTGAGGAAATTGTGTTTGAATCGTGATTTGTTTTTACTTGCATGTTATCACACTAGTTATATCTCTTCTATCATATAACCCGCATTGATCAATAAAGACAGCACCGAAATTAGGTCATTCGGACAAACATCCTATGCAAGTGGACTGCCGCTAGAAACGCTAACCGAATTAATCGCATACCATCACCGAGAAACGCGAAAAATTCCCAAGTGGAATTTTTACTGACCTACATCACCTATTTCACAAGGTCCTGAGTAGTTATATTTTCTCTTCCTCTAAGCGTGACAGATTCATGCACGTACTTCTGTCTATCGGTACCCAACTGTCCCGTACCTTACCCGCTTCCTATGAACCTGACCAACATCCTTAACGAAATAAAGTGGCGTTTTGCTTTTTGCATGCATCGTGAACTTTTTATGCGATTCCTTTATTTACACTTTGTCATTATTGCCGTTTGGTTGTACATGTGCAGTTGAATATCCACCCCAACAGGGCGCGAAAAGCAGTTGTCCGACGTGATTTGAAGAGCAAATGAGGAAGAACAAAACAACGTAATGTGCACTGCGTTCATGCATAGAGTTTACAGGAAGCCAAGACAATGGAAAATGAAATCAACAACTACAATCTTCAACTGTGGAGAGAGTGGAAAAAGAAAGAAGCAAAAGCCTATGGATAGGATAAATAGTGGGTGTGAATCGGGAACATCTGGTTTTC
This sequence comes from Fasciolopsis buskii, assembly GCA_008360955.1. Classification (NCBI taxonomy): domain Eukaryota; kingdom Metazoa; phylum Platyhelminthes; class Trematoda; order Plagiorchiida; family Fasciolidae; genus Fasciolopsis; species Fasciolopsis buskii. The sequence continues at coordinate 185,950 of LUCM01008707.1, read as the reverse complement.
TTTAAGTACTGGAAGGGGTAAGGAAATGTGGGATATTGAAGCGAACAGGGGTTCAAGTCAAACTGAATGGACGCACAAACACACTCATGGGTTGAGATGAAAAAAACTCCGAATGAATAGAATAAATGAAGGAACGAAATGCATGAAACCAAACGGGGCATAATCAGCCTTTCTTACTAACTTAACCTAGAAAATAAACAAAGCCTGAGATAGTGGACATCTGACCGAAATGTTTTAGCCAAAGGGCTAAATCTCCCATTTCACAGTGACACACGTAGCAAAGTCAGCAAAAAACAACCCACTAAATCGTTACTGCCGAACTAATGTCTTTAAATAAATGCTTCGAGTCGAGATACTGACCCAACAACAAATGTAAAACAATTCGACACGATTGCGAAATTTTGTCACTATTCGCATTATTTGTCTCGCAAGTGACACGCCATGAAATGAAGGAGGGATGAAGACCAAATCACAGACGAGTATCGAATATAAGGCATCCGAGGCAAAAAATTGTGTCATGGTAGACACTTCGTATCGCCAAAGTGGAAGATGAGAAAATGCCATAACCAGGTATCGCCGATCTAGCAACAGCACAACACTTGAGGGCACTGTACAATGTTCCGGAAGCTTGGATTCACCCCTTGGGATTTGAGTACCCATTTCGGATGTCACTGATAAGCCGTGGCCTGGCTGATCGACAGTTTAAAGCCGTAGACCAGTGGCGCTTTACGCTGCCATCGCATATAACGGATAGTTGAAAGCTGTTGCCATTATCAATGTGAGAAAGGGGAAATTGAGACTGAATACAATTTTCCTGGGCACACTATATATGACCAACGTTTTTGAATACACCGCAATCCTTTCAACTATGACCTGATTCGGCACGACATCAGACCGATCCAAAAACCAAGGACCTAAATCGCATTTGACTAGATTCAGTTTAGCTGAGTTTTACGGCCATAAACCTTCCACTACAACACTGATTTTGGTTACTACCTCACTGTACCATCTACTCAAAAGAGAGCAAGTTTGCGATATGGCGCAGTCGAATACAAAACAAGCTGAACAAGTATCCAGAAGAGGAAAGATTTCGAATACAAGGATGACATTAAGTGATGCACTGAACCATACCATATACTATCTCCAAGCGTCACTTGGGGGGATCCGGCCGACCCCAACCTGGTAGTCCCCCTATCCAGATAGATCTCAAGAGTTCTTCTTAATTTCGTTGTTAACCATTATTCGCAGTCTTTGAAGAGGAGTGGAGACAGTCAATTTGGTCCATTTGCCGTACGCCTCGTAAAAATGTATAGCGCTGCAGACCGCCATCTTAGATGGAAGAGTGGGGCTGCTAATTTAGCGGCTTAAAAACGGTTAGTATCGGAAACATATCAAAAACGGTGACGATGACGAAAAACGACGACACTTAACGGAACTTTGTATTTCATTTTAAGTAAGTCTCATTATATTAAGATGAGTCAAGACTGTAAGGAGACAAAAATCATGATGAACGGAACGCCTCAATACATGACCATATGTTATAGGTGGTATTAAAGCTTCGGGTGGACCAACTCACTACCATTAAATCAAACGGCAACCGAGTAGACTGCGAATCCACCGCCGCCGGTTTACTTGAGGCACTGTACAGTTAAGCAATCCGTCCGTTGGTTTTTATGACTTAGCTATCGGTTGACGATGCAGACCAGATCTTCGAGCATCACGGCCAAAACTAATGTTTGGTAGGAAAAAATCACATCACACCATTGACTTCTCCCCAAAACTGACAAGTGAGCAAATAACGTACCAGAACAGGTGGATTCCACGTAATAGACAGTGGAGTAAGATGGCAATTTCGGGAGCTGCTCAGTACCGATCCGGAAGGAGAAGAATGAGTAGTCTTTGAAGATGTTGCTGGTCTCCTTGGAGAGTCAGCATCAGAAGTAATGCAAAAATCGCCCCTGTGATCCGGTTCGGATGACGATGTTGGAGCAGAATGACGTGCACTATTGTGAACAACGGGTCGAGAAGCTTCATCTTTGCTCATGCGCGAAAGACGCAGCGGACTGATTCTCTCAACTCTGGTACCCTCTCCCACATCGACAACTGTAGGAGCAGTGACATCGTCCATATCGAGAGCCGTTGGATGAGAGTAAGCAGCGTCTGAAATCATTGCGTAGGAAGATAAATTGTACGAAGCTCGAGACGATGTTTCACGAGTTGAATTCTCGCTACTTGGTGTTCTATCCATGACGGTTGTTGAGACGTTCTTGAAAGCAGTATCCTCGTCATGCGTATGAGATTCATGATCAGGAATCTCGGATATTGCACGATCAGACTGTAAGAAATTAGTCAAAAGAACGGAACAAGAGACAGTGAAATCTAAGGGTTAACGAATCAACGGGAATTGTGGGTTTGGAAGTTTTATTGAGCTTCAGGTTTTTACGTGAAAAATTTTCAGTCGTGAGACGATATACCTTTCGGCAAATCGAGTGAGATGAAAAGTGCGTGCATTGTGACATTACAAATCCGTGATTTGGGCTCAGTGAACGCATTGTGTAATTTGGATGAACATATGCCGCTCAGGAAATAGGGACCATTTTGTGTATTAAATCAGTCATAAGGGAGCGAGTTATTAAGTGCTCTTTATTCAACCAGAACGGAACCCAACGACCGAAAAAACAGCTCATATCGCAGATTCCTAGTCGATCTGAATAGAGAGCATCATTGCACGTCTACTTTCACGCCACCGGGATGCAAGCAGGGTGGTTTGTTTGCATCACCGAGCATAATTATCATCAATGTGCAATAGGAAGAAATAACGAATGTGTTCTATGGAAAAGAGAATGTATACACCACAGCAAATACATTGCTATCGTTATTATATGCACTTATGAATATGAATCAAGACGATAGACTATGTCACAACACAAGATTCCTGCTTATATATATATATATATATATATATATATATATATATATATATATATATATATATATATATATATATATATATATATATATATATATATGGGTGCCGCTGATTGTGACGCATTAAAAAATCTTTACTGTTAGTACCCTTAAGGCACCTGCTAGATGTGAAGAAGCAGTAGCAAATACCATGAATTTATTTACGATTTTCCCTCATATCGGTTTGCCAACAATTAAACATGGGCGATTATGGTGGCTAGGTGAATGCCTATGCGTATGAAAAATGAAAACCTTCTGGAGCAAGAAAACTTCATGTTTCTGGAAATATCTTAGGTTTGATTCTAGTTTGTCCAGCCGAAGCACTTATTTTACCAAGTATTCTACCCACGATTAGGCATGTATAGGCCAAAGATAATTTGTTAATTGGGGTATTGTGTATTGGTAGAGGGCAACACTCATGGTCGATCAAGAACAGAAAAATTTTCGTTTGAGAAGGATCTCGACTCACATCAGGGATGGCCTTCGGTCAAGGTCGTCTAAACGTGCTACGTTAGTCGCCTACATTGTTACCGTGACGGTGAAACAGTGGACGGAAAACAGTAAAATCTTTTCACATCATAACGTAGAGGATAATAAACTGAGTAAAAAACTTCGATCAACTTAAAATTTTGCAATTAGGCATTTTCGGCACTTTAAGCTAAACAAGACCAACATTAGCATCATATTAAACGAATAAACTATACGAAGAGCATGTCTTCCATGGAGGAAACCCATCATGTTCAAAAGTGACCACGAAGTTGCTTATATTCACATTAAAATTTCACGACAGAAATTCCCTCCTCTGATCCTGACGCAAATTACTACCGAAATTTCATGCACCATCGTTCAGATAGGCTTGAATAATATTTGAACGCTCCAATTTTCACGATATATGTAGCGTAAATTAATCGTATAACAAAGCAGGGAATATAATTATCCCCCGTTATAGTCGAAAATGCTGAGTGCTTCAATCTAAGGACCCGTTAATTCTATTGATGAATGAATTGCATGTGGCGACCCCGGAGAGCTTACACAATGGACAATTTAGAAGTTATCCCGCTTTCCTATTCCCATCTAACTCGTTTTCTCTCATGCGAAAGAAAAAACTAGAAAATCGTTACCGACGGATCACGAGTGAATGCACTCCGAGTAGGGGGATGGGTAGTTGGGGCAACGGAGATATTCTCTTCATTCTAAAAAAGTGGCCAATATAAAAATTCATAGTGTCTCTGGAAAAAGATTCGTGTTTCACTCAACCAGAATTTGACAAAAATGCTATCCCAGTGGTGTAGTTTTCATCCGGCCCGACATTTTCCGGAGAAAACTACATTTGGGTGGAGGGTACCCTTCATGTAAAATCCCTACCCGGCCTGAATCTTGATTCTATCCACAATATGTTTCATGTCGTGGCGTCAACATCATCATCATCGTTCAGCGGTAAACAGCAAGGCAAGCCTCACTGACCGTAGCCTTCCCCAGAGTTGCACGTTTATAGATAAAGAGTGAATATCCAAAGGGAACAAGGAGTGGACACACATAGGCGGGAAAAGATAAGGTGCTGCTGCAGCCAACACACGAAACAGTCTAACTGTACAAACGCACGTGTTTTCAATCATTCTGATTCGATAGAAAATGACAAAACCATCGCCACTGTTCACGGTTCACCGCCATATCCTTAACTGTCTCCAGCCAGGAAAGTCGACGAGTCTTTCGGACCCCAACCACTAGGACGTCGCTGTGCAACGCGGACTGCGTCGGAAAATCGTACTAGATAGTAATAAATGATTATCTGCACAGAATTGGAGAAGTCTTTCCTCATTATCTGTTCGCTGAGCGGGCGAGGCGCATTGCCCACCTAAACAGTACTCCGATGCATTCAGTTCTCCAACTTGTGCATCAAAATCACCCACCACCACTACAATGTCACAGCCTTTGCTCTTCCGAACAAGGGTAACGAGTTCGTCATAAAACTCGTCTTTTTGCATGTCACTCGGCTGAAGTCTTTGGACGTACATGCCCGAGATAAAAATACATTCGCTTAACACTTACTATCGCTTACTCCGGGACGCCTGACTGATGCCCTGCGCAGTCCTTTATGGCACATGGAAGGGCGACTGTTGCTTGACTGAAAATCAGTCTAGAGAAGGCTGCTTAAGCCTTCCACTCGAGAGACTATCCCTACCTGCGCGTTGACTCACAGAGTAGCGCTGCTTGGGGCGTCTCCTGAACGATTGCGAACGGAAAAATATCCTTGAATGAGAACGTTTTAGGCGCAGTTAGCTAAATTACTCTTACTAACTCTACTAGGATCGCTGAATTCGGTTTTCACTCAACGCCAGGCAGATATCACCATCGACAGTGAGTTCACACTGTCAGTGGCCAACAGCGCCTGTTTGGCCCAGCTCTGCAATTAAAGTGCGCACATTGAAGAACCGATATTCAAGAAACTGAACGACGCTGAGAAACATGTGAGCTACGGATGTAAAACCACCTACTACACCACTTTGACAACGAGAGCCGTTGCGGTTCGGGCATGCATGATCAGTGGGAACATTATGAGTAGGTACAGGGTCAAAAAAATTCAGTTAGGGAGAGATAAGAGACAGGTTGAATAGATGAGAGGGAACTCTGAGCAGTAGCACAATTATCACTACCCACCCCACCTGCGCTCGATGCAATGGGCAGCGCGGTCCTGATTATCCTACTCGACGACCGAGGCAGCATGGAATTATTTGTAGGCGTGTAACTCATGGGGAATAATGGATGGGTATTGCTAGGGAGTCCAGCAGCAGAAGAACGATTAGGTTTCTGAACTAAAACCTTTGGTTCTGACAAGAACCTGACCGCAATGCAGCGGGGAATAGCTGAGTGGGCGCCCATCTACTTGGATCAATTAGTCTTCCACTCGTTTCTCCGACTGAGCTGCTAACTCAGATCAACCCCCAACTTGGAGGGCCAGGAGACTACTTCGTCAGGCCTCTACCCATTGACCTTCCAGGCATGATGGATCTTTGGCTTGAGATAAGTCATCCTGTATAGCTCGTTGGATCATGGGGGCACGCAAGCCGTCACACCACGTCAAGGTGTAGTCTCGTTGTGGCGTGATGATTAGAGGAGATACCTAACCTGTGGATATTGACTTCGAAATACTAAGCTTCTCGGAGTATGAAGTAAAAGTAATTTCACCTTGGAAGAGCTGGGTGTCATATCGTAATGACCAAAAAATCGCTGAACCATAGTAGCAGACTTATCGGTGACCAGTGTTTATTGATGCTGGATTCCTGGCAATACAAGCAGCAGTGTTGCGAATTGATCTCAATTTGTTCTTCCTACCGAGCTCGTGATGTACGATTGTTAAGATGTACATAGAGTGGCTAAAATGGAATGTCCAGAAAATTCCTAACCCATTTGCTGACTAGATAATTCCAAAGCATCCGGTGCATTATCTAAAAGGTTCGCCAGTTCCTGTTGAATAAAAAGAATACAAATTTGAGTACTTACTTCTCTACGCTGCTGCCTACTTGAGTGAGAATTGCCCAAATGACGCTTATTGCATGAGTTTCGGCGAGAGCTGCATGGATATATTTGTTTGAAGTAGGCACAGAATTGATGGCCATAATGCAAGAGTGAATAATACTAAATCCTAACCCTCAGTCAACATTTGCGTGGTTGACATGACAAAAGTATGAACTTTTGCGCATACGGGTCAGGTGGTAAATGACGACCTAGACCAGATGAGGAGCAAGCACAACCAAAGACAGACTGAAACAAGAATGAAAAGCATGTGGTCTTCAGGAGTTTTCAAAGTGAATGGATATGGCCTAGAAAAGATACTGAAATCCATCGCAGCATTAGGGGTGACGCCATACGTAAACGATTCACTTGTTTTTATTTAAGGCAAAAAACATCGATTAATAACGGAAAAATCTGGAAGAGACGAATGTTTGGCTGTGCAATCTTTGAAATCCGTTCTTCAGATGTCACGAGGCAGCATTAAGCGTTTCTGCAGGATAAATTAGCAACCGTTTTTCGACTTAGTTTAAGACGGCATTGGAATTCGTCATTACGATTTCAACAAATTGAGTTGAGTATTAAAATGATTCAATGCAGAATGAAACAACTACGAGCAATTTTACTAAATATAACCAAAACCGCAGAGATTACGATACCGAGAAGATACTGGAGTAAATGAACCGGCGACTATCCACGCTGAGACTAGAGATAACGTACTAGGCTGCGTCTCAAGTCGTCCGAATCATAAAGAAGTGAGACAGAGACAAGAATCCATTTACGGACCACAAGTGGGCTTCTGACTGTTCACCGTAGGTTAACCATTACTAGCCTTTAGAACACCGGCGTTCTCAAGAGAAGCAAATTTTTCCGCCATGGTAACGATTAAATTTTTACTTCCAATTGATCTCTAGTACGAACGCCATAACCGCTCAACCCGATCCTTTGGTCTCCATTGTTAACAGAACCAAAGTTAACAGTGAATCACATATTTGTGTGTGCACCTCTGGCAATCCTATGGGTTAAACAACCGAAAGCGAAGTCCGTAAAATAAAACCTGAAATTTAATTTGGTTCATATGTCCGAGGAGGGCCAAATAAACGTGAGAAAGCACTGAACCTCTCCGGACAATTCATAACCACATCATCGAAATTCCCAATATAAAACCACAGCGGTATTCTATCATCATTTGAACAATGGGAAGGAAACTTTTACCAAACGTTGCATGAGTGCCATCAATGATCTTTGATTTCCATGCGAAACATAACAAACCATCCAGATTGCCACAACCTGATGTAATGCAGTTTCTAAGATAACATTTTTTTAAAAATAAATGATTAGACCGTTATCATAAGATGTTTTTCAACTGATATGCTTTGGAAAGCATAAAATTGCAAGATAAACTGTGGCTACTGTTTTCCATTGTGGCTGAGACGGTGTAGAAACCCCAGCTAGGCTGAAACAATATACAAGTTAGATGACCGTGTAAACAAACGAATGTGGTAAAAACAATTCAAAGTTTAAACTGTCCCGAAATGTTGCGCAAAAGCAGGAAACATTAAAAACTATTTTTCCAACACGGATATCAAAGCGAAAGAAAACGTGGAAACCTTCGCAGCTGGTATTAGTCGGGAACGCACGAATTTGGGAAAAATCGTCAAAAACTAGTGTTCCGCGTATTTTGGGATGGGAATATTTCAAAACCGATTAGAGACAGAAGCTATAGAAATTTAGGGTCGCAAATGGTCCTACGAAAAACAAGCAAATTTTACAATACATAAATAAAAAATAAATGCAGAATTCCATCGAATGTATTCGCTACTGGGTCGGTCCACTGAAATACCACAAAAACGGACATGAAAACGGTGTTAACTGACTGGAATTTTCGCCATAGCTTTTGGCCCAAAGAGACTACAAGGTTATGAAAAGAAAGTTAAAATCTGTGCAAAGGAATCCACCACCGCATAGCACTTAACATAACCGATCGTCCGATTTTATTCAGTTCTATTCTACTCCCAGTTTGTGCCAAGATCGTTGTTTTATTCTAGAAGAGTAGTGGGCAGTGGAGGCTATGAGACATGTCGTTTGTGTTGCACTTATGCCGTAGGCACGTCGAAACGTAAGTGACGAAATTTACGCTGTGCATGGAAATAATCTGAATCGCAATTCAACCCTGTTCGGATTAGCAATATTGATAATTAGAGAATACAACAAGGAGAACTGATAACCACTGAAACAACAACCGAGTGTGTACCAGTGAATAACATGCTATTATAAAAAAATAAACGGCAATAATGTGACAGAACAACACTATCAAATAGGAGTGAAATTACTGTTTCTGTTGAAAACTGTCGGAAAACGTTTGATTTAGGAAAAATGACCCAGCCCACCAAAGATGATATGCAAGTGCTTGAAAAAAAAGTGTACCGCACATAGGATTTCACAACTAGTGTTACAAACAACGCGAATTTCGGAGCTGAAAATCCAGAAAAATCGCACCGCTGGCTATGTTAACTGCTTCAAGGCCTAAATTCGTATCGTTCAAATCCGTTGGCATGTTGTTCACATCGGTTTTCACTTATGATACTGTCTCGGTGACCTCGATCAGGCACGAGAAAAGTGGAAATCTCAAAGATGAATTGGCTGGTAGCACGCTTCAGGTACCATACAGATCTTGCTAATTTTGTGCCACTGTTGTGCCAGTTGACCCGTGATTGAGGTCAATTAAGTTCACCTGAGACTGACCTGAGGGCTTCACATGTTCCACTAGACTAAAACGTTAATTCAAAATATCGACAATAATAAAATTAAATTGTTACAGCCGTTAGACATTTTGATATGAAAGTACAAGCTGAAAAAGAAAACAGCTTTCTAGAAACGAAGGATGGATCTAGGGGCTTTCTCGTCTGATAATCCACTACAGTTTAAGGCTGAACTGCTATAATACAAAGCGTCGGTTCGCTTAGACACTTGGAAAAGTGGATATATATATATATATATATATATATATATATATAAAGAACGGAATGGTCAGTGCACTTCATACTAAACATGTCGAAACAAGCAGCAATCTGTGATTTTTCGTAGAAACAGAAGGCAATTTGATTGGACTTTTTGTCTAGGTTTTCATTCTGGTTAGTATTCAGGTTTTCAAAACGGGAATGATGCTGTGTATATTTGTGAAGACGGTGCAGAAATCAATGGAAGTTGCAGGAATGGTTGTTGGTCTTCAAACATTGTAACGGTATTCTGACAGCCACCTTTAATGCGAATTTGAATCAATGCATCTACGACCAGGGCGTGATCCAACCTGCTCCTCCCGATTATGTTCTTTATGCATATTATAAAGCCTGTGTAGAATGACGGCAACTAAGAGCTTCGACGCTGTTGGGATAAGGTTTATAATTCAATGGCTGTCATGTTTATTGGTCGGAACGACAGTCACCTCCCGTTCGAGGAAAGGATCTGCTCGGAGTGTCAAACCTTGGAGTTCATTAACGAAATCCTTTAACAGGGCCGGCAAAAGGCTATCGGAGCATGGAGCTTTGTGGCGTCCTTGGATTTGAAGCTCCTTGCAGACTTGCGCCTTTAAAAACAAGTCACAAAATGTTCATAAGAAAAAATGTAGAGAAAGCTGACGCTCTAGGCTGGCTAAACCGCACTTCAAAGTGCTCCGTCCAATGTACCAATAGCCGTTGTGAGAATAAGGTGTGCCGTCGAGTTCACCAGTATTTTCGCTCATACCTAGTGACTCGCATGAGCTGAAATAGTTGCGGAAATTCGCCGTGGTAACCCCATTTTCCATTCAGAATTTCGGATCTTGCATTGACTTCACTTCTATTAAGGGGTTATGCTTCGTTATGCTCGTTGTCGCTCGGAATGGACCAGTGTGGATAAAAAAAACGTGGAGGCTCAGCGAAGCTTCAGTTTGCCGTGGTACGAAGGGTCGGGACAAAACACAGGACATTCATGCGCGCGGGAATCATCGGGTGACTAGAACACAAAGCCAACGACCGTAGCCCATCTTCTGCATACACTAAGTACGTTGTTCTTTTACAAAACATGAGTGCGTTCCATCTGACTGGGTACGCTACAATTCTGCCATCATAACCATGTTTTTCTTGTGGAAATTTGGCTTCAGTATGCCTACGCCACTACAATTCGTCGGAATAACCGCCGTTTAACAACCCGAGTGGCTCTCATCGTGGATTGGGATCAGGCACTGTTACATCTCAACGATGTATTCGATCCACCGGTTCTGGCTGGCAGGTGGCTCCTGAATGCATGCCCTCGGCCAAGATGTCCATCCCGACGTTGTTCAGCACCAACGTCCGTTCCCTATGGATGCAAATGCCGGAGTTGTTCCTCGTACTCTAATCATCGATTCATGTTCATACGTGTCATTTGTATGCAAGAATCGTGGCTAGACCGGTACGTTGTTGACTCACTGGTGTTAATCGATAACTTAAAACCACACCCGCAGGACAGTTTCTAACAAGAAAACTGGAGGTGATGCGCAACATAAATAAACTGAAGTCTGGCGAGTCTGGGATCATCTATGCAAACGTCCTAAACGGAAGTGACCGCCTGGTAACTCAGTGCCATTCCAGCTTTTCTGCTTATAGTAGTACAATTTTGATAAACTTATGCATAAACCATTTCGACCCATAACAAAATATCTCAACTGGTTTGATTCCCTTTTTAGTAATCATTGGCCCCCTTCTTGAGGATAATCAACATATTATTGTAGGTGATTTCAATCATGCATCGACTCCACCACTGACTGTGTCTGTTCTGGAAAACCTCTGTTTCTCCCAACGGGCGAAATCCTATTTCAGATAGAATTATCACCGATTATCCTGAGTAGTTCTTCCTGAAACTACGCGCGTCCATCTCAACGAGTGACCCTTGTCTACTTTTACTCAGGTTCGAACAAACAACAAAAATCCAAATCTTCCTCAATATTTTTTTCACATGACAATCTCATTCTTCTGCAAAAGTCTTTCACACACATTTTGATCCCATTTTGAACACTTGCTAAATGATAATGTCACACTTTTCGCGGAGATGGCTAGTGAGACCTCCGATATTTGCTATCCTCTCAAAACTTTATTCTTCTCAAATGGCCGTATCACTTCTTAATCGCTGAAGTCCCTGAGGAGTCGAAAGGAGCAGTTTCACAAATCCCGTGACAATTCGAATGTGCAGCACGTTTTTCCCAATAAAGGCTGAAGTAAAACGTACTGATACAACGTACGCTAATCAACTTGGCGTGGTCACAACAGCAAATCCATATGGTAAAAGATCCAACTGGTGTGTGGGAAGAACTTGTAAAAGGTTCCGCGGATGCCGACAGCACTAATTGGGCTTTCATCCATCCTTCTAATTATACCACAGTCATACTGGAACAGAGGATGATAGACCCGATGCTCTTTTTCTATGGAAGAGGTGCTTAAGCTCCTATGCACCACTAAAATTGTCATAGGAGTAGGTCCTGACAGTCTGACCTCTAAGGGACGGCGTTGTGGCTCTGACTGGTGCATTCACTTCTATGATCAACACATCGAGACTTATCTTCTAGCGCTGGCTGCTAGAGACTCGTCACTACTGTTCCCATCCCAAAATTGAGTAAGTCTCCTGGCGAAGCCAAACGTTTCCGAACAATAACCTTAATGTCTCCCGGTATTAGACTGACAGTGTGCTGTGTTTAAGCGTCTGCATTCTTCTACGAACCCTCCTGACGACCCCTTTCAGTTTGTTTACAAATACCATAGGTGTACTTTGAACACTTTCGCCTCCTTTATTCATCATATTTGCAAGTCATTAGATGCATTGGCGAAATCTGTACATTGTGCCTTTTTGGACTACTCGTCTGCATTCCATTCTGTCTTACGATGTCCTACTTTACAACCTGGAGACGTTCGGTTCTCCCAAACCCTTGTTACCATGATGATTACTTAACCAGCAGAGACTAGTGCACACGACTAGGCACTAGAACGTCAAAACCGCGAGTTAACAACCCAGAGGTATCTCAAGGTCATACCCTCTCAGCGTATCTCTTTTCTATATATATCAATGGTCGATCTGCTAGTTCTTACTGTCACGTATTGAATTCTTCCTGTCACCTGATGTTGCCATCCGTTAAAACGTTTCTAACAACGAAGACGTGCAAAGTTTTACCAAAAACTTGTCTTCTATTTACGACTTTTCTGAAAAAAACCGCTTTAGATCTTAACATACCTAAATGTTCCAAATGTCTCTTATCTTTTTTATCTTTTATCGTTAAACTTTTATTATTGAAACAACAATGTACATCAATTTTCAGGAAAGGGGCCGCGGTCAGCAGAGGGTCGCCAAGTGGGAAAGTTGACCGGGGGTGGGAGGATTCAAAAGCACGACATTCGTGTCCAAACGTCACGACCTTATCCGCTTGGTCAGCCTGCCTATCTGAGCCGTTGACCATCAACTTAGAAGCATTTACCAAGATTGATTCTGTGAAATACCCAGAGGTTATAACCGATGAAAATGTGAAGGGCATTACTCACATTTCCATCTTGTACAGAATCTTCGAGGGACGTTACGTCAAAGTAGAAGTCTTTGCCACCGTAATTGAAAAAGGACCTGATTCACCGTTTCCAAATCCTTTTTCACTGATCTGCTATTTCCGTAGGTTTACATAACAGCCAACTGGAAAGTATCCGTCGATGATTGACATATATTACCACGTAACATTCATTCCACCACATGAATTGCTAAGTAAACTGCAATCAACACCTATCTTTCAATCAACCTGCCTCTTTTTTCTACAAACTGATCTCTCTGGCCTTTCCGCAGACCCTTAGTGTCCCCAATGATATCATGCCCGATACTCGCAACCGTTCACTGTCAAGTCGTGCAGTAGGTGGTTTTCAATCCGCTAGCTCACATTTTCTCAAGCGTCGTCAGTTTCTGAATATCGGTTCCTTCAATGTGCGCACTTTAATGCAGACTGGCCAACAGGCGTGTTTGGCACTGACAGTGGACTCACTTTCGATTGATATCTGCTGCGTGAGTGAAACACGAATTCAGGATTCTAGTAGAGTAGAGTAGAGTAATTTAGCTAACTGCGCCAAACGTCTCATCAAGATATTTTCTTCGCACTTCAGGAGACGAAGCAGCTCAATCTGTGGGTCAACGCGAGGTAGGAATAGTCTTGAGTGAGAAGGCTGAAGCAGCCTTTCTAGACTGGATTTCAGTCAACAGTCGCCTTTGTGCCATAAGACTGCAGGGATCAGTCAGCGTCCGGAAGGATAGTAGTGTTAAGCGCAATGTATTTGTTATCTCGGCATACGCTCCAGCAGACTGCAGCAGTGACATGCAAAAAGACGAGTTTTATGACGAACTCGTTACCCTTGTTCGGAAGAGCAAAGGCTGTGACATTGTAGTGGTGGTGGGTGATTTTGATGCACAAGTTGGAGAACTGAATGCATCGGAGTACTGTTTAGGTGGGCAATGCGCCTCGCCCGCTCAGCGAACAGATAATGAGGAAAGACTTCTCCAATTCTGTGCAGATAATCATTTATTACTATCTAGTACGAATTTCCGACACAATCCGCGTTGCACAGCGAATTGGCGCTCTAACTCGACAGGTAGTCTGAGTCAGATTGACCATATCACAGTAACCTACTGTTGGCGCGGTTCTGTCCAAAACCGTCGATCATACTGGACCACGTACGTCGAATCGGACCATGCGTTAGTTTCAATGCGATTTTTGCTGCAGCTCAACGGCCATCGACGTAGGCCACAAACGCGATTGGCTGTCGAACGTTTGTCTGATTCGGCTGTTCGAAACAGCTATGAACAGAAACTATCCGAAGAACTAAGAGCTCCGACGAGCAGCAATGTAGACTAGCAGTAGAATCAAATCAAGAAGGTGGTGCATTTGGCAGCAGATTTCTGTGCTCCTAGGTCTAACGTTCATCAAAATCACTGGATCTGGCATGGCTCGCTGGGCCTAAATGAGCAAAAACGTTATCTCTCTAACTGCAAAGAAGTGAATAAGGTGCGTCGACAGTTGCAGCGTTAGTTGACGGTAAGCCTTAAGAATGGCCGTGAAAACTGGTGGGTTAAGGTAGCCAAAGAGATGAAGGAAACGACCGCTTCAGGTAACAGTCAAAGACTGTTTAAGCTTATACGTAACAGCGGTGGGCGGCGAACTCCGATTAGTGAAGTGGTGTGCAAGAGGAATGGAGGACTCAACCATGGTAGACAGGAATGGCTGAACCGTTGCGCAGGACACTTCAAGGATCAGTTTAGGTGGCCGCACGCTAACGTATTTAGTCCGACGCCTGGAGCTGTGAATCCTTGGGAGGTGTCACTTGATCCCCAAACGGAAGTGGAAGTGCAGTCGAATGTTCGGCTTCTGAAGAGGGGAAAAGCAGCCGGTCCCGACGACCTTCCTCCAGTTCTTTTCAAGTTGGATGGGGAAGCTCTGGTGAAATCACTTGCCTCCTTGCTTCATGATATTTGGAACAAGGAGCGTATTCCGTTATCGTGGGATGAGTCGCTGATTGTACCCCTCTCAAGAAGGGCACACGGAGTGACTGCGGCAATCATCGAGGGATCAGTTTAACTCCGATTGTCACTGTGTTAGCTTTGGTAATGCTGCGCCGTTTGACACCGGTTCGCGAGGGTAATATCCGCAAACAGCAGGCCGTATTTCGGCCAGGTCGAACGTGCATCGACCAGATATTCACTCTCCGACAGATACTCGAAACGCACCACACACACCGAAGCCCTACGATCGTAGTCTTCCTCGACTTGAAAGGTGCTTTCCGCTCCGTGGATCGACCAGTACTATTCAGTGCTCTCCACCGGAAGGGTATGCCAACGAAGGGCGTGAAGCTATTGCAAGTATTGTGCTTGCGTACTTATATTCGCGTGAGGATACACGGCCCACTATCAAGTTCATTCGAAACGACTAGTGGCGTTCGACAAGGATGTCCCATCCCTCTATTCCTGCTCAACTTCGTCATGGACGAGTTGATGAAAGATGTTTTAGAAGGTCTCCAAGATTTAGGACTCGAACTGAGAAATGAAAGGAAGCTGTGTGACTTAGATCACGCAGATGACGTTGTGTGCGTTTTCGAGTTTGCGGATCATGCACAACGCACACTAGATAGACTCTCGATTTCGGTCGCTCGGTTTGGTATGTCAGGTAGAGATAAACATGCGTATATCGAAGGCTCGAGCAGCTTACTCTGGATTGAAGCACTTGTGACGTCGACCTGATATTTCGCTGAAGTTGAGAGGTTGCAGTGTGCTCAGTTCCGTTGTACGGTTGCGAGACGTGGATTATGCGTGTGGAAGATGCTCGTCGGTTGGAGGTTTTCGACCACTGATGTCTACGTAATATCGCTAGGACTGGATGGAGTAACCGGCTGAGTAATGTAGAGGTCAGGAATCTCTTACTAGGTACCTGCTCTTTGAATGCCTTGTTTCAGCGTATGAAACTTAGCAGACTTCGCCGGTTGGGTCACGTGTTGCGTATGGCGGACACACGTCTATCATACCGTGCCCTTTTTTGTGTTCCTCCCACAGAGTGGGAGAAGGCCACCTGGAGGTCAACAGATGACGTGGCAACGCAGGATGAGAAAATGCACAGCGAACTTGGGTAAGGCAGGCGTCCCACGTATTAGTGGTTGGGGTCCGAAAGACTCAACTAGTTGGCTGGAGACACTGAAGGATGTGGCAGTGAACCGTGAACAGTGACGATCGTGTTGTCGAGTCAGAATGACTGAACGAGCGCTTTTGTACAGTTAGACTGTGTTTCGTGTGTTGGCTGCAGCAGCGTCTTATCTGTTCCCACCTGTGTAGGTTCACTCCCTGTTCTCCTTGGATATTCACTCTTTTTAAATAAACGAGTAACTCTGGGGAAAGGCAGCGGTCAGTGAGGCTTGCCTTGCTGTTTAACACTGAACGATGATGATGATGGTGATCAGCATCTATCGAAATGTGAGAAGTTTGCCGACAAAACACTTCCAGAACGTACAAGGATCCCTCAATATCCCGTTGTTATATTTTTACACCATCAAATTTTCGTTCCATACGCTGCAGAATTATTACCTATAAGACCTCAACAGTGTCCTCTATTCAGCACGCATTCCGACAATCGGGGACCACGTTTCAGCCGACTACTTGAAAATCGTCGGCGGTAAACTGTTATGTTGCCGAGTTTGGTTGGTCTATGCACACACTGAAGCACAAGACACAAGTACTCGCAGTGCACGATATCCCAGGAGCACAGCCTGTAGTCTAGTAGGACACGAACACACACAGAGGTTGGAGACACAAGAAGATCCGGCTCAAGACTCAAGGCCCGTAGTCGCACAACGAATGGGACAGATCTGCTGCTCCCTTGAATGAGCAGCCACACGGAACAATAAGCGGCGCGAAATACGAACAGCTAGCCCAGCCCGCTAGCGGAAGAGAGAAGACGAGCACAGAGTACTGCCGCGCGTTTATTGGTGACCCACCAACACAAGTCAGAATTCAAGTGAGCTCTATCGTTTATATAGTTTTGTTGAGTGGCCTTGATCGATGTGTGGACTAGCCAAACACAGAACGGGCTTTTATGAGTTTTTTCGCGGACATACAAAAATATTCAACCGCGCAATATTTAAAACAACGTCAATTTCGGAATATTGAAAAAAGGATAGATTCTTTTGGAAAATTAGCAGCAGAACTGAAATCTGCGGCTCCGAAAACCTTGGAATGGTCGTCGACCATAACATAAACAGCAGGGCAAGCCTCACTGACCGCTGCCTTTTCCCCAGGTTTATATGTCCATAAAAAGAGTGAATATCGAAGGGGAACAGAGAGTAGACCTACACAGGTGGGAAAAGATGAGATACTGCTGCAGCCAACATACTAAACACACTCCATCTGTACAAACGTAATTCTTCAATCATTCTGATTCGATAGAAAATGGCAACACGATCGCCACTGTTCACGGTTCACTGCCAACTAGTTAACAAGTCCTTCGGACCCTAAACAACAAGACGTGAGACACCTACTTTACCCACATTCGCTGTGCATTTTCTCATTCCACGTTGCCACGTCATCTGTTGACCTCCAAGTGGCTTCTTCCATTCCTTGAGAGGAACCCAAAACAGGGCACGGTATGGTAGACGACTGTTCGACATACGCAACGTGATCCAACCAGCGTAATCTATTAAGTTTCATACGCTGAAACAAGTAATTTTGAGAAGCGGAACTTCATATTAGATTCCTAACCTCCACATTACTCATTCGCTCAGTCCACCCAATCCTTGCGATATTAAGTAGACATCGGTGGTCGAAAAGCTTTAACCGACGGACATTTCCGACACACACTCCACGTCTCGCAACCACACAACAGAACTGAGCGCAATGCGGTACAGTACACAAGATCTTTCAACCTTAGTGAAATATCAGGCCGACGCCACAAGTGATTCAGTCCAGCGTAAACTGCTCGAGTCATCGATATACGACGAGCTACCATCCTTTTCACACGCAGCTACCAACGTAAGTCAAACGGCCCACAGTCGGTAGTTCTTCCCCATCCAGTATCAAGTTCGACACTACTGTCGTCCAGTCTTGTAATACACAATCACAACCTATCCAGATTGTTTAGAGCATTTGCAATGCAGTTCTTGAGTCCCATTTTATTGTTACGGTATACTGGTTGAGATGGACAGTAGTCTAATACAAACTATATCGGTCTATGACGTATGAGAACTGTATGGCAAACTTCATGGATAGATTTTTGGTAAGCAAGAGATGTTAATGCCTTCCTTAAAAATGTCAAAGGACAGTGACCACTCCTAATCGGTTATCTTACTGTTCAGTGAATCATTACTTGAATACTTGGTACCTGGTGAGCTTTTAGAAGGAATAATTGAACTGCTTTAGGGTATCGAGTATGATGAACATAGACGAGGCAAAAATTTCCAAGCACATCGTATTGGCCAATATAAATCTATTGTAAGGTGCATCAGAAACAATGTATCCGCTGAAGTCACGGAGAAACCATGTTGGGAAATCGGTCGAGTGGCCTGGACAACTGCAAGCCATAAACAGCCAGGTCCTCTCAACAACAGTAATCGGCAAGCTAGGATGTGATTTAGGGTTTAACCACGATGACGATGGTGATTACAAACTGGCACTTGGTAAGGACTTTCATACCAAGCGCAATCACATAAGGCGTTGTCAATTTCCACATAATTCAATAGGTCAAACTACGCCCAGTCAACCTAATTAAATGCAGCTTTTTAACGCTATGTTGGGGGCGGGAAGGATTTTCTTCAGAGATGCTACAATACGGCAGAAATTTCACGGAAAAATTCAGACTAACATTTTGAAACCCAAAAGATCAAGTACCCAAATGCATACAGTTAAGCTCCCCTTACCAAAGTCCGCTTGAACAGAAGTTTTGGTCGCCTTGGTCTTCCGGATGCGCTTCGCTTTGGGCGCTTTAACTGCTCTTCCTCATTGCACGCAGAAGCAATCTTTCGACGCTCCGATTCACAATGACTGGAATAAAGCTGAACAAGAAGGGGCCGTCTGAATTTCGAGAAATAAGCATCCAAATAGGCTATCACATTTCAACAAGTCTACCATAAACAAAATCTAACTGAAAAAGTGCAGAAAAACAAAACCAAGCGTAAAAACGTATTCAGAAAAACTACGCACAGCCAAAAAACGGCTGTCTAATATAGGGTAGCATGAGAACATATGCGGAATGCGAACCAGGAGACGGGATGAATTGGGTGGCGCTCACGTTAGATATAAAGGTAGTCTTAAATTTCGGATTCTAAAGTTGAACTAGACAATAAGAGTTGTGCACGAAGTTCATGAACACACTGTACATAACAGAAACCTAACATGCGCGCCCTTTGACTGGCTGCGCTACAATTGTCTCCTTGTCTCCGTCCGCCGCTACAAACGCTCGGAATTGTTGCGGTTAAAAACCCGTATTGTTTCCCGACATGGACTTGGATCACACATTACTGCACCTCAAAGATCTTATGAATCTAAAAGAGGCAGTCGTGCTGGCTGGAAGGCAGCTCCTAAATGCACTCTTTCGGCCAAGATGTTCATTCCGGAATTGTTGAGTACCAACATCCGTTCTCTGTTTACGAAAATGTCAGATCTGTAATTCGGACTTCAATCACCGATCCACGTTCAGACTTGTGTCACCTGCATACAAGAATCGTGGCTGAACGCGGATGTTGCTGATTCACTCGCGTTGACAAACAGCTTCAGATTCCATCGGCAAGATAGTTTCGGACAAGAAGCAGATTGGAGGCGGTGTGGAAACAAACTCATTTTGGTCCGGCAAGTCCGAAGTTATTTATACGTACTCGCTACGCCGAATTGACTTCCTCGTGACACAGTGTCATCCTGGTTCTGACAGTCTGTCTTCAGCTCTTTTAAGGCATGATGCGGTGACGCTGACGGATGCATTTACTTCTCTGACTAACTCATCGTTAACCTCGTCTTCTATCCCTGACTGCTGCAGACCCGTCACTATTATTCCCATCCCCAAATCTGGCAATTCTACTGCTTTGGCAAAACGTTTTCGACGCATCGTCTTAACGTCTTCTGGCCTTAAACTGACGGAAAGTGGTATACTTAAGCGCCTGCGCTCCTCAACGACCAAAAGATCAAGGTATATTGGAATACAAACGCAGAAAAATAAAAAGAGTAAATCCTACTTACTGAGAGGACAGAATTCCTTAAGGATCACAAATGCCTCTTGAGAAAAGTTAGGCTCACCAAGGAGGAAAAGGATTTACTCCAAAACCTGAGGAGCCGCATGAAAAACTATGACAGTTTGTGTGTGAATCTGACCAGCAAAGAGGCTGACACTCGATCTAGTCAAGTTTCCTAAGTTGGACTCACAATCACTGCAGTCTGTAGAGCACAGAATGCGGTTGTGTACGATGCCCTGGTGGACAAATATGACAGCATACAATATACTCAAGAGAAAAGGTCTTAGAGGACTCTCTTGCATCAGCCATTGTATTTATCATCATCATACAGGGCTAAAAATCACGGCAAGCCCTACTGACCACGGCCATTTCCCCAGAGTTAAATGTTTCTAAAAAAAGAGCGAATATGCCAGGACAACAGGGAGTGAACCAACATAGAGAGGAAAAAACAAGAATGCTGCAGTAGCCAATACAAGGAATTCACTCTAACTGTACAGATCAATTTTTCAACCGTTCTGATTCGAAAGAAAATGACAACACTACCACCACTGTTGAGGGTTCATTCCCATATCCTTCAGTGTTTCAAGTCAGCCAATTGAAGGGTCCATCGGAGCCCAACCGTTAGGACGTGAGACTTCTAAACTACACAGGTTTTTTGTAGATCTTCCCATTCAAAGTTGCCACTTAATACTAGATTCCTTACATGCAAATTACTCACTCAGTCACACCATCCAATCCTAGCGATATTACGCAGACATCAGTGGTCGAAAACCTCCAACCGACGAGCATCTTCCACACGCATAATCCACGTCTCGCAACCGTACAACGGAACTGAGCACACTGCAACCTCTCAACTTCAGCGAAATATCAGGTCGACGTCACAAGTGCTTCAATCCAGAGTAAGCTGCTCGAGCCTTCGATATACGCATGTTTATCTCTACCTGACATACCAAACCGAGCGACCGAAATCGAGAGTCTATCTAGTGTGCGTTGTGCATGATCCGCAAACTCGAAAACGCACACAACGTCATCTGCGTGATCTAAGTCACACAGCTTCCTTTCATTTCTCAGTTCGAGTCCTAAATCTTGGAGACCTTCTAAAACATCTTTCATCAACTCGTCCATGACGAAGTTGAGCAGGAATAGAGGGATGGGACATCCTTGTCGAACGCCACTAGTCGTTTCGAATGAACTTGATAGTGGGCCGTGTATCCTCACGCGAATATAAGTACGCAAGCACAATACTTGCAATAGCTTCACGCCCTTCGTTGGCATACCCTTCCGGTGGAGAGCACTGAATAGTACTGGTCGATCCACGGAGCGGAAAGCACCTTTCAAGTCGAGGAAGACTACGATCGTAGGGCTTCGGTGTGTGTGGTGCGTTTCGAGTATCTGTCGGAGAGTGAATATCTGGTCGATGCACGTTCGACCTGGCCGAAATACGGCCTGCTGTTTGCGGATATTACCCTCGCGAACCGGTGTCAAACGGCGCAGCATTACCAAAGCTAACACAGTGACAATCGGAGTTAAACTGATCCCTCGATGATTGCCGCAGTCACTCCGTGTGCCCTTCTTGAGAGGGGTACAATCAGCGACTCATCCCACGATAACGGAATACGCTCCTTGTTCCAAATATCATGAAGCAAGGAGGCAAGTGATTTCACCAGAGCTTCCCCATCCAACTTGAAAAGAACTGGAGGAAGGTCGTCGGGACCGGCTGCTTTTCCCCTCTTCAGAAGCCGAACATTCGACTGCACTTCCACTTCCGTTTGGGGATCAAGTGACACCTCCCAAGGATTCACAGCTCCAGGCGTCGGACTAAATACGTTAGCGTGCGGCCACCTAAACTGATCCTTGAAGTGTCCTGCGCAACGGTTCAGCCATTCCTGTCTACCATGGTTGAGTCCTCCATTCCTCTTGCACACCACTTCACTAATCGGAGTTCGCCGCCCACCGCTGTTACGTATAAGCTTAAACAGTCTTTGACTGTTACCTGAAGCGGTCGTTTCCTTCATCTCTTTGGCTACCTTAACCCACCAGTTTTCACGGCCATTCTTAAGGCTTACCGTCAACTAACGCTGCAACTGTCGACGCACCTTATTCACTTCTTTGCAGTTAGAGAGATAACGTTTTTGCTCATTTAGGCCCAGCGAGCCATGCCAGATCCAGTGATTTTGATGAACGTTAGACCTAGGAGCACAGAAATCTGCTGCCAAATGCACCACCTTCTTGATTTGATTCTACTGCTAGTCTACATTGCTGCTCGTCGGAGCTCTTAGTTCTTCGGATAGTTTCTGTTCATAGCTGTTTCGAACAGCCGAATCAGACAAACGTTCGACAGCCAATCGCGTTTGTGGCCTACGTCGATGGCCGTTGAGCTGCAGCAAAAATCGCATTGAAACTAACGCATGGTCCGATTCGACGTACGTGGTCCAGTATGATCGACGGTTTTGGACAGAACCGCGCCAACAGTAGGTTACTGTGATATGGTCAATCTGACTCAGACTACCTGTCGAGTTAGAGCGCCAATTCGCTGTGCAACGCGGATTGTGTCGGAAATTCGTACTAGATAGTAATAAATGATTATCTGCACAGAATTGGAGAAGTCTTTCCTCATTATCTGTTCGCTGAGCGGGCGAGGCGCATTGCCCACCTAAACAGTACTCCGATGCATTCAGTTCTCCAACTTGTGCATCAAAATCACCCACCACCACTACAATGTCACAGCCTTTGCTCTTCCGAACAAGGGTAACGAGTTCGTCATAAAACTCGTCTTTTTGCATGTCACTGCTGCAGTCTGCTGGAGCGTATGCCGAGATAACAAATACATTGCGCTTAACACTACTATCCTTCCGGACGCTGACTGATCCCTGCAGTCTTATGGCACAAAGGCGACTGTTGACTGAAATCCAGTCTAGAAAGGCTGCTTCAGCCTTCTCACTCAAGACTATTCCTACCTCGCGTTGACCCACAGATTGAGCTGCTTCGTCTCCTGAAGTGCGAAGAAAATATCTTGATGAGACGTTTGGCGCAGTTAGCTAAATTACTCTACTCTACTCTACTAGAATCCTGAATTCGTGTTTCACTCACGCAGCAGATATCAATCGAAAGTGAGTCCACTGTCAGTGCCAAACACGCCTGTTGGCCAGTCTGCATTAAAGTGCGCACATTGAAGGAACCGATATTCAGAAACTGACGACGCTTGAGAAAATGTGAGCTAGCGGATTGAAAACCACCTACTACACCACTTGACAACGAGCCGTTGCGAGTATCGGGCATGATATCAGTGGGGACATTATGAGTAGGTACAGGGTCAAAGAAATTTAGTTAGGGAGAGATAAGAGACAGGTTGAATAGATGAGAGGGAACTCTGAGCAGTAGCACAATTATCACTACCCACCCCACCTGCGCTCGATGCAGTGGGCAGCGCGGTCCTGATTATCCTACTCGACGACCGAGGCAGCATGGAATTATTTGTAGGCGTGTAACTCATGGGGAGTAACGGATGGGTATTGCTAGGGAGTCCAGCCACTAAGCAGAAGAACGATTAAGGTTGTCAACCAAAGCCTTTGGTTCTGACAAGAACCTGCCCACAAGGCAGCGAGGTATAGCTGAGTGGAAGCCCGTCAATTATTTCTTCACTGGTTATTCCGATTGAGCTGCCAACTCAGATGAATCTGCGACTGGATGGACCAGGAGATTACTCACACAGGCCTCTACCCATTGACCCTCCTGACAGGACTGGATATTCGGTTTGAGATAAGCCATCTTGCATAGCTTGTTGGATTATGGAGGCACGCCAGACGTTACACCACATCGACGTGCAGTCTCTTTGTCACAGCTGAGAGCTCTGGAAGCTCTATTTAACATCAAGGTTTTATATGTCATTTTTTCTAGGGAGATATTTAGTTTGTGCCAGCACAGCATCGCATGGTGTCAAAACCCTGGGAACACTCATTAAAAGCTTTCTTCCTCACCACGTTACGCGTTGCTGCAGACAGGATATACAAAATGAACAAAAATTGCAACTGTATACGTGGATAAGGAGAGAAATGCCATTCTAGCCAGAACGAGGAATCCAGCCTTGTTGTGGAAACGTGCAACAATTCTGCCTCGACAAAAGGTAATAACACGGCTGCCACTATTTATGGCTTGCTGTTGCACCCTTCTTAGTATAGTTCAGTGAAAGCATACCCAACTAATTACAATCTTACTGCTTTAGAAAGGCCATAAACGAATAAAAGCACTTTAAATTCTTCTCTCACGCACTCATCTGGCAAAATTGAGTATGGCAGTTTACAGCCATTGTTGTACATTATCCGTGGTAAGAGAGAGCTTGAATTCGTCACACGGAAGCCACAAAATCAAGGACCCGAAAAAATGACGCCTTCAACTTCTACACAGTTCAACCGTCACAAAGAGGTTGCAACTTGGTGTGGTGTGACAACTTGCGTGCTCCCAAGACTAAGTGACCTGTAGAGGATAGCTTATCTCAAGCCGAAAATTCAAGCACGCCTAGAAAGTCAATGGGTAGTGGTATGATAAAGTAGTCTCCCACTACTCCGAGGTTGCGGTTAATCTGAGTTGGCAACTCAGCCGGGAAAATAAGCAGAAGAATAAACGACCCGAATTGACGGGCTTTCACTCAGCTACTCTCACTGCCTTGTGTACAGGTTCCTGTTAGAACGAAAGCATATTTTCTCAACGGCCTGAAAACAAGTATGGAGTCAACGTAACGGCATGCAAACATCAGTTTACAGGAACTGGACAAGAAAGGAGAAAGTAACAGGCAGCGACAAACACATTGTTCCTTTGCGTTTTCGGTGTTTTTGGTTACTTGAAGATGACGAGTTCTACAAACAGGCCACACAGCATTCGTGTCACTGACTTCGGTTCTGAGCCATGTCTCTCAGCGCCTCCAACCAACAACAATCCTCGACTCTTGGGCCTAAACCAGGAAGGCGAGAAGGACCAACCGAAGCCGAAGCCTAACTAAATGCTCCCGTTGGAAACCCTAATCGTTACCCTACTTTGTGGCTGGACGCCCTAGCACTACCCAACCACTATTCACCTTGAGTTACACGTCTACAAAGAGTTCGACACTGCGTCTGAGGTCACAGGATAATCAGTCCAGAAGATCTTTCAACCAGTTCACTAAGGACTGTGAATGATATAGCAGCAACCATGAACACTGGTAACGTGTTGTCACCTTCAGTCGAATTACAAATGAAAAAATGCGGTGGGATAAATAGGCTGCATTTCGCGTGTTGGCTAATACAGCGTTTATACCTTACCCACCCGCTTTTGCCTATTTCTGGTGCAATACCTGAAGCAGGCCTACTCGATCCCGGCTGCCGACGTCCCCCAGAGGGGAGCATTCAACTGGATGTATCGTTGTGAAGCCAGAAGAAAATTTCGGGATTTATGGAGTTGGGATCTTAATAAACAGTCGAGCTCATTGCGCTTTGATCTCTTGGGGAATCGTCCCACTGAGACTCGCCATGGCACAGATCAAGAGCATTCTATTTAACGTGACCGCCATCGTAAACTACGCCACTACTCTACATGGTTAGACCATCGCTAAAGATGTTTTCTACAGCGATTTTCAGAATTTGGTCGGCCGCAATCTAAGGCGCGACGTCCTCCCAATTGCAGATTGAGACGCCCGCATGGGACTAGCAGATGAGCATACTCGTCACCTACAAGAGATTTGGCCTTAGTGAGCGATGCGAAAACGGCGACCGCGTAGTCACATTTGAAATCTCAATCAACTGGTCGTCAGCACTGTCCGCTTTCAACATCAAAGAAAGTATCTGCCAATGCGGTAATCCAACGACGGCATGACAGCACATCAGGTCGATTTTACCTTGCTGCATTTTTACGGAATATCAACCATCGACTATTGTCGGGAATACCTTGTCGAGATAACACGAAACGTCAATGGTACAGACCAAACACTGGTACGCGCTCGCCTCAATCTTCACCTTTCAGTACCACGGGAAACGCGACCGCACTACGAAGTCGACATATCCAAGCTAACAATGCCAGACAACATTCAAACGCGATTACATTTAAACTAACCGAGATCGACGGTAGTATGAACTGTGAGCTAAGTTTAATCTATCTATCGTCAGCCTGCCCTGTGAACATAAAACCAAAATCAAATGTAACAGAAAGGACCGGATATCCATAAAAACTTGTAATCCATGTAGGGGTCAAGTTGGTCAGGTGTCTGTCTCCATAAAGGTCAGAGGTTCGACTCCCAGATCCGCATGCCACTTTGGTAATAGATGGTAACTCGCTGTCGTTGGCTCGTAACCAAACTTGGCCTGATGACAGCACATGCGACTGTTTTTTATGATATGCTTGGGGTGTAGTGAAAGGAAAATGCTCCATAGCTACCGAGGCCCATGATACTTGGAGTGGCATGGAACCACAAAAGGTGATACCAGGTCAGGAGTGGTGATAAGCCGGGCAACAGCGTGTTGTTGTCTACTACTAAAGCGACCGGCAGATCTGGGTTTCGAGCATCTGATCCTTTCGGTGACAGACGCGTAGTCCAATCGACCACCTTCGGTCAGTTCAAGTTTCAGGGCCACATTTGCCATCCCGACCCCCCCCCGTGTGGTTGGCCCCAGTGATTGTGGGGTATGACCCGTCCGCTGAACGGATTCGTGAAGCATCTCATGAAGAAGAATAAAACTAGGGACACGAGGCTGCTCAACTCACACAATTACCACAACCTTCGCAACGAAGCCATATGCTTCTCGAAAAGTGACCAAAAATGATATCTGCATGGTACCACAGACCGCAAGAAACCGCTTTTTCCACCCAAGCCCCTCTTCGGAGAGGCCCAAACTTCCCCTTCCACGATTCCCGACGACAATGGCCATCTCACATCGGAGTGCGAATATAAGCTTTAAAGATGGGTAGAAGAATTTAGCCAGCTACTCAGCTGCTCTCCCATGAAGTCCACCTGTGTGACATCAGCTGACAGATCAATTGCACTTGATCTTGAGCATCCCCCCGGGGCGAATCGGAAATCATCTCTGTAGTCCGAACAATAAAAAACAGGTCACTTAGTGCGAATGACATTCCACCCGATGCCTTCGAACCTTGTTTGCCAACTCTCCTGAGTCTACTAAGCTGTTTTGTCGTATCTGGGAATACGAAGTCTTCCCAAAATATTAATCGTCATCAACGTTCAGCGTTAAACAGCAAGACAAGCTTCACCGACTGCTGCCCTTTCCCCAGAGTTAAGTGTTTTTGTAAATGGAGTGAATATTCAAGGGGAATAGGGAGTGAACCTACACAGGCAGGAAAAGATGAGGATGCTACAGCGGTCAACATACGAAACGTCCAACTGTACAAACGCACTTTTTCAATCATTCTGCTTGGACAGAAAATGACAACACGACCACCACTGTTCACGGTTCACTGCCCAAATACTGGAGAACTTTCATTTTCGTCCTTACAACAATAGACCACAAGACTATACGCGCGATCCACAGAAGTATCAGTGTCACTAATATAGCTCCTAAGCTTTCTGCAAAAAGTACATTAAGTCGGTTTATTGCTGAAAGGGAGGCACAGACGCGTTTTATCCAGCGTGGTTTTCCCCGAGGAAAAGAGTGTGCTGACTAGATCTTTACACAGCAAACACCACGTCCCATGCAGCGTTGAACTCCGTTGATAAACAGTCACCCCGCCGGAAAAATACGTTAGGCTGCTCGAAGCATACTGCTCGCCGACATATGCACGCGTTCGCGACTGACTTCGGCGTTCGACAAGGTTTTCCTCTATAACCGGTTCTATTTGACCATATCAAACACTGCAACGTCCCCTTAAAAACTTTGGGTACAAGAAAATGAAGGGCCTAGTTGTGAAGTTGAAGGTGAGCCGTATCTGGTGGGCAGGCTTGAATTTCGGTCAAAAATAAAACGAAAGGGGAAGATTGGATAAATTGGCAAATAGAATTAGTGCTGCAGTTCAGTCCGCAAAAATTGGTGAGGGCAATGAATATATGTAGACTTTCTGAGTGCGCAGTGAGGGCATGAAAACGAAAGCGCATGAATTGCCATTGTCAATATGAGAGAAGACCAGCAACTATGACCCTGGAACTCGGAGTGGGGAAACACGAGGTCTAAATAGAGCAAGCGCGGTAAGGAACCGGACGACAGCAGAACCACCTATCACCACGGCTGCGAATTCGCCGAAAGCACTGTTACACTGGTGGAGGATTTTGCAACTGCGCAGCCCGTTCTGGATCGGATAGTATGTGAAACTGTGGTTGTTAGCCTGAAGATAAACACTTCAAAATCAAGGTTCTTCACACCTTCGCAGAGCCCATCACACTGTGGCCACATCAACGGAGAGACTTTGGAACAATTGTATGAACTCAACTACTTAGATTCTACTATCCAACCAGATAACTAGGCCAGAAACAAGATTGAGTCTCGTGTAGACTGCAAAGGGGGACCGATTCTACAACAAGCATGTAAGAGGAAACCGCTAGGAATAGACGACACTAAACAGCGGGAAGGTTTCGACCACTGGTGCCGCCGCTATGTGGAAAAACTAAGTGGCATGATCGCATTTCAAACGCCGATGCGCGTCAGTGCTGCATGAATGTCGAAAGGCTTTCACCGCTTCTCTAAATGTTGTCTACAACGGCTCGGTCACGTCATCCGCCTAGCCGGAACGGAGTTGATGAAGGGAAGCATACTCCCGTCATCTCACTCAGTGGAAATATCGTCTCGTTGGCTAACTGAGGGCATGGATTAGCACTATTAAGGCGGACTTCAACCGCTTTTCGGAGTATGCGATTAGCTCAACGACTGGATTCTACGTAGTGCAGACCTCGTCGCAGATCGCGACGTATGGATGGGTTCAATCAGAAACATCTAAGACAACTATCCTCCCCCAGGGGCTCGCCCCACAAAGCGAATTGCAGTAACCCTAGGTGAGAGACGAAAGCATGAAGCCAGGAATGCGGATGACCGGGTAACCCATGCTTTTCGTTAATCCACTCTGTAGGTTGCTTTGTGGTAATATTAAAGGAAGTTTTAGTCCGATTGTTAGTATTTCTTCTGGCATAGAATGAGTTTGTAACTGTTCTCGTTGTAGCCCAGATCGCCACCCAAAGTTTCCATTAAGCCTATTAAGTTATGCACCCACTGGAACGAAAGAAAGCGCGCTGCAGAATTTCTAGGACCTGGGACTGTCGCCCGATGAATCTTCCAATCGCCAAAGAGGATTCGTCAGTCTAGTCCTACTTCCCACAAAACCTTATAACCTTCAAACGGACTATCTGTGGTCATTTTTTATTCACATGCTCGAGCGGTGAGTGCAGTGAAAGAGGTGCTCCGTAACCATTACGGTTCACTACACAGAGAGGAGAGAGATCGGCTACCACGATCCTGAAAGTCGGTGTGGCACAGAACCATATAAGGTCCCAACAAATCATGTCTGGTAACCATCGAAAGCGAAAGCGAATTGCCGCCCACCACCAAACTGACCGATGGGTCAGAGATTCGAAACTACGGCATTTTGATATCAATTCACTTGATCACTGCCGGTACCGGAGTTGGGAGTAAAGGACCAGATTTTTCCCGTTAACTGATTCATTCAAACTGGACTCATATTAACCTTTGTACTGCTTCCAGTTATCGAGAGTTTAAGTGCGAATAAGAGTCTACACTAAGGAAGCTGATCTACGATACTTAAAATCTGAAGAACAACCAGTGATATACTTCGTCAAGGTTTACCTGTATTAGGATTTTCCCCACTCCGTAGGGCTTGGCAACAATCCAATTTTAATCACCTGGTCTTTGTTCTCAAACTCTTTACTCCAGTAGCGCGAACGCATATATATGCACTTTATAAAGTCAGTGATGGCTAGCGCTCCAAATCACCAAAACTTAACATGATAGGCCACCTGCGTAAGACCTTAGGAGTATCTGGGTTGTGATGCCAAACATCAAGGAAAACACCATCAACCCGAATGGACTTCGTGACTGCTTCGCAGGACGAACATCTTCCCGGGGAAGGAACTTCCAGTTCGGTCCAAGATGGCAGGGTTCATTCCAGTTCAGTGTTCAGAACCATTGATTCTGCACCGCGCTGATGTGCTCTGGTTTTGGTTGCAACCTGACACAACCGCGCTGGTACGATCCCCTTTCGATGGTAGGCGGAAACTGACGCTTCCAGTCGGCCGATTTGCAACACCCGTTCGGACCTTATGTGGTTCTGTGCTACTTTCAGAATTAAGAAATGCATTCCGTCTGTGCAGCAGCATGGATGCAATAAGAAACGCGAAAATCTAGTGGGTCATTTGAACTCAAGAGTAGAAAATGTGGCATTAGGTGAAAATTGGAGATACGTTTTTACTATGGATTTCTGGCACCAACAATTAATTCGGAGAAGTGCTCACCATGAGGTCCTTTTTGCTTTGGAAAGCCAAAATGGAGAACCCGTCTATGATCACTTCCTCGCATATCAAATTTCTTAAATCCACGTTTTCCGATTCATCATATGCGTTTGTTGAAGTGTTAACTTTTGCAGGAATAGCTGTTCTAACGGGGTCCGTTTCTCCTGCCACGTCTGTTTTGTTTGGGTGCGTTTTGCTAATACCGAAGCACTTGACGTTACAACAATCCTCTCCGGAAAGCGCACTTGCGTTACATACATCAAAACCAGACATTCCATTCTGCAACACTGCGTCACACTCCATCATCATACCATGCACACCTGGTAATCTATCGGTTTTTTGCATAAAACATGGGATGCACCACAAATGTCTCGTATGGAGGACCACTTGGTGCGATTATATCAAGCACTACATCACACACAATCCCCCGGAAATCACTTTATTTGCTTCGCTGTCGTTCCAGTGGACGGAGAAAAATGAGACACATGTTAACGTAGCCCAACCAGTAGTCCGCGAACCACGAAGCGGGATTTTCGGTAAGCGCGCCGAAGATTCCGCTTCAGTCCAGTTGCCTTCATGAAGTTCTCTAAGTTTAATTCGGTTTCGAAGCTCATCCCAGTGATACCATGGTTCTCAGATGTTGTCTGGTGCAATGATTCTGTTAGGCCGAGGTGAGGAATGCTGGCAACAGGGTCTCCCCAGACCCGCGTTTGGTTCCTTCCTCACAGGACAAGTTTCGGCAGGCGCTTTTCGTGCGTTGGACGCCCATCTCTTCCAGGACGAATTCACTTGGTGGCGCTAGAACAAGCAAATTACAGACTACCTGGTCTCATCCTAATTGCGGATTTAACGCGGTCTGTAATCGTAAGCAGTTCAAATCAGGGAAGCATTAATGACAGTCGGAAACTCACATGCACTTTGCTCTTCATCGCCTCAGAGCATCACGGTTGCGGTCCAACGCCTGCTTAAAGGACACCACGTTCCGCATCATTACCAGGTCCCCAGACAGCCGGTTCCATATATCTAAGAATCCTTCACTAAAAAGCGCTGCCCAAACATGAATCCGAATCATATCTCCTCAAGCTTCCTCCGCTGACAAAAGCCGTCTGATTTGGTACCCTACAGGCCATTCACAACCTCAAAAGTGCCTGTCGGGTAAACTCTGTATTCTTTCTACCCAACGGGAAGAAATCTTAGTCGCACAGTCGCCGATCGTATGATTTCCCATCCTGCTTGGTCAGTCGACTGATTTGCTCAAGACAGGCGGGGTGCTTCTTGGGGAAGGTATACCAAGGCCGCATGCGATTCTCCAGATGAGGTCTCAATGTGCCTCTGTATAGAAATGAGAACACTTGCGAATTACGATGGGACAAGGATGACTTCAACTTAAGCAGATCGCCTCTCGTCTTTTAGGTTGCCGCGACAAACTGGCCCGTCCATTTCAGTTCTGACGTGATGATTATCTCTAGGTCCGTCCCCTTACCAACGGCATCCACCGTAAATGGACCCTGATCACTTCGTACCTTGGAGCCTTCGACACTTCGGAATGGCGAGTGATTTTCGACCCCGTTCAGTGGTAGGTCCCAAATGCCAACCCGTCTCATCGCTGCTGAGGTTTCCTCCATCGATCTACCCCAATACATTGATACTGTTAGCGAATAAACCTGAGCGACTTTAGAGAGGAGGTAATAACTGCTGCAAGGCAAGAACAGGGGTGATCCTGACATCAGCCCTTACAGGACGGCGCTCGTGACATTAAGCCTGCTAGAGCACCTTTTTCCTATACTGACGCAAAATTTCCTCCTCCCACTAAGATACTTGCCCTCGGACGCTGAATGATTCTCACTGCATTAAAAGTAGATGACGACTCATTGAATCAAAAGCCTTGCTGGTGTCATGATAAGATAGTTCAACATGCTTAAATTCATCCAATTTTCGGGCGACATTATTCGGGAATCATAGAAGTTTGGTCGGACTAGTCCTGCTTTTCATGGGGCCGTTCTGAGTGCAGTGTATTTTGGCCAACTTCCCCATTGAATGACATGGAATGCTAGTGGGGTTGACGGGCTTGAACCTTACCATTGCAAAGTCGGGACTTCCACTGTGTATATCGGCCTCCGCCGCATTGCTCCAATCCTCCGTGATTCTACTGGAACCCAGATGATGGCCAGCTGAATATTGCTCTGCACGGCCGAGTTATTTTCGTTCAAAGCCAACAATTGTCTAAGTGTATTGCCCGCCGTTATCTACAGGCCTTCTCAGCTCTGCAATGGGATAACCAGTACTAGGGCTAAGTAGCTCCCCCTGCCAATTGTTTGGACGGTGCCAAAGCACCCAGTCAGTTCACCTGCTTCATTCTGCTCGTCCTTCATATCCTGGCCTTCACCATTCAACGGGCCGAGGCCACCCCCAGTGGGAGTTTGAACTGCACGAAGACAACATATTTTCGGTTGGCATCTAACAAATCGTGCCAGCCTAAGCTCATACCTGAGATTTTTATCCAAAGTTCGCGCACCGTAGCGTTTTCTCCGGAATGCGTGCACTGCCTCACGGTCTCCGGCACCGAATTCGATGCTTTAAGACATATGCGATGGCTACTCTCTGCAAAGACACCCCTGGTTTTTGGCTCCTATATCTTAAATTAGCAAATTCATTCTGAGCGGTTTTGGGGTTTTTACGTTCTACATATTTCCACCAGCGCAGCCCCAGCTTCCGTTACCCAGGCTAATTTCGTTGCTCTAGTTTAAGTCCAAATCAGGCCCACGCTGTTGTCTTTCCTTCCTCACGTCTGGTGAATCCGGTGTTGACACGAGCAGAAAGTGCTTATCACTGCTACCCTTGTCCAAAGCAGATAGCCACTGAAGTGCCGTAACAGAATTTTCCGGACTTATAAGTGCAAGGTCGAGGAACGACGGCTTGTGGCATAATTTTACCAAGCATCCACCCAAAATTTACTGGCGTGGAGGTGCCCTTTAGCTTCTTCAACTGCAATTGCCGGGGCGTTTATGAGCAACGCATTCCCCGCCCGGTCAGAAAAGTTGGTCCTTTGCGTGCCCCGGGCTCTGCCAAACTGATCCGCCTGTGCATAATGAGCGACATGGGCGCACAAACTTGGACGTTCCAGGTGCAAAATTTACCTGAGAATCCAAAGTGTTTGATCCTTTTTAGGGCGAGGCTGGTCGGTCCGTTTCCTTCCTATTTATCATTTCTGTTCTGAATATAAACGGGTTCCAGTACTCTGATCTGGACTTGTTGCTTGCACATGGAAGTCCCATTCCACTTCCATTTTCAAAAATATTCAGGAGCTTGAGACGGGAAGCTTGGTAGAACGGGTTATAGCACAGGAAAATCCTTGGATCAGAGGAGGTACAGCAAGACCAAGGGAAATCATCCTTAGACTTCATGAGCTGATGGCCACACACATGTCATGAGTGTGCCATCGTACACAATTTTTGTGGGCTTGAAACATTGTGTTTGCGTTTGCTCACTCGCTTTCGCGCGATCCCAGTGAAGCACATACCAACTTCTACACAGTGATATCGGCTCTCATTCTGAGTGATTGTGCTGGCACACTTGAGCTTCGTTTGTGCTTGTATACTGATTAGAATTACAATTCAGTGTCTTCGAACTAAAGAATCAGTCGTTTTGAATTTGATATTCGGCTTTGCCTAGGCATTGCTCAAACTGGCTTTACACTGGTCAGAAAGTTCAAAATCTAGATGAGAGAGTTTGAAGAACGTATATATACATCAGAAGTCTGGAGATGTTTACCAAAAATAGAAATGCCTCCTGTTTAGGCAATCCATGGGTCTGCCCAGAAATGTTTCTATCCCTGATTTATGTCAACGACGCAACCAAATATCTAGAAACATTGGGTCTAAAGTTAAATGACGCATTAAAATATTAAATAAAGCGATTACTGAAGGTTTCCAGGGGGTATGAGTAGATTTTATTATTGGTCGGTAATATGGAACCTTCCGGTAATCCGGATCATGAAAGAATAGGCCAGGCCCGTCCAATAGTTGCGTTCGTCCTGATATATTGTCACGATATAACTGGCTAAGCAATCAAAAAACCTCGAGGTTCTGGTGAGTAAGAGCATGAAGTGCAGCCAGCAACCAGAGAGCAGCCAAGTAGTTTCGGTGCACCTTAAGCCAACTTCAGACGACTGCCGGATCTGAAAATCCGTTGATTGTTCTGCCGCTGTTCAAAACATTTGCTTGGCTTCATTTGCAATTTTTGCTCCCAACCATGGAAGCCATATCTGTTTCAGTGTTATTTTACACCTCGATTTGGGCAGCTGAGGCACAATTTACTTAAACAGGACAAAAAATTTTAATTGTATTCAACTGGAGACGTGAAAAAGGAGGCGATTTAGTACAGAAATTCAGGGTCGTTAACGACCAGAGGGTATCAGGTAATGCTTCTTTTTGACGTCAAAATGGTAGAACACTTTACTTTGGTGCGACAAAACATAGAGTGTTGAAGCCCGATCATGCTGAGAAGTGCAGTATTGGCTTCAGTCCCCTCCGATGCTTCGAATGGAGCTGAGGGCAAGCTCGCGAACACGTGGGGCACTCTGGTCTACGGGATGAGGAAAGACCAACTGAAACCGAATGAACAAAGGAATCGTGATAAATAAACAAAAAATTGTGGTACTGAGGGGAAAGCGTAGAATTTGTCATTCCCGGGTAATTGAACTGGGTGATATGGAACTAGACATAAGACTGGCGGCTGAGTGCGTTTAAGGTATCCGTTGTGGGAAGTAAAATTTTGGGATAGAGTGTAGTAGGAAGCCCTGTTGCAATTAAGGAGTAGTGAAACATCGAGATAGTGGGAAGATGACCGTAAACGCGTGGTTGTAAATGAAACAGTCAGAAAAAATAGTCTGCTTGGGGATATGTATACGTGACAGTAAATTAAAAAGGGAGCCAGATAAATCTTCGATGTTACTGTTTGGAAAAACAATGCCAGTTAGGAAAAAAAGACAAGTTCAATTTAGTGGGAATAGTGTAGGGAAATGCATTATAATAATGCCCTTTTTTCTGTATAATAAGAAAAAGTGCTGAAGTTGCATGAAGAAACCTCCAATTTAACCCCGAATACGACGAGTTGTTTGACCGGTTGCCGCGAGGCGGTTCGTCTAATAAATTCGCCTACCCTTAACTTTTCCGGCTAATTGCGGGCCGCTGCTTCTTGCAACTGTAAGAATGGAACGCTGACATTCCAAACACTGCAGCGGTACAGTGAGAAGACAGTGGGGAGCAGTAAGATTTTGGGCATAGTAGACTAGGGCTTCTGAATGAAGAGTGCGTGAATACGCTCTAGGATAAATTTGCCCTCTTGTGACCCCAACAAGGCGCAAACGCACGGCCCCAAATCTTCTAAACCCCATTCTATCATTGAATGCTAGTGTATGCAGCTAGCCGATAGACACTCAAACCTAGGAAGGACAAGCTTTGTCTCTGTGTGGCAAGTCGTTCTTTCCAATGAAGGGTCAAGGAGAACTGAAAATGTCATAATCAGACGAATCACTCCAATTCAGACTATTCTTAGCCAATCCTAGACGAGGGGCACTGACAAACGAAGATTCGAACCACAGTGCCTTTTCTGCCGTCACGGTGGTAGATCTAGATGCCAACATTTAGGCCTTTCGTCACGGGGATTTCAGCAGGGTCTCTTCATGCCCGTCAGCAGGCCTATGATAGACACATGGAGGAGTCGTCACAAGAGAAATTAAAATCGGCTAGGGTTGAATAGACCGTGAACAGCAAAATGTCCGCTGAAAAGCAAACCTGCATACAACCGTTCAAGAGAACAGTCGCAAATAATTCAAAAAGTTCTGACAAGTGACAAAGCCACTTCGTTGGAAAAGCCTTGTTGAACTGGACATGCTAGAGGGGGAAACGGGTAGGGAGATGATGGGCCCCAGAAACCGACGTCATCCCTTTGGGAGAATCAACATTTACAACTTTTGTATTTGTCGGTTTTCAGAAGCATGCGCGTTAAAAATGTTCAAATCGACTGCGAAGCATTCATGAACAGCAGAGCCGAAGTTGGCAGGAATACACACATTAAGCAAGCAGGGAACAAGCACATAAACCCCTTGTGCTTAGCTTTAAGCGAGGACTACTGGCTACGCACAAAAACATCAAAGAAATTTGCACCAAATCAAGACAGCGGCATGCACAAAGCACAGTTTGTTTATGCGCGTTAATGCATATTGGCGTGGAATCGGAGATATGAAAATCAATGCCGAGGGAATGTTCAAATTTTGGCCGGGAAACGGATCATAGTTGGACTTACATGCGGGTGAGATTTGAATTGAAATGGCACGGAAATTCTACAATTAAACCCAGAGTGAGTGGTGACTAAATAGAGTTCTTTGTGGGGCTAATTCATCGGTCAAGAACATCGATGTGTGAAGGGAGGAGACCATAGTTGGAGGAAATGGAGTTGCAACCACTACTGATAATTTGCATAATACGACGAAAAATTGCGGGAATCGGCAATTCGTGTTCGGGACAAGAAGTAAGAAGGACTGCCAGAAGGTAAATGCTCAGTCTTGCAATATCTCGGATAAAAAGTATTTTGACTCTATAAACACAAATGTTAAAGAAATATATATGACAGGCATGTGAGCCGTGAACGCGTCTATCGGCAATACGGCTCCTCACAAGGTGTCGTTTGTCTCTTCATGTGGGTGTGGATGTCTAAATGGACTAATAGATATGTGCAGCATAAAGAGATACAGAATAATAAGGACGAGACACACGAGTCTCACTTGCATAACACCACACAGTTTTGCGCTCCCTGGTTGCGCGTCCAGGAGATCGGCGGCAGAATTTGCAGCTGTTTGTAGGAAGGTTGAGCTTGGGAGGGGTCCCGCAGTCTCCTGGTGCTGAGTTTTGAGACAACAAGATGCAATGAGTTTCGGAGGCTATTAGGTATCTGACGGTGGCTGGGTTCACGCTTGGGTTCCGAAAGCTGCATCTGGACGACTTTGCGTTGCGACTGATAGTGTACAAAACTCCTTTGCAGTAATGTATGAGCAACGTTTTGGATGCCGTCAAAAGGCATGATTACGATAGAACCGAGTGGGTACCAGGGGACGATACCGACACCGTTCAGTTGCCTTGATTGAATTTTCTAGATCCAGCCGGGCGGTGAACGGATGGCAGTCCTGAAAACGAGCGAGAAATGAAGACCAACAGTTTGTAATATGTCCTAAATGCTGATTAAAGTAGGCATCCACGGGAAGAACGAAATGGACGAACTTGTGATGACACGTGGGCAGTTTTGCGATGCTATTTGGTGACATACTTGATGTTGCAAGCGTCAGTTGGCGGGATATGAATTGGATTGGATGAAACTGGGCTGACGGGCTGTTGTGGGGGCATAAATTTACGTAATCTCTAAGTGTAATGCCAAGAATGTATTTTATTTTATGGTGATATAACCGGCTGTAGTGAGGGATTAACAGAGGTTTGCATTTCTATGGGGGATTTAAAAGCCAAGGATGGATCTTGATCTCCGTTATTTCCTGGGACAAATGCGTTGGCAAGTTTAAATCTGCCCTCAGTCAGAAATTGGCTGCGGACAGCTCTCTTGGACTGCTGCCATCCGGACTGAAGGATGCAGCCCTTTTCCCTGACCTACATATTTACCCAAGAGGATCTTTTATCTCATCGGTACCAATTTTCACAGCACAATCAACCCGCACGAATTTTGCCTTGGTTCACACTTCTTACCAAAAATTTAGCTGACAGTTGCGATACTGCTCTATATCCTGAGAACGTGTTCAAGCCCTAGCAAACTGCTTGTCCAGATAATCCTGACGAGATCCCAGAAGTCCAGGGTACAGTTTTCCATACCAGTCCTTAGATCATATTACTCACGGGAACGGGGATAACCAAGGCTGTGCTTGACTAATAACCTACAGTCCTGGATACACCCGCACTAAACAAGATTCCTGGAGGCCACAAAAAGAAATGTGACCATTTATCATGCAAATCGTTCTCTCAATGCAAAAACTGATATATTCCTTTAACTAATATTGATGGCTTGTGGCTAGGCGCCTTCTTATCAGAATCCAAAACACTTGTGACAGATGTAGACTGACACCCTGCAACCTGCAGTCCTATTGAAGAAACTGGCCTCACTAAAACACGAGGTTCCTCCAGGTAACTGTCTTATCTCACCCGCCTACCAACTTTTAGCAATTTAACCCACGGAAAGGTGACTTGTCAATAGCAGGTGCAAACCATCCTACATCTAGAAACCCCTCCTTTGATATCTTCCTTCAGAAACCTTGGACCGAACACGTGAAAGGCCCGGCCAGATACCGCTTAGAGCAAGTCTCTTCCCACATTTATCTACTCACTAGCAATAAGAATGACCGAATCATCGTAGGCAAATTGTTTCCGCATTTGACAGGGGTGACCATTAATCAAGCCCGTTCAGACTTATGAGGGAGGTTTGGGGGTAAGGTTCATAGTAATGGAGTCGGTGGCTTAGGAGGGGCACAGGGAGGCCACAATGAATTCTACGCAAGGGCAGGCCGGGGTTCTCCAATTTTGGCGACCGCTTGCCCCCGCTGAAGCGGAGTTTTATCCT
>LUCM01008707.1:114696-144350 GCA_008360955.1 Fasciolopsis buskii | reverse complement strand
TCCGCAATTCTTATGGTTTTGCGAAGGAAGCTAACAGCGACAAAATTTGTACGGGTGACGTCTTCATTCTAGAGTTGCATCAGAAGCGCATGGGATTTTTGTTGGATCTTTTTTCGCAGTCGCACACAATGACTGGGATAATGACTCATATTACACGTCTTCATTATGATTTTATGATCTTCTCAAGAAGTTGGCGTTCTGGAGCGTTAAAAGTCATGGCATTCTTGGTGTTTCGGCTAAGCTTGGGTGATTCAGAAGACACCGAATCAGTAAATCGACGGTCCCCGGCAAGGTCTTCTGGCGAGGGATTTGGGAATGGCTAGATAGGTTGGCCCAGTGGAGCCGACGTGGTGATGGCTGCCTCTGCTGATGTCAACTGGGTAAGAGCGCTGGTTAGTCGTTTCTCCAAGCCCTCGAACCCCCTATTTCCCTCACTACATACATCAACCAGTTTCACCGAGCACTTGGTTGTTTGTGAATCTGGTAGGGTCCGTGGATCGTCTGATCTTCTGGTAGTAACCGTCACGGAGTTTGTTTTCAAGATGTCGAAAAACTACCTGAGATGAGAAAAATGGGCTATGAGAATACGGACAACGGCGTAAGATCAGCAATGCATAAACGTTTGTGAAATTTTTCTTAACAAAACGTAGTAATAAAAACTTGGAAAACGAAATTAGCAAAAGTCCAAAATGCGCGCAACTCACCGGATTTTGGTTGACTCTCCGGATGCACCTCACTGCCCCTGTTCCCCTCAAAGCTGATGCCCATCAATTCTCTTGAAAATTTTTGTCCTGCCAATTCGACAATTGACTGCTGCTTCTGGCAACTGCCGTTCACGTGGATGTACCTGTCAATGCCCCAGTTGCGTCTAGTTTTGCGCCAGCTGGTCAACCATTTTGTCCTTTTTTCAACTCTGCCGCTAACATGGGAACCAGCTGAAGTTTACGAAAAGGAAATCACCCAATACAGACCTCATGAATCAGATAAATCTCTACTATTATACAGTTTGGATCTGACGCCGCCAACTTCACTTGTCAAGAAAAACTGCGCTCAAAATATTTACCGCTTCATGTTGTCGTTGTCTGTTTGATGGGCTACACTTTCCAATAATCACTCCGTTCAAGGTTCCCTCTGTTTGTTTTTGTTTATTTTCCCCGCTTTATGTCCTCCGTTTTGTCATATCCTATTGTTGTTCATCTCCATCGGGCAGAAATCTTGCCAATTATGACATCCACCCTTGGCTTTGACGACAAATCCGGTCCAAGCCGCCTATGAGGTGGCCTATGAGATGTCTAACAAACCTGTCAAAAGTATACTGACTGGAAGTTTCTGGCGAATCCAAATCTCCGGCGTGGCAATTCGTTGCTGTCCGTCTTTTTATCACCGAAGTGACTCAGTATATATATTAATATTTTATAGGCCCTCAACATTTGTACATGGGGCCTTAATTTGTTTCCGTTTTTTCTACACTGCAGTTGCATGTCATGGTCATGCGTACTGGATCCATCTTGGCGTTGCCCAGCAAATGGAATTATCTTTTTTGACCCCCTTTTAGTGGTGTATCCTCTTTACCAGTGGCTTGAGCAACTAACTCTCGAAGTTCTCCTAATGTGGGCTGACGAAAATTTCAACGTACTTCCTGACGGATTCATGCTCTCATCACATTCCATGATTCTGAACAACTTCAGCTTGTGTGATCCTCGCTCCTCATGTCATCTTGTCCTCTTTACTGGCTTGGCAGGGCTAAATAGGTCGTTCTCAGTAGCTTCAAACATTCATCTACTCGTAAAACAGCTACCATAGCTCAATTCTAGTTACCACATTTTACGGAATATATGCAAAATGTTGCAGGTATGTTGTCGCGATCCAATAATCATCATAACCTCAAGCTGGCACCCAAGCCAGACTACTTCCCTCTTGCGTCTCAGATCTTGCACCCGGAGTAGAGGCGCTGCTAACGATTCCGTCCTTATAATGGCAATTCCAAATCTGATATCCCATCATTCCTGCTAGGACCCTGCTGGCTAGAAATGGTGCTCGGGTTCTGGCCCAGTCAACCAAAACTACTCCGATTATTTCATGGGATATCTCAACTCGCACCTTTGCGTTCGGACAAAACCGCAATTTCTACTGCCTCCGGAACGGCTTGCGCACCCTATATTCCACAACCATGCTGCTGACCAAGATCAAAAGCTGCGACGATAAAAACGATAACATAGAGGACATTCTTGGCTAGTGTAGGTAAGGAATGTTCTTTCACACAATTTTTCTTATCTGACGCACCCCTCGGTAAAACTTAGCGTCAATCGCATGTAAACACAATCTTCATTCTTGAGAGTTCCATATACGAAGCTTCGTAAATTTCCTACAGTTAGTTTGAGACAATCTTGACAGTCTTCCTCCGACTTCAACATTTTTTGGTCATTTATTGGTGTCAAATACGTGTCTTATCCACTTTGCCTGACGTTCCGCCTGGTTTTCACCACTTCCATTCAATTACCGTATTATCATTACTTTTTATCTTCTCAGTTCAACGCTTCCGCCCATTACGGAATGCTCTTGACATCTGGAGACTCCAGCCATGTCTCGACATCTGCCGCTGAGCTCCGTCCATGATTTGCGCTAGCAATGCGCACATTTAGTGCACTTAAGCACGAAGTAACTCGTAGTCCGCTGCTTTCAAACAGTCCCAGGAAACTCATTTTGGCCTTGAAAAATTAGTTTTTTATTTTTCTCTTTTTACTGGCATACCTGTACTTTCCACGATGCTTTGCAGCATCTCATTTCAC
This sequence comes from Fasciolopsis buskii, assembly GCA_008360955.1. NCBI lineage: Eukaryota > Metazoa > Platyhelminthes > Trematoda > Plagiorchiida > Fasciolidae > Fasciolopsis > Fasciolopsis buskii. The sequence continues at coordinate 141,561 of LUCM01008707.1, read as the reverse complement.
TTTCCAGTGCGCTTCTTTAATGACTCAGTGTTACTCCCACGCCCTTATCCCTTTTGATTTCCATAGTTCTCGTTTCCTGTGCATTAATCTGTAAAAATTTCGATCTCTCTTTGCGCATGCTTCTCGCAAATCGAGCAATATACAATATTATTATTATCATTCAATGACCTCCAGACCTCAAAACATCCGCTACGGTGGTAAGCTCGTGAGGCTCTCAATATTGCCTCAGCCGCAAGACTTAGCACAAATCAGGGTATCATTCAAGGACGCACCACAAATGTACACGTCTGTATTTGGCTCCGGTGTCTCCGAGGCTGAAAGCCACGAATCAAACCAAGGAGCTCTAAGCACAGCACAAAGCGAATCGCAATAGCTAATGCCGCAAATGCACCGACGAGAGGCGTGGAATNGATAAAACTCCGCTTCAGCGAGGGGCAAGCGGTCGCCAAAATGGAGAACCCCGCCTGCCCTAGCGTAGAATTCATTAGGCCTCCCTGTGCCCCTCCTAAGCCACCGACTCCATATACATGAACATACCCCCAAACTCCCTCATAAGTCTGAAGCTGATTTAAATGAGTCACCCACTCAGGTCCGTTCAAAATCTATATAGAAAGTTGCATCTTGAACCATGCAGGTCACAATACAAAACTCTAACGAAGTCCTCAGCAATCATTCTTGCAAACTCCCGGCAAATTCTGCAAACGATGCGGCCGGTATGGTTATGGGATCCAGCCGGCCTACGTTGTCCGCTAACTCTAAAGCTCGTCTTAGTGCCCCTTCCATTCCCAGCTCCCACCCCGCCCAGTAAACCTCAGAGTTGTCGTCAAAGGGGATGCTGCCTATGCAATCTACGTTTAAAAGGTCAAAACCCACCCCTCATTAGACAAGTGAGGAAAATCAGCTCAAAGTTTAGCATTGTTTTTATCTTGCTTCGCGCTTGACTCTTGGATTGAACGAAATGCTTTATCAGCACGTTTTTGAATAAACCTACCTACCATAGAAACATCGACCTATCAGAATGTTGGAGGCAGACTCGATCATGCAAGTCAACTGGCTTCCGCCTTTCACAACTACCAACAGCTGCCAAATTTCCTTCTCCATTTTGCCCTACTGGAATCAACCCGCCACCTCTCAGGGACAACCCCAGGTGCCACGCCATCCCGCTTCGTCCAGCCCAACATCCAACTCAGTGGGTGACACTCAGCATATGATGGAATAAAGTTCGTTTCCACCCTGGCAACCGTTGAACTTCAGACTAAACTTGCGGTGATCCACCAATTACCGGTATCTTAATTGTACCAAAACAATTCTCCCCTCCACGACTATATACCCTTTACGCCACACCCTATTTTCTCCCCAAACGACCCCCTTCTTGCTGTACCTCCACTGCATATGCCCCACCATACTCTCCCTACGTAACCAAAGGCGCATTGGCCAACACGACCACGGTGGCTACCTTCCCTAAGATCAAATGTAATGCTGACGAATTACGTTGCCCTGGCCCACAAGTTACTCACTCACCAGATGTGATTTTCAACTAGCCTGACGGTTCATGTGCCGTCCACTCCCAGTCACGCTGCCCTGGCCAACGCCTCCCCCTTAAATGACGCAACACCGTCGCAAATAATGACAGCCTTCTTGTTAAACGCGTTTGCCGCCCCCTTGGTGTTGCCAAATGAAGATTTTGATGATAACCGAAATAGTGAATTCTCATCCAAAATAATAGGTTCTAGGATGATTGCCGGAGATTGCAGTGCACTTGGCATTTGCTGACCTATAGTTTCCACCCTGGCTTGTTCTCTTTCCCTGAAATTATTCATCATGGCGGCTGGACCCAACTCGTAACTGACCTAACAGTGAACCGCAATGTTCTAGATTTGGTATTTCTGACTGGCCTAACACATATTCAAATGTACACTGAGTCTAGTTTACCTGGATGTGATCACCCGCCTGTTAACTGTTCATTTACATTGCCCCTTCTGAATAAATACCACCCACCTAACTGAAGGCCGTATTTCAGGACTGACTGGAATCGTATGCCTATTTAATTTCGCAACTCCATTTGGGGCCTATTTTTTCTAACACTAGAAGTGCAAGCAGCCGCCGGCCAGTTTCGCGCAAATCTTCACAAGTGCCTTGCAGATATTACTCAGTTACACACTCCAAACATGCCGCCTAAAGGAACTTATTGTGACAGAATAAGCTGTAAGTTTTCTAAACTCCAGCGGTCCATTTCCAAGATGAGAGATTTCTTCTTTTTTCTGCAAATAAATTGACTAACTAAAACTCTGTAATGAGTACTGCACCACAGTAGCGAACAGCAAGAGCTGCGGGCTGTAGACCAGCCGATCCCAAACGCAACAATGGCTTAACCGCAGAACTATCCCTTCCGGGTCCTCAGCCACTCAATTCCTGTATATCCACGACGACATTTAGGTAAACCATTAGAAGGAGATTGCAGAATATTTCGGGGAATTCTGCTCTGGTAAACGACAACAATAATTTATCCCATGCCGACCTTGCCTGACTAAACAGTTTTACTCAACGATCATGTTTCTTAAAAAAGACCTAGAACAACTGTTAGTAGAAATCAAAATTGGCTACCACTCCGGACCTGATTCTTTACCTCCGGCTGCCTTTTTACTAGGTGGAAGATGTATGCCAATTTCGTTGGCAAACATGTTCAACTTGTCCATTCAAGGCAGCATCTTCTTGTCACAGTAGAAAACCTTTGTGACTATGCCCGGTCACAAAAAGGGCAAACGCTGTGACCCTGCAAACTACCGTCCAATAAACCACAAACCTGTAGTCTTCAGAATTACGAAACGTTAGTTTTATTGCCTAACTTCGGGAAGATGAACTCAGTAACACTGAAAAACGTGGCTTTCTTCGTAAGAAATCTTGCGCTACTTGCATTACTGACTGCTGAACGCTATCATTGGGGCCCTGAGCACTAAAAAGTAAGTTACATTAATCGCTTTAAACATGAAGAAGGCTTTCGATAGAGTGTTCCACCCTAGGTCGCTAAATGAAATCGTCTAATACGGTATTGATTTTCCAATTCTGAAAGGCTTTTCATCTTATCTGTTATTTAGAAACCGAGTGGTTCAAGTAAACGGCTTCATTTCCGAACCTAGACTGATGAACAGGCAATGGTCCGGCCCCCTTCTCTTCCCGTTGTACGTCAATGATGTTTTCCATGTGTCTCGAAACGGCGTCTCTTTTATCCACGCTGATGATATCAACATTTTCCGTGCCTATCTCGTGGTGGCCTTGAGAACCACTACATGTAACACATCGCAAGAACTGATATCACTCAATTCCAAAGGAAACGATTGGATGATTTGGTTCTCTGCTGAAAAATTTAGCATCATGGGGTACAAATGAGTTAGACAAACAAGCGGACCCAAACTTGGCAAACAAATAATCCCCGCTGAGTGTCATCTCCGTGACCTGGAACTAAATTACTCATGTACATAGAACGTCCTGGAGTAAATTTCACAAAAGTCGAGAAAGCAAAAATGAGTGGGCTGCAAGAAAGAATTCCTAAGTTGAAAAAAAGCATGCTGCACATTTTTGGGGACTCACGTCAGACTCACTCTGGAGTTTTGCTCACCCGTCTGTTCGAACATGAGGTTGTGCGACAGAGCAGCGATTGCAAACGTCCAGCTTGCATTTACCAAGCAGTTGATCGGCTACTTTGCAAGCCTAAATTACACGGAACGCTGTGAGTAGCTGAAATCGGATCCCTCGTGGCTCCGACGCACAGGAGCAAATCTGGTGCCCCTCAACTACATTAGTACAGGGGACAGCTGCGTCTTCGCACCTCGTGTCGGAAACCCACTCCCATAACCTCTCCGAAATGCGGAGTCCATTAATACTCTCTCAGTTCCATAGACATCCATTAGAGGCAACTTCGTTATTGCTAAACATTTGTCACTATGGACCCAACTTCTTCATCAACATCATTCCCTGATTTTGAGACGACATACGTGGTTTCGTTTCTCTACCTTTTCTCATTCATCTTTGTCACCCACACTCACCAGATGATCGAGTGCATGAGACCGGACTGAGCTTCCAAAAACCAAGCCGATGTCACCATCTCATTTATTGTGGAAAAGTAAGTAATTCTCTTTACTCATATCACCACATGGATACCCGAAGCTAAGACGACGTCTTGATTTCTTTTTTCTTAATCCTCATAGATATCTCCCTGTCCATTTCAGACAATTTAGAATTCCTAACTCCCCAACAACTATAGTCCTTACTGCGGCTTCGTAGGTTTTTCCACCGAATCTATTCCATTTGATATCATTTGTAGCCATTTTCATAATAAAAATCATGGCAAACCACCTCGTCTTTCCCACTCCCAACAGAAAATTGAGCTCCGACACTAGTGTATGCCAAGTGGATGCATGCAGCTCCACGTCGGATGCACCTGACCCTTTGGCTGTCCTCGATTCCTATTGTTCAATAAACTGGCTTCATATTCGTAGACCTTACTGTTCTGACTGTGTTTCGGGTTGCTAACCTGCACCTCTCTCCCTTCCACTCCCGTAACCGATTCAAACGCTGTCACCAAAGCCGTGTGAAATCCTTACTCGACTACCGTCTTCGAATGTCAATATTTACTATCATCTTCACTTCTTACTTTTCATCACCGCCTCTCCCCAAGCAAATGAACTTGGCTCGTTAGAATCATCTTTGTTTCTCACGGACACAAACGGTTCCCTTTAGAGCAAACTAAGTCAACATCTGGGATTCCTTTTCTCTCACTCCTCAATAATATCCCTCTGACCATTTTGAATACTTCGGACCATATGGTATCTCCGTGAACATAGAGTCATACGTGGCTTCTTTCCTTTCCCTGGTGACAGTTTATGATTACCATACATGCTGATCCCGACCATTTTTGGGCTTAAAAGGCACAGCCTCCTGGTGTGAAACATGGCCCATGATTTTCACGCTGTAAGTTAGTCAGCCCCCAGTGCAGCTGGTTTTTCTAGCTCACTCATTATTTGTATCTGCAGCCGTTGCCCATTGTCCGTCCCACCAAATACGGGTTCATTTTCATTTACCCACATGCTATATTAACCTATCCATCTATTTATAAACGCCCAAAATTCCGGGTTGCTCACAACATCAGCCACCACTCCTATATTCTGGGTTGCATTATACTTTCTGGTGCTTTCCATTTCTCATCAGCTTGTAAGATTGATCGCTTCATAATCCGCAGCTGGCGGCTAGGCCAGACCGCCGCTCGCATTTTTCCCCTTTTCCAGGCCGTTCAGTTCTGCTTAAGTAAAAACATTTACTTCTTTCTCTGGCCACCACGGTGTTGGCTTACCCGGGATTATCCGCTCCTGGAAAATGATATCCCACTATGCCCACATACACTATATTTGCATTCCTCCCTTCACCTCCCCTGCAATCCTGAGTTATCGCAATAGTGCGAGGCGCGGTCATATCTACCGGTTTGGCCGACACATCGGATGACCAGCTCGGCTGCAGTGGTGTGCGGGTGCAGATAACTTGACGGGTTACACCTCCATTTTTCACCCCTAAACGGTATTTTCAGGTTGGATGCCAGGCACTCGGTCAGGGCCACCCACTGGCAATGTTGCGGTTAACAGACCTTTGGTCCATGTGTTAATGTATGCCGTTTTGTACTGGCATCATTTTGCTCCTTTCCAAAATCTTTTTGCCATAACTAATATAAAGGAACTCATTGGTGGCAGTTTCTTATTGGCACCTGGTACGACCTGACCTTTTACATGCATCTCAAAACTCTTCAAGAAAGTGCCTGAGGACCGTCATTTCTCATGAACCTTTATTCTTTTCTACGAAAGTTGGCAACAGACTTTTGAACCTGGCATCTGTTCCTCACAAGTTCCCACCAAACATTTCCTCCAGTGAGTCCGGTTCCTATTCCTTTAACGGCCCTTCCCACACCATTGCTCTCAGGCAAAATTCACGAAGTTCAAATTACCCGAGAGAAACTTCAGAAGTCAGACATATAAGCATAGTATTTCTAGCACTATTCGCCGTCTCCGCTCGCCTAAACGCACTGTGCTTCAAATATTCGGTCTATATTGCTGTCAATTTCCGCTCAATATACTGCCCACCAGGCTACGCGTTCCACGAGCAACTGCATCGAAATTTACCGTTCCTTCATTTATAGCATTATTTTGCCACGCGTTATCCAGTCTACCAAGTCCAATTCGTGCTTGTTCCAAACATTCAGAAAACGTACCAATTCAACGGTCTTTCCGGTAGCTTTCTCGGTCATTTTTGTCTTTCGCTTGTATATTCCCGCCCTCGAGATTCGCAATAATTTTTGCAGACGGTACTGTGCAAAACGTCTTGGTGGCGTTAATTCCTCCGCGTGGGAAGTCTCTAGCATTTATGCTCTTAGCTTGCACATATGAACTGACGTGCGTATTACCTATTTTATAGGCCCACTAGGAATTGCCCGTTAATGCTCTTTCCATTCTTTTGTCTCTGTCATCTCACTTCAGGATCATGCGCACAATATGCCACAGCACAGTCCAATAAGTAAAACGTTACTGTCATAGAAGTAAGAAGTTTCCACCTGAGCTGTTTCTTAGAGTGTGGGTAAAATACTGTGATAAGGAACAAGGGTAAGCCGGTGCAAAATGATGCATGTGAACATTGGGACTAGAAGATTGTTTGCTGCAACACTGGTGTTTTTGTGGCTGACCGAGTGCTGGCCGCCCACTGTGAAAACAATTTAGGGGTTAGACATAGCTGCATCCGCACACCGCTGCCGTTGAGCTACTCGCCGGATGCGCCCTGGCCAAAGCGGCTGATCCGACGGCGCTCTCCACTACTGTGATGACGCCGGTGTGTATATGAGTGAATTGGGGATTGCGAAATCAGTGTAGGTGAGACGAGTTAGATATCAGGATTTAAGGAGGTGTTAATCTAAGGCTAGTCAAAATTGCCGTGGCAAGTTTATAAAGTAACTATTTACGCCTTGCCAGAATTGAACGTTTTTGGGGGAAGGGCAACGAGCGGCGGTTTGGTTTTGCTGCCAGCTGCAGATTTAGAGGCAGTCAATGGTTTAAGGAGCTCCGAAAAGGGAACCACAAATAAGCGAACTGCAGCCTAAAAGGATGAAGGTGGTGGCTGGCGTTATTAGCAAATCTGATTATTTTGTGTGCATAGGTAGGTGGACAGGCCGATTCAGTGTATAAATCGTATAAGCAAATCAGTAAATTGAAAATGACCCGACATCTATAGAGATAAGAAGTAAACAGCGGCAGTAAACATGAAACAGATAGAACTCAGAAGAGACAGAGATGGAGCAAGGACTTCTTTTATTCCCTCTGAACATGTCACGGTTCGAGGAGTCGAATGTAAGAACTCAAGCATTTGAAACACTAGAAATTGTAGGAAGCATGTTATACTTGAGATGAAGTCTGTCAGAGAGGGGAGAAAGAAAGCTATGACAAAACACGTTGAGTTTTATTGCGGCGAAGAAAAACCGCGAGAATAGGCAAGAAATAATAGATCATTTCAATCAGGGGCTAGAAATAAGGTATTTAGGTTGTAGACTGTGTCATCTGAAGAGAAGGAAAAACATCAATTAAAGTCAGCGTGATGCCGCCAAGCATAATTCAAACAAGCAGGGCGTTGAGATGAAGAATGGGTAGGAGATGGAATTGGATATTTGAACAAGATGGCGACCGTGTTGTCGTCGGTTAAGGTTTAGGAGGGGTGTACGTGGAAGAACCTGTAACCATAGCCGAATCAATAATTTTTATGGAAAGAAGCTAGAACAATCAATTTTGCAGATAAAGGAAAGCTGAGGCACTTTCAACGCGGGCCTGCTCGTATGTAAGTCGTCTGCTCTATTGCCGGGCTTCGTTTTAAATTGGGAAAAGAGAGCTGAGTATGATTTGTTACATTGTTTTTTGGAAAAAGAAGTAACTAAGTGCGATATAAAAACCTATGAAGAAGCACTCAAAACTCCATAGTGAAGGAGAGGACAAGAGATCCGAGCTGTTTAAGACGAACACAAGGATTTCGATGTGGATCGGGAAGAATTCAGGGTGTGCACCAAGGTATTTTCATGGAAAATGGAAATAAAAGCTGAAAATAGGAAATTATTGTGATGAGAAGACCAGTGGTAGCGCAGTTATTGCTCCATTTAGACAGTGAGATGAATTCTCACAAACGGCTAGTTATATTTTAATAAGAGATCTATTTATTATTCGGTGGCTGGACTACTAAATTTCGATCCATATAGGGACGGTACGCTGAGTCAGAGTAAGAAATCAGGGGCACACCAATTATATGCTGGCTATACTTTTAATGGGGTGATTTGGGTCATGATGAACAAAGCGGTGTCCCTGATGCGTTATTAAAACTCCAATGCAGCTTCCTACATTCGGTCCTCAGGTGGGTGGGGGCAAAGTAGTTGAGTGAGAAAGGTTACGGAAGTTAGTCCACATACTTCGTTTTTAAATGCAGCAGATAATAGTGAATAAACTCGCAAATGTTGGGGAAGTTTGTTCCATAATGACGATTATCTAACAATAAATAAGTTGGCTCCGACGAATGTCTTCGTCGTTGGGAAAGTATTATTGGCCTGTGTATTTAAGTGACATTGTAGGAGTGCGTTCCTAAATTGAGCTGCAGGGATGCAGCTGTCGCCCATAATAATAACGTCCAAGAACACCGGTTTTACCCTTGTGCGTTGGAGCCAAAATGGATCCAATTGCACTTTATCTCAGCGTTTCAATTAATTTTAGGTTCAATGAGGAGCTAGTTGACTCTTTGGTGAAGGCACTTTTCAACTTTTTCGATTGCTCCCTTGTCGCAATGTTTCAGGGTAAAACAGAAAATGGAGCAACAATCAAGATAGGCCTGACACGGGTTTTAAAGTTTACAGTATGCTTTCTTTCAAATTCAAGGTTCTTTTAAGCAGTCCGACCAACTTAAGTGGCTTAGCAATTTTTTGAGAGTATGTTCCAGGAAGTTATATGTACAATAGTAATTTAGGCCCATTTCGCGAACTTGATAGTAAACTGGATGATTTGGTGGCCAAATTTAAGTCCTCTTGGTGTTACAGTGCCTCTGCACCGCAGAGGATTACCATTATCCAGTCGTTTGCACAGGGGTAGTGATATCAGTGACTCATGACAGGAACAGTACGGGGATCATATACCTGGTTTCTATTCGAGGTTTAGACATGAAACTATTCACTTGAACCACCTCCTTTCTAAACAAAATGTATGATGCAAGCCACGATAAGGCAAATTCAGCGCTACCGTCGGATGTTATTGTATTTAGCAACCGACGATCGTCATGCTCAAAGTGTTTACCACAACTAACCTCTCAGTGTTAGGGACCCTGGTGACACGGGATTTACATCGACGGAAGCCGTGCTTTGCAGTGTTGGGACCTTCATATTTCAGAACATGAGCAGTAAGACTATCCCAAATCAAGCTTACCATAACTTTAGAGACTATTGAGGATGGGTTCATTTGGCAACATGTGGCAGGGCCACAGCATGCGCCTGTTTTGGTAACTGGGATAATCACATATTTTGCGCCGCGAAGGGAAATTACGGCAGTGAGCAGATAAAGATGTTTGCCACGAAAATTAGGATATCGGCTCCATCAAGCAAGAAGACAGCCGAGAGTAGGTTATCGGGCCCTGGGAGGTAACCAATTTTGGTTTTTGCTAACACCCGAACTAGTTGCTTCCGAAGAAGTCTGATTGTTGAGCACGACTGTGCAGCCAAGCAAGATCAGCACGCAGCAACATGGTCGTTGATATTTACTAGAACGAGTGCAAAGAAAACGCCGAAGGTCTCTGCAATCCCTTGTGGACCAAGCCGATAAGGTCGTGGCGTTTGGAAGTGAACAACGCGGGCGGGGATGCTCCCATCTCCGGGCGACTCTCCCATTTAACGGCACTGTGTTAACCTCTGGCCCCTCGTTGAAGAGTGATATATATGTGATTTAATTAATGAAAGAATTAAAACAAGGGAAAAATGTTGCTGTGACTGACATATATAGGAATTGAGTGGCAGAGGACCCGAAAGGGGAGTTAGATTAATTTTGCTAGTACCGCATCTGGGTTGAGTGGTTCTAGAGATAGCAACTAGTTTTTTATTTCCGTGGTCCAACATCATTTCTAAAGTCATTGCTAGGGGAGTTTTTCGTTGGAAAAACCAAAATCCTCGGGTCTTGATAATGTCTCACTGGATTTTAACTAATGTGCATTTTGGCCGGCCGCAACAATGCCTTTTGGAAAACCTTTTGGTTGTTTTGGACAGTGTAATGGCGGAAAGTTAATTGTACAAGTTGAGTTATGATTGCAAATGGCCAAGTTTATTTCTTGTGTTAGAAAAGGAGACCTAATCAGAGTTACGACCTAGGGTAGGTAAACTATTCCAGTCAGCTCCAAAATATGGCTTTGATTTTGGTGACGCGAAATTGTTCGAGGACAGTGCGAATGAACTGCTATTAGACTATATTTTGAATAATCTTTGACTGCCACTGTACTAGTTTTGGTATAATCTCAATTTAGACACCGCCTCGTTAGATCGATCCAAGACCTCTCGCCCAGTTTCCACTCCAAGACTTAACAAAACCATTGGCACTCCCAGGTGCATCCCTTATCAAACAATTATGCACCTGTGCACAACGTCCCACGTTGCCGAAATGACGGTCTCTAGGTCTAAACGTACCAAGATGATAGCTGCTAGACGCGCCGCGTCTACGCACTCACAACCCATTCTCCGGCCTCTAGCGTGCACTGTTACAATCACAGATGTGGTCGGGGAGACACAACCAAGCGATTCATGAGGTACACAACAGAATTTTACTGAGGACACCAGCTGCTTCTTATCACCTGCTTAACTATGACGCTGGACAACCCACTACGCGAACATCTCCCCAGTGTCTGTCGGGCTATCGACACAATATCCTTAGCAATTAAGTGGCGAAAACTAAGATCGTCTAATTCTGTGGTTTCTAATGTTTCTGACCGCATTCCACTAGACTCATGTAAAAATACTCTCCCCTCTTTTCGTAATATGGCAGGACACCCATGTCAATCTTCAAGGCTACGTGAACGAGCGTTAAGCATATCATGTTCAGTATTGTTTCATTTCCTTAGTTCCGCTGCTGCAGAGCAGTTTTTGAGGAGGGAAGGTAAGGTAGCTTTATCTACTCCCTTCAAGTCCATCAAAATTACCCCCATTCAAAGGGAGGCCATCAGACTGTATGCAAGTGAGAACCCAAAAACGGTTCCAACCAAACATTAATTCCTGCAAGCTAACCGGCATGGCTAAGAGCTTGGTATCCAACTCAGTCCTTGAGGCCCCACCACAGCCACAGACAAGTGTTGACTTAGACAGCTAATTAACATCTATGCCATAGCCCTCTCAAAAACGGCAGCCTGTAAACACATTTTCTACGACTTTCTCGGTGGGTCTCGATGCCCTCCCATCTCCTCGCGAAGCAGAAATGTTTGGCGCAAATCAAAGTTCGCCTTGCCCCATCCAAACCCTTATAACAATATCTACCGATGGTAAACTTGCTCTTAAACCATCAACAAGCAACACATTACGCCCCGGTGGAATGACGCCGGCGTTACTAGCTCGGCGACTAAACTACTCCGACCCCTCCCTATTAAATTCCTTTGTCAGCCCCATCGCCTCGGTACCTTAAATGCCTGGCCCTAACTACGCTGACTTTCCATTAGCCGCCTTTCGTTTTACGAGGACCGAAAGGTCACTACCGAGAGAGTTTTCAAGCCGGAAGAAAACCACAGACTGGCATCGCTGATTTGAAAGACATAGCATTGCACCAGCTGTTCCCTCCAAAAGGCCTTTGCTGTTGCATTAGACGTCCCAGGACAGTTGTCTATGGCCTCAATTAAGCATACCTCCACCGCCATATCCGCACTGCCACCAACTTCCGACTACCAACTCCTCGGCCGAAACACAAGGACCGTATCCCATCCCACTAATGTTTCTTTTTCGACCACGCTTACCCAGTAGGAAAATTTCCTCGTTCTCCTCAGACCTGAACCACCACCTCTTTGTTCCTACCCAAACCCACTCCCTTTCGGCCTCCCTCCACACTTGTCCCTCCAATACCCAGGGTTACCCCATAATAGTATAGTGAAGAACGTTATATGTCGTCGTTCCTCCTCACCTCCACTTACTTTTGCCGTATCTCATTGAACGTCCGCTAAAAAGACTTAATAACATATGCTTATGCACTTATTTCCTTTATTACTGAGTCTCCCTGCACCGTCTCCTCGTCTTTGCAACACCACCACCCACCCCGCCTCGATGACAACATAGCCTTCACGTTTGCCTTAATTAACTGTCGTTCAATTCTAAATGAATGCAGGCACTTTAAACCCCTTGCTGTGTCCTCCAACCCGGATATAATCTTCATTACCTAGTCCTGGCTTACCGAGGGCGCACCTAATAGTGTGATTTCTCTTGCGGGATACCAATCATTTAGAGGTACTAGAAACGACCGCTGTGGGGGCGGTTGCCTTGACTATCAGTATTTGTTCTTACGCATTCTACACTCGAACTGATCCAGTAATCGGTACGGCCCACTATCAAGGTGCTATCCTTTGTTATACATTCTTCCTGCATCTATCGCCTTACAGCTCATACTGAAATTGGGCTCCCCCTCTTAGCGGAGGCATTTAACTACCTTGCATCCCCCGCAACAACATCCTTGGTGTAACCTGGTCTACAATTACGGTTTCAAAAAGCCTAACATATTTCGTCTTCCATTTACATCATGGGGTTGGGCAAAGCACGCAGCTTCACCAACCAGAAATAATGTTTTAGATCTCATCTGTGCACATACCGATCACATCGGAAATAAATTTCCAGGGAGCAACCGCAGGGTAGTTCACGGTAGAATCCGTGTCCAAGCTCCCATCCTTAACCATCCTACTGACACGACTCGCCTACCCAAACTTGGCTGGCAGCGCATTCCCTCTTTAGTACGCCAAATTGACTAGGGAAGCTTTTTCCTAGCGACTGACCCACAGAGCGATGCAGATAAATCTTATCGCAACATGGCCAGCTGCATCTCGAAACTGACCATTATAAAACGAATAAGCAGAAGCAAGATTTCACAACTAGCCTCCTTGAAAGTCAAATATGCTAAGCTGCAACGACACTTTTTATTGACACAAGACTTTGCCAAGTTCATTCTTTTGCAACATCTGTCCGACACTATCTCTCGTTTAAGTGAATTTCTCATTCGAAAGAAAAAGCTAAGGCGCTGAGGAATAAAAACCACCCTACAATACTTTGAAAAATGTATAACTTAAGATCCCATGAGTTCGAGCCTTCGGCGAACTTCCTAGTTTTGCCTAATGGTGAGTCTGCGACAGCCCAAAAGACAGCTGAGGTGTTCAATCAATATTTCTCCCCCTCCATGGTACCAGCTACGGTCAGCGACCCACCCAAACTACAGAACAGAAACAACCCCACCTTACCTGCTGGTTCCATTGACGTTAAGACTATTGCAAGACATTTAGTTAATTTCAAACCAGGTTCTCTCCAAGGCCCCGATGGCAACCTTCCAACAACTGTTCTTAGTTGTGGCCCTGACCTACCCTTGATACTGCTCAGCTGCTTTACACTTTCAATTATTTCTGGTGTAGTTCCGGTCAACTTGTAATAACCCGCAGCCATAGGAAGGGGCCCATGCATGATCCGTTCAATTTCCGTCCCATTAACCACACGGCTGTCATCTCCAGGTTCACGGAAAAGGTGATAAAACGATGCATCGTGGACTACCTTTTAACCTTTAAACTTATTAGCCCCAAAAGACACGGATTTCTCCAATCCCGTTCTTGTTCCACCTGTCCGTTTGACTTCCTGAACCTTCTAACCAACCTAGCAAACCTGAGTGTGGCTTCTGCAGTCACCTACCTTGATATCTCCAAGGCCTTTGACCTTGTCCCTCATCCGCACCTTTAATCCAAATTGACCTCCTTGGGCACCACCGATCTTCTATCCTGGCTCTTGTCTTACCTACCCCAAAGATTACACCCCTGCTATTCTTTACCTCTATTAATACACTAAATTCAGTATCTCACGGTGTCCCTTTCCTGCTTGCTGGTGACATTAAAGTAGTTTGCCCTCTTAAGTAAAATGTAGTTAGTACTGCGGTTAAAGGCATTTTTGCCGATTCGTCTTACTTGGACGACTGGTTTACCTCTTGGATGGTGAGCTTCTCTGTCGAAAAGAGCAAAATACCCACATATAGTTGTGGACTACCAAAAGATTCAGTTTTGCTACGCGGATCTTCTACTGCACGTACATCCACCATTCCTGACCTCGGTTTCAAATGTTCGGCCTCTCTAAATTTCTCATAGCACGTAGTTATTCAGTCGGCTATCCGACAGCATCCTCAGCATTTATAAAACACGTTTGACCACTCCTTGAGTGCGGCACTTTGATATACTCCAGCATGTCAACGTCGGATAGGATCTCCATTGAAAGTATTCAGAGACGCCTTACTAAGCAAGTGATAGGTTAGTCGACGACTCTGAATTACAAGGAACGCTGTCTAGCCCTCAGACTTGAGTCATTTTGGCTACGGCGACTGAAAATTAACCTGGCTTCTGCGCACAATCTGGTGAATAAGCGCTCCTTCTCCACCCATTCACCTATATTTTTCTCTTCTAGTCCCTACCCTCTCATTCATAGGGCCTAAACATCCATACAGAAATCGCCAAATCATCTTCAGGATCCCTTTTCTTTCTTGTTGTTTATTGCACCCTTTGGAACAAACTTCCCATTAGCATTTGGTGCATGCAGAATCAATACAGTTTTAAGACAGGATAAACGATGACCTTAGTTTAACCCAAGTCCTTCGGTTGACCAACACCCAAATTTCGGAAGAGCGTGCATTTAAGTCAGCCACCAATTTCTAAGTGGGCAGCCTATCCCGCTGTTCCCAATCATCCCCTGCTTTTTACAGCAAGAGAAACTAGCATAATAGCATAACATGGGCAACACGGAAGTTTAACCCTCGCTGATCACTGGGTAAATGGAATAGTCGTGACCATTTCAAGGAGGACCTAGCTTTGGCCTACTACTAGGCCCAACGCTTCCCAACTGGCAGACGTGCAAGTACTATGAATATGTCATCCTCTGATTTCCCATTCACTCCCATACTTCTCGGCCCTTTTATTCACTGATTTACATTTTAATAATAATAATAATAATAATATATTTCTCGATTTGCGAGATGCATGCGCAAGGCAAGATCATATTTCTTAATCAAATGGTGCACAGGAAATACGGACAATAGAAGTCGAGGGGAGAGGGCCTGAGAGCGACCTCTACTTATTTGGAAGATTTCATTGTTTTTGTATAATTCTCGACACACAAGAGTCATGCGCAAAGTAAGATCAAAATTGGGCCAAGAAGGCACAGTGCAGACATGGAAAACAGAAACCAAACATACAACACAATGTGGTTTCGCTCAGAAGACCATAACAGGCAATGTGATTTCCCGGGCACGGGGCTTTAAACCAAAGCTAGATAATGCTTTGCAAAGATTTTTCTGTGGCTGATCACCACTCCTGTACTGCGAGTAATACGTTGTTTGAATGCAGGAAGGTGCGTATCCCGGGCGCAAAATATGGCTGGAGGGCAATGGCTATCGCCGCCTGTTGGCCGGGATACTCGATAACCATGAGGGTTATATGGTGGAGATGAGTATATTTTTGGATGTGATAACGGAATGGAGATGAGCGAAAACCAGACTGCACATTAAAAAAAGGCAGCAAAAACTCAAAAATTCTGAAAACAGTCCGTTAAGCAAGGAAAGCGGCGACAATTGATGGGAATTGTGCGATCGTATAAATAATACATGGGGTTTGTTTTGGGCAATTTTGAGTTCATAAATTTCGGCTTGGTCTAGAGATGAAGGTGGCGTTGGAAAAGAAGGAGAACCGGAGCCAAATAAGGCGACGTCTCGTGGACTCGCATGGAGAACTGTTGCCAGGAGCATCGGTCTATTGCCGAATTCCGCAAACCAGAATAGAGGTCGATGAAAAATGACGGTCTTCAGCTGTTTTCGGATGTCAACATGCATCGTGAACGTCAGTTTATATCAGATGCCAATAAAAATACTGTCCATTCGTGAATTCGTTTTGTATGGATTTGGTAGAAGAATTTTGGGAAGGATCAAGAAGAAGCCAGCACAAGTTGATGCACGTGAACCTATGAGCTACAGTGGTGTTTGCCGCAACAGTGTTGGTGGGCGGGGCTGACCGAGTACTGGCTACCCAACCTGAAAAACCGTTTGAGGGTGAACGCAGGAGGTGTAATCCGCCAACCGCACACCGCTGCAGCCGAGTTGCCCGCCCGATGTGCGCCGGCCAAAGCGGTGGATATGACCGCGCCCCGCATTATTGTGGTAACGCCGTCGTACTCCTGGTTTGGTGAAAGGAATTCAAGCACGGTACGTTGAGAGATATCGTCTTTTCAGGATCGGATAATTGCCAGAGCATGGGGCAAATGTTTCCATCCAAGCAGGACTGTAAGGCCTGCAAAAGAGAACAAGACGGAAGGCAGTCTGGCCTAGCTGCCAGCTGCAGATTAGGAAGCGATCAATTTTAAGAGCAGCTCAGAGAAGTTTACTGTGAAGCATAGTGCAATTCAAAATATATGTACGGTGGCTGAGGAATCCGGGTTTTCTTTTTTCTATACATATATACATATATAGGTGGGCTGGCTAACCTAATGTATGGATCTTCTGCGCTCTGAGTAAACAGAATGGACCGGTATTTGGTAGGATCGTCTACTCTAGGAGTGAGGAGAATGAGCCGGTATTTAATAGGACGGGCAAAGAATAACTGCTGCTGATGTAAATAATGATTGAACTACAAAGATGGATGCACTAGGGATTGACTAAATTCCACTCGGTATTCAGGGATTATATCACTTTAGAGGCAGTGCCTTTGGAAACAAGAAATGGTCAGGGCCAGTGGGTATGGTTGATGTGAATGGTCACTATAGGGAGAGATGGTACCACATAGGACTCTATATTCGCGGCGATAGTTTGAAGTCTGAATTGGTCAAAATGGACAGATATCGATGAAGCATGATAAAGAAAGAATCCAAGACGTTTGCCTTATTTCGTCGGGAAGGTATCGTTTGGGTTCGTCAGAAACAAGGTAATTTCTGCGGGCCAATCCTTTGCATGAAGAGAAAAGTTAATGAAAATTAAGGGTGCGAGTGTGTGTGAATGTTTTTTAGAAGACGGTTGNAGGTTAAGTTTGCCACACCGTATTGGCGACGGTATTGGAATTAGTGCAGTGAGTGGGTGGGAGAGGGCTATGGGGGAGCTACCCGATGCGCAGTTAGAACTATAAGGTTTATGGATATGAAATCAGACTATTGAGCGGTAGGTACCATTTTCCAGGCAGAGAAACGGCGAGTAGCATCTGACGTGGAACTGCACGTAACTAAGTATCATGCGCTGGTGTCGGAGCTCTGTTTGAAGTGGAAGAGACTAGGTTGATTCCTAGTGACATTAGTAGGAAGATTTAATTTCCTTTTCGCAATGAACGAAAAGGTCACTTCAATGCGTTTTTCAGAAGCCCAATCCAGTTTCATATACTCCATCCTCAAGTGAGTATGGGCGGTATAGAATAATGAAAAGGGGTACAGTAACTGTTATAATAGAATCCGCATTTCGCAGGGAGTACGGAAGTGGGTTTCTAACACGAGGTGCAGAGACGCATCTCTCTCCTGTGGTAATATAGTTAAAGAGTACCAGGTTCACTCTTATGCGTCGGAGCCAAAAAGGATCTAATTTCAGCAAATCACAGCGTCCCATGTAATTTAGGCTTGTAGAGTAGCCAATTAACTGCTTGGTAAATGCACGCCGGACGTTTTCAATCGCAACTCTGTCGCACTGCCTCATGTTAGAGCAGACTAGAGAACAATACGCCAGAATGGGTCTGACGTGGGTCCTAAAGAGGTGTAGTTTTGCTTTCGTTCAACTTCAGAGTTCGGTGTAACAGCCCCACTAATTTATTTGCTTTCGCCGCTTGTACGAGGGCCTGCTCCTTTGCCCAGGAGTTGAGTGACGCTAAGTCTTGTTATATGTGAAGTATGGTGGATTCTAAAGGTTCAGGGCGAAAATTGTGCACAATTTTGACATCGTCTGCGAAGAGAATGGGGTGCCGTTTCGAATAACATCGAAGACACCATTAACGTACAACAGGAAGAGCAGGGGGCCCAAGGCTGCCTTGGATCACACCGCTGGACACTAATCTAGATTCAAATATTAGGGCATTTGCTTGCACTATCTGCTTTCTAAATGACAAATAAGGCGGTAATCACGACAGCATCGGATCAACAACACCGTAGGATGCCATTTTACTCAGCGGCCTAGGGTGGGATACTCTGTCGAAAGCTTCCGTCGTGTCTAAAATGATTTTTTTGCCACTCACCAAAACCCCTAAGCTGGAACACTTACCAACCTGTCGTTTCCTCCATTTTTTCACTGTCTAGACATCCCGCGTTTATGAGGAATGCACCTTTATTATAATGGAATAAATCAAGAGAAATAGACTAAGCTATGCCATAACGCAACGTTTACCTCTATTCTCAGCAAAACAGCCCCCATAATCTCTATTTACAGTTCTGTTCTTTGTATTGGGTCACCAGCGCTGGGCATGCTGACCATGATAACTGCCAAAATGACTACAGTAGTACTCCGGAGCAGTGACCAACTGACTGCAGCTGAATTGCTTTGCGTCATAACGACAACCTAATTCTAGTACTGCCCTAGTCACCGGGCTACATAGTTTCATTATTAATAACCAACCTTAGGTCGGGTTTTGGTTCTATTTCTCCACCCCTCATTAATCGCCGTGACCCCGAGCTGGTGCCTATGCCAGACTGCGTCTCTCTCTTATGTTTCAGACCCCGCACTCAGGCTACACGCACTATTACTAGTTCCGTCCCCGTAAGGGCAACTCTAAATCCACTAGTCTCTCGCTCCTGCTGGGACGCTGACAGCCAGACCTGGCGCTCGATTACTGGTCCGTTCAACCCAAACCGCGTCGGTGATCCCCATGGTTACTCCAATGCGGTGGATCTTCATGACTAATCAAAACCAGTTACTATTGCGCTGGAACGTCTTGTGCGCTATTTCAGGCTTCCCACACGTATGATCAGAAACTGCTACAAAAAAGACTGCTTAGACGATATCCTTGACTGTTTTATTTAAAACCTTTTTGCATCTTACACAAATGGTTCCTTCATTGCATCTCTCAGTCCAGTTCGCCGCCAGCTGCATGAGGAGGAAATCCCGCAGCCCTTAGAGTTGCATCCTTTCTCTCTGCAAAACGTTTCACAAAATCCTGTTCTCCACGGTGGTCAGCGGACTTGATAGTATTCCTCTGTTTTTTCAGCAGTTTATTGGCCCCTTACTGCTGTTAACTGTGACTTCCTTAATCAATTCGCTTGGCATTCCCCTTGGATTTTACTGATTTTCATCCAGTTGCAATATCCCCACTGATGTTTACCTCCTCAACTTAACTTTTCTGTCCATCACGCAACGCTCTTAACGTTTGCTCTTCCGGCCATATCTTGATGCCCGCCATCTAGCTGCTCTCAAGTATTGCGCCAGCAGCAAGCACATTTAGCGCACTTAAAAGGGAAGTGACATCCACTGCGATGCTCACCAACAGTTCCGGAAAACCCCGTACAATCTTGCAAAACAGTTTGTGCGGTTTTGAATTTCGTATCATATTTGGGCACCCGCACATTGCTTTGCAGATTCTGATCGCGCCCACCGAGTAATCCAACACAGCATGTATACCCATATATATTCTGATTTCCATTATTCACGTTTCTTCTGCACCATCCATGCAAACATTTGATCTCACCTTGAGAATGCCTCTCGCAAAACGAGAAATATATAATAATATTAATATTATTAATGGACAGGTGATCGAATTCAGGTGAGCCAGCGTCGACACGTTTGGACTTGTAGTAATCCCACCGAAAATGACAAGTAAGGAATATTGTAGCTGTTTGTTGGATAAGTTATGTTCGATCCGCCTTCCTTGATAAATACGTTCAAGGGAACAAGTAACTTGAAGCGGAGCGCTTGGACCAGCAAGCGCCAGGTGCGACCAGCTTGAGATCCGGTAAGCCAGAAGCAGTATTAATTAGCTTAGTTGTTATCAGAAAATCGTTTTAGCGAGAACCAGGGGTCGATAGGCGCATCCAGCCAGAAAGCCGTTGCTTGCCCTGACTCTGATCCAGTCGCCATCTTAGATGGTGTTTGGCATGAGATTCTGATAAATCGTAGTTGGTTTGGATTCGCTGAAGTAGACAAGGCCTCCACCCTCGCGATGGGTTAGGCGGCTTTCCCTAAGGGAATTATAGCCGGGAATCCCCACTAAAATCTTCCAGTTTCATCAGTGAGCCAGGATTCAACAGTTATTATGAAGAAGACATTTGATAATAGTATGAATAAAGATTTACTTTTCCTTGTTTCGAAGCGGGCATTAATAAAAGTGGCCAAAATTGCACGAAAAGGCCCTTGATACCGACATGTCATGACGATCGAGGCACGGTTTATTTTTGACTGAGAATCTTGGAGCAAATAACCAATTTTAATTTCAATGAAGTTAAAAGCTTTTTCCGCTCCTCATTCGTGCCTTACCTTGTTATTTTGGAGTAAAGGGGCATCGACACAGAGCGGAATGATAGTGCATCTTTGAATAAGAATTGGAGGTGGACGGCAAGTGATCCATCAGAAGAAGTGAGCAGGGCGTCTGGCGGTTGGTTAATTTGTAAATCGAAGTGAATCAACGCTTCATCGATACAGTGAGCTGAAGAGGGTGCTGTCGCTGTGATCAACAGTGACATCATTTATGGATAGAAAGGCAAAGGTCGAGTTGACGTCACTGGGGTTGGTGAGCATAGAACATGTGATAGGGACAAGGTGGGCATGTTGGCCGCCCCGCACTGGATTATATATGAACAGCAAGAGGGTACACAGGAAGGAGAGGTAGGAAAAAACTGCGGTAGTCTGGGGTATAAAACAGTTGATGCAAGTCGCATAGTGGTATTCAGCAGGAAGCTTGCCCGGGTTCATGTGAGATGCCGATGGGCCGGAAACCAGGGTGTGGTTGGGACGTAGTTCACACAGATATCAAGCTGGAAATAAGTTTCCTTCCACCCTATTTTGGTTGGCAACGACTGAAATGGTGGAGGAGCTAGATGCTGCCGGGTGGAATGGTGCCCGATGCTTTGCGTGAAGGTAGGCGGGTTAGCAAAGCATAAACCGCATGGTTGCCCATTGCAATGAATTGCGCAATGGGAGGTGCAAACAGCAGAAAGCAGGTAACTTGAGCGATGGGATCTGCGCTGCGCATTTCCATGGATCTGATGTTGTGGGGTTGGAAACTTTGATTGGCAAACTAGCGCTATGCGATGGGCTAGCATTTCGTCGCTGCCCAATGATGGGTGCTTACTGGGGCTCCTTAAACGCATTTGGCACCTTTAGCATCCCATTCATCAGCAAATTGAAAAGTACTGTACTGGGTGGGTGCTACGATTGAGACAAAAATCCAGGCGAATTGTGTAGCAGGAGGACAGCATGCCCAGACGGATTTCTTTAACCATTCCGTTTGCTTCATCCGCCAAATTTTGCCGGGAGTTCACGGAAGATAACTGAGGACTGCAGTGGAGATTTACTTCTATGGTGGGTGGTTTGAGGTGCAGCATTTTACGTGGTGTTTCAAGGGATGATGATGACGTGCGTGCATTGTCTAAGTCAGTTTCAAATTTCCTGGGCAAGTTTTATGGCTGGTGATCCCGCATGAAGGTTGGGTGATTTCGGGGGAGAACAACAATTCTCAATGACCTATACTTTACGGTCGTTGTGCTTCTTTTTTGGAGAACTACCTCGTTTTGCTGGGGCGGCGTTGTAGCTGCATTAATCCCAATAGTTTTTGCGTGGAAGTAATAGCAATGATGTCGTGCTTTCTGATAAACTTACAATCGTCTCTATCGTCCTGGAATTGAATTTACAGCTGGCATGATTCACGCCTGACCCTTTATAATCTCACTCAGAGGCTCCCGCAATACTCAGAGTTTCACGCCCATTTTATGGTTTGTTAAACGATTTTGGAGGTTGGCCGTGTGAAATTTTAATTGTATCTATGATTCAGACGACAATGAGCTAATGATTAGACTAGCCCCAGCAAAACTGTGCTAGTTGGAACTTGGTGACGGTAGAGCGAGATGGGATGTTGAAGTCAAGTTGTGCGTGACTACCTCCGCTGTTGTCAATTGGGCAAAGCCTTTCATCAGTTTTTTCTCAAAGACTTGGAATCTTTTATTTATTTCATTAAATACATAAACCAGTGCCATTAACCGGTTGGTTATTTTTAATTTTTCAAGGATCTTGGTTACAGGTTTCTGTGGCATTGAGTTCATTATGGTAAGTCTCAGGCACGGTGATGAATTGATACATAAATTGAGAAGAGTGGACCACAAAATCCATGCTACGACTGCGTAAAAATTAAAAAGCAGGAAATATGGGTGAAATTTGTGTAAGAAAACAAGGTTTCTACAAATGCATGCTTACATGTTTCAGATAAAATCCTGGTAGGATAACAGAGTAAGATGTTCGAATATCGTGCTGGACTGGTCAGGCAATCGACTATCAAAACATTGGAATATTTTGCTGCTGAAAATGGTGCTTATGAAGACTGTGATTTCGGAAGGCAATGCAGCTGCGTTTTTGATTTTTTCTGATAGTTCTGAAGCGTAAACAGCCTCAGCTACACAGTTCCCACTATTTAGACGTTACGGTCAGTTCGCAAAATCTGAAGTCACGTTAGGCAGCAGATTCCGCATTCATTGATTGTTGTTGAGCACGCACCACTGAGCACAGCCAACTACGATCTTCTCGCGTAAATCCGGGATGAAGAAATACCCTTAGCAAAAGCTGACTTATAGGTTGCTGCATTACCAACTCCCTTAGAATAATGTCAGACAGAGATAGCATATTCTCAGACGACGTCAAATTAAAAATGTCTTCGTCGTGATTTATGCTTTCTGCGATTAGGCTCAGATAATGCTTTTTCAGAGACTGTATTTTTTCTGCATTGGTGGATAACTGGAGTTGGCTGCCACCAAACAGGGAATTCCTCGGTGCGGACAACGGATCGTTGTCTTTTGTGTGATCCCCTGCGCTTGCTGTTGAAATGCGACGGGACGCTCCATACAAATTAGCCACCAATGGAAGCGAAAGATGAGGCAACAATTCCAACAGTTTACGGGTCAGTGTTGCTGCCGACAGACCTGCGGATTTTAAATTTGCTAAATAATCGACCGAAAGCAAAAAGAGGAATGAAGATGGAAACATGACTTAACGTCGATTACTGGTAGCACGCAGACGGCTTACTCAAAATATAGAGGATAAAATGTCGTTTCAAAAGACGATATGGTAGTACCATAAGTTTGGAATCCAATCTTGAAATACAATACCAAATGAAGCATGGCTCCTGATCTTGTGTTTTCTCTAACGTGAGGAAGGTTTCCGGAACGTGAAACAAGCCCAAAATCTTTAGCTGTTTGCACTGAGAGGCTTTAATAATGTACATAGAGAGTCCTTGTAACGGAGAATGGCGCTAGCCAGAACTCGTGGTCAATCATTCGATGACCATTCATGTTAAGTCTCACTTTTTTCGAAACAACTATCAATGTTCTGGACTTGTCGACTGACGGTTGTCATCGTCTAGGACTGGCGTTGATGCATTAACCTTCATGTGATGCTAACACGCTAGAGCTAATGCGAGAAACTCCAGCTGAAAATCCAACAACTTTTGAGCTATATGACCTCAAAATCGAAAATTGGTCCAATCTCACTGAGATCCCTGATAGAGCTCCTCGCTCGAATTTCTGCACTGATTCCGTTGCAAAATAAGTCACGTAGACCACTGTTGGGATGCTTCATCCTTGCAACCCAAATTTTGTTTTCAGAATAACCAAAATGAGGGACCGAGCTTGAAACCTTGAGTTTAAGAATCTCCGTTGTTCCACAGACTGTTTCTTCGGGGTTTGCGCCCAGGTCAAAATGTAGAAAGTGGAGAACTGAAAAAACTTAGAATTTTTTCACTTTTTAGTATTAATACGTTGACGTCAGTTGTCTATGTGCTTCAAGCATTCTGACACGGCGTGGGCTATGTTAGGGACATCGTTAGTCATAATTACCAGACAAGGGTGCAGGCGCAGCTCTTCTTAACAACTATGACTACGCAATATACTACACACATTCAATATAACGAGCCGGCGGTCGTGTCAATGCGGGATAAGGTTCGCGACGCGTTTGGGGCCATGAATGGCTTCTTACCGATTCGAATCTCTTCCGCGCCGGCTCGCAACTTCGCGCACTTTGGCAGCCCTCTGTCCTGGCCCGCCCCCTTCCCCAGAAATGACGAAAGACCTGTCATTTCATTAACAAAGGAAGCGAAGATAAAGAACAAGTCGAAATTTTTACAAAGGACAAAAGAGAACAATAAAACAACAAATAGAGGAACCTTCACACAAACACCTTGGCGCGATGTGCGATAGAAAGAAAATATAATTGGATTTGGAAACTGTTCTTCAAACACAGAGAATCGATTAATCGGGAATGTACAGCCTTTTAAAGAGCAGGAGCTATACTTGAAGAACATCTGGAGTTCCCTTTCAAGGCGTATTCTTCATATTTCCAATTGCGTCAGCTCACCTATGTACGTACGATCAAGTGGTGTTAGAGGTTATTCTTCCGCTGAGTCACGTTAATGATACGGCATGAGAATGTGCCAGACATACGAGCTCAAAAACATGACCGGAGGCTCAACCGATCTGTGTAAGTATAAGCACAATGGAATAACTCAAGCAAGAGTAGCCGGAATGTCTCGTCCTCTAACGACCTATCGACCCCCCTTTGTTTCGAAACATAACAGCTATGTCCAAAGAACGTCAGTACAACCCCGGCAAGACATGCCCCGCGTAACCTATATACACGAGAATCAGCTGAGTCATGCTGGAACTACAGTCTGACAGATAGACATAGCTTGACAACAGGCTGCCGGATTCGTTTTTGCAACATAGCAGCATGATCAGGTATTTAAAGTATAACAATTCGTACCGCTCTAATGCCAAACAGGTCGGAAGCAATTAGCGCTCCCTCCCACCATCAGTCCACCTCTCCCAGTTATGCCGAATCCTTTATGAAAAAGTTGGAAAGTGCTTTACACTGTGGGTCGTAGTCCTATGTAACCCTTCCATTTACACAAATTGTGTGTCAGCACCCACAGCATCTCGATTACAGACATTAGTACCCCCCCCACACTCAGCTGAGGATATGCTCATCAAACTTTCAATTTCAACATAAGCGCCAGTACTTGGCTGCTACGCCCCATACATTCAACATATTTCTGAAGAACTGGAGGGTGGAGTAATCATCATTACTGCGTTTTCAGCATTCAAACAGGCAAAGGCGAAGCCTCACTGACCCCGCCTGCCTTCTTCCCCAGATAGATTTTACAAAAAAAGTGAATATCCAAGTGAAACGAATAGCGAGTATAGCCACTCTATGCTAACGGTACGGAAACAGACTACAGACGCGCTGAATGCCATCACAACGAAACGACAGTCGTACTGTACGAGCATCTGTGTAATTTCCAAGTCATATCTGATTACGACAGTATAAAGTGACAACGACGATCGCACATGTTATCGACGGTTGCATGTGCATCAATATCTTCAATGTGTCTCCGGACAGCTTAGTTGACGGATCTTTTCGACTGCTAATCACGAAAGACAGTCCTGAGAATACCCCTTCATACACCTTACCGAAGTTCGCTTCATACCCCATTTTTCACTCATCCCCTCCGCGCCGACCACTATCGACCTACCGCGTACAACTTTTTCTGTTCTTGAAATTCTCCAACCACTGGCCAGTCTTCTAACTCCTTACGAAAGGAACACAAAATTAGGCAACTTCCCAATCCAAATCCTACACCATCACTAGCGTAACATGCGGGTTTATGGTACGAAAATTCCTCAATACCCGACGAAATCGCTCCGACACGCATACTCACGTCCCGCTCTCGGCGAACTGTATCGCACAAGAACTTGAAGACGCTACGGAGGCTACAGCTACTAATCTACGACCGTTCTCATCTTCAGCGACAATAATCAGGCCCCGGCCGAATCACAGCCACAAGTGATATTACCAGATTCTCAGCGTAAGCTGCTCCGACCCTTGAGATATACGCATGACTTACATCACGACTCCCGGAGCTATTCCTACATCATTGGCCGCGCAGCCTACCAAAGGTAAGGTAAATACCCAGGTCTAGAGTCCCTCACATTGATTCATCTCCATAGCCACGTATTTTATCATTCGGTCGCTAGTATGTCGGTCCATCTACTCCTGTTAATCAGAGTACATGACTTTCATCGAATTCCAGACAGCGTGCAATAGCACAATAGACCACGAACACCGAGCAGCGATCGTCGAACTAGTCATCGTAAGTGCCCCTGTATGTGCAATCGGTCCGCAGACTTTCGCAACAGCGCACACGACCGTCGTCCTTACGCGTAATCAATGTGGTCGAGTACGCATAATCTCGACCTTGAGCCCGAATACTGGCCTGCTCGCTCGCGGATATTTGACTGCTGCACGCTAATTCTTGTCCAAACAGCATTAAGCATTATCGAAGCTAACACCTTAGTAACTACCAAGGAATCAAACTAAATCCACCAATAATGCGCTGAAGTCATCGCGTGATACCCCC
>LUCM01008707.1:88347-111424 GCA_008360955.1 Fasciolopsis buskii | reverse complement strand
CTACCAACCCCACGTGCACTCGATGCAATGGGCAGCGCCGTCCTTATTATCCTGCTCCACGGCCGATGCAGTATGGAATTATTTGTAGACGTGTAACTCATGGGGATTAATGGACGTGTACTGCTAGGGAGTCCAGCCGCTAAGCAGAAGAACGATTAGGGTTCTCAAACAAAGCCTTTGGTTCTGACAAGAACCTGACCGCAAGGCAGCGAGGAATAGCTGAGTGGAAGCCCATCCACTTGGATCAATGATTCTTCCACTCGTTTTTCCGACTGAGCTGCCAACTCAGATCAACCTCCGGCCGTAAAGATCAGGGGACTAGTTCGTCAGGCCTCTGCCGATTGACCTTCCAGGCATGGGTAAATATTCGGCCTCAAATAAGCCTCTCGGTGTAGCTCGTTGGGTCATGGAGGCACGCAAGCCGTCACACCACCTCAAGGCTCAGTCTCGTTGGGTAAAAATTGTCAGGCGTTGTTAGGGAACTGCAGGCACCCGATGGGGGAAAGGTTTTAGTTCCGGTCAAAAATAGAGCAAGAGAAGATTGGTGCACAGAATCAAAGTAACTGTTTAGTCAAACAAAGTCATTGTTGCTGATGAGCACTTCGCTATTTGCCAAGCGATTAAGCGAGTGACGGAGCGATAAGTTATGGCCGTTTATTGTCTGAGTTTACATTGTGAAGGGGAAATCAGAACCATAAACCTGAAATCAAAGTGACGAACCACATGAAGCCTCAATGGATCACGCGGGGAACTAGGTTTTGGTCTGTTTCTTAATGTTCGGATCCTGAACATAGCCCCTTGGAAGGCTCTGACTGGAGCTTAGACGGGCGATTATCATCACCTGTGCACGACAGACGTTATTCAGGTTGAAAAACCAAAACGTAGATTATAAATCCATGATTTACTAAAGTAGACTTCCAATGCTGAAGAAACGAAAGGCAGCTTATTCCAACCCGAGTCATCAGTCTGACTTCTAGAATCACAGTGTGTTGATTCCGAGTAACGCCCGATCATTAGAGTCAACTTTTCGCCATATATGGGCTGACCACCTTAAACCACATTCTAACCAATATCTGGATCGGACAAGAGCACATATCAAAGGAATCGACTTAAGGCTATGGAAAACATCATAAATGGTAAATAATCATGAATGGGATCAACAAGAATGTGCATATAGCACCACTAACGGATTTATTGAGATGTATTAAAAACAATGCTCGCGTTGGCCTAGATCCGGAGGGGGAAGAGCTATCACAAGTTCGACTGCCGCGCACGCGGTTGAAACAGGCCACTCGATCGACATCTAGTATGGCTTTTCCTTTGTTTACCAAGTTTCACAACATGTCAGAAAGAATTAGGCTTCCGATACTGCCAATTACTGAAGCAATTCTCACCCAGTTATCTAAATTTGAGCTCTGCTCGCAAGATATATATATATATATATACGTCCTAACTTAGATTATACAGATGACGTGGTGTGCCCGTTACAGTTTGTGGACCATCTACAACAGGTACTAAGCAGACCCAATTGGGTCCACCTCCATTGGTCAAGTGCTTTGCACCTCCAAAGTGTAAAGTGCCGTCACCAGACAACGCAAATGGCACGAGACCCAAAAGCGACGCGTAGAGCTCGGGAGAATACCGGGTCCCCCATGTCGACTATTTTGGAAGATTTATACCCATTTCGACATGGAAATGGACAATCTCATCTTTTATGTAGTCGACGAGAGTTTGTACCTCAAATGGTCACCGCACACATTTTGTTTAAATGGGTAACCTCGTGTCTTGGGGTGCCGCATTGGCTCTCCAAGTGGTGTTCCGGTAATTGCCATTCGCCCGAACATGTCCGGCGATGGGACCACTTGTTTGCTACTTGTTACTTAGAAGCGTTCAGCGGCAGCCGAGTTTATGCATGCCTTTTATTATTTAAAAGGGGTTTTCATACCGTCTGTGCGCCATTTCGGTGACCCGTGTATTTACTGGCGGCACATAAGCTCGAACATGTCTGTTTGCATCTATTTGCTTACTGATTTTGAAATGAACAGATTGAGTGCTCCTTATCCTGTCTGCCCACCTAAGGACGGCAAGCAGAAGAGTTATCGTAAACTGTAGGAGAACATGGATTTGTTCCTCCGGAGAGCTTATTTAGTCGAACTTTGATTGCCGAGCGCAGTCGCCACTTGTGCGTTGCTCACGCAGGCACCACTAACACGCTCCTGTCCAAATGTACTCAACCTGCTACTGCTTCTGACTGTCTACTCCTGGTACCGGTCAAATGTCAGGGTTGCTAGTATTTTAGTCATACGGGGCCGAGTAAGAGTGACGCACGAGCGGCCACAAAGGTCAAGGGCAGGCAAACGTAATACGAGATTCGCGTTAGGACATTCAATTCTACAAAACAGAAGAGAGGCTTGAGTTCTGCAAAATGTGCTTTCCACAGTGAGCATACATTCTGTGAACATCACTATTCTCCGAAGTCGCATTTTCCCGGTATTTTGCTTGTCCCCATTGTTGATACGGTAATAGTCCCAATTGCCTCTGACATCCAAAAAAGGCAAAGTAGGGTGTGTGACCTGAAGCTGACAACAACGGACCACATATCCACTAGATGGACTTCGTCCCGTCGAACTGAGGAGCGTGATTGCTGGGCCTGTCTACAGGCAGATAACTGACGTATGTTAATCTAGGTGTTATTCTTGAATTTTTTTGAAAGACTTGGCGAAAGGCAACTAGGAAGGACCACTTATGTTCATATCAACATAGACTTCTTCACACGGTCGTTACCTGAATTGTTTGCGAAATCTCGAATCACTATGACGCAGCGCAAAGTGTGCTGCTGTTCTTGTGCTGGCACACCGCTTATGTACCTCGCAACTCCCTCCCCGTTCATGCATTCCAAAAGCGTGCTTAATATTGAACTTTCTAGCGGCTCCTACTTCCACGTTGGCCTATCGGATGGGATGACTTGGGTGCTAAGTTCGAAGGCCGTCTCCCAGTAATCCTTGGTCTTGCAGCTGAGTACCGACGGGCCATCGCTTTAACGTTTGTCGACAAATCATTTGGCAAATTTTGACAAAATAGTGCGACCCCTCGTTTATTTCCTCCTGGCGGTTGGGCTTTAAACCGTTTCCACAATCGGTGAACGTGTACCTGCGAAGAACCATTGTGAACGCCGCAGCCTTTGCACGATGGCCTCCAGTAATGCGATAAAACAGTAGTCTGTCTGTTGGCAAGTGTTATCTGTGCTTCACCAGCGAAGGCTTATTTTCTTCAAGGAACGAGCCTTTCCGGGTGCTTTGCTGCGATAAGTATGTTCGACAGGAATTGCATATAAAGGGAAGGATGACGTTCCCACCGCCTAAAGCTCCAAGCCCAACGGATGGTGGCGTTCGACCAAGAGAGTTCCAGCGTCAGTGTACCGGACCATCTGCACTGATTTGATTTTGGAAATATCTCGTTTCAAAGGCCGCCGGGATGGACCAGGTACCTCGAATTCGACGCCATCAAGCAGTCCAAAGTCCTCCATGTGAGTAACCAAACAAACTTCACCGACGGTCCATCACAAGTTTTGGCAACTCGGTACCTTTCGGCCAGCGGACACCAGACAACTTACACGAGATTTGCCCCACCTTCATTCAAAGTAATGCATATTTGATATCCATTGTTGATGGTTTGTTTTAGTGGCCGGCCAACATGCTTCGCGGTAGGTCGGAATGGTTGAAAACCTTTCCCCAGATGTTAGGGCAGCTTTTTTCCAAATTCACGGAGAAATGAAACATCGGAGAATTTACAAGGCGTCACGGATGCCTTTTAATCCTCAAGGGGGTACGACAGGATGGCAAGCCCCTTGGCTCAAATTGCTTCCATTCAGATCGCAAAACTGGGGGCATCTGTGTCACATTCTTTCGGCAAAAGTGCACAGCATGGTGTAAGCGTACGTCAGTGAAACTTTACCTTTGTCGTGCTGCTGAATGACCAGTTAACCACGCGATGCACTGCGTAACTACCGGCTGACTGAGGATATCACAAATCGGCCTGTGAAACACTTTTTACCACAGCAACCGCCATCCGATCATCGAAGTCATTTTTAGTGTAATCGATTTGCAAGGCAAAAAGCACATCAGATGCCAGTTCCCAAAGTGCATGATCTGCGGGAAAGTGGCACGGCATCTTTCACGAAGTTATGGGCGGAGATATCCATGAGGGTACGAGTTAAAGTCGAATGCACGTGGGTATCCACACGTGTACATTAATGTACGTCTTAAAAATCGCTATTGATATGTCTAAAAACACCATGAAAAAGGCGGATTTGAGGATTCACAACAATCCTAATATGT
This sequence comes from Fasciolopsis buskii, assembly GCA_008360955.1. Lineage (NCBI taxonomy): Eukaryota > Metazoa > Platyhelminthes > Trematoda > Plagiorchiida > Fasciolidae > Fasciolopsis > Fasciolopsis buskii. The sequence goes on along the minus strand of LUCM01008707.1, from coordinate 107,087 downwards.
GACGTGTTTTGCGTAATTAGGTAACGAGGCCGAAAATGAAGAGCAGTAAGGGCTAGCAACTGCAAATTGAAATAATGCGCTCACATTGATGCGGTATAACCGGTTTTAGGGTAAGCGATTTACCCATGATTATCGTGTCGGTTTAACTGGTTCATCGGTCTTTTCAGAGTGTCTCGGGCAGATAGATAGAGCAGATAGGTTGATGCAACGTGGATTTACCAGAACAGAAGTGGATCATTGTCCTGATGGACGGCGATCGCTTGGGCAGGGGCACGATCTGAGATTAAGCGTTCTTTGCTAGCCTTCATTTAACCACTTTGGCGGTACAAAAACAGTAGAGGTTTTCGTCCCGTCGGCAGGGAAAAGGGTAGATCTGAGCGGAATGTATAAGATAAGATCGTACCCACGGACCAAGCGATTGCCATTCATCAGGACACTGACCCATTGTTGCCCTGGTAAAACCATGTTAGGTCAAACTGTCTACCTTATCCGTCCCCCGGAGACATTCTTCGGTTATCAATGAACCAGTTAAACCAGCACGGTACTCATGGGAACATTGCCTACATTGATAAAGATTATACTGTATCTATGCGGACACACTGTTCCAATTTGCAAATTTTGTTACTACCTTCCCTGATTTTTGGTCCCCTAATCCAATTACATACATTAGGACAGATATGGAGCACCTAAAATCAGCTTCCTTGTCGCCGTAACTCAGTCAATTATATATATATATACATAGAAAAACATGAGAAGAGCAGATAGAATGTGCAAATATGCATGGCTTCAAATTTGTTTGCGCATGAAATTCTGTACACACGTCTTTGTGTATGTAGTCGCGCTTTTATGTGCAATTATAAATGAACGAGAATGCCAGGTCAAGAATCAAACGTGCACATCTCCAGAATATATCCTTAACATGAAGGGTGACTGGATATTCCATTCGCATTTACCGTGTTCCTTCCTCTTCCGATACTAGATTTTTGCTGCTCCTCGTTTATAATCGGCTCGATGTTTTTACCCTCGTTATTTTGTATCTATGCTCTTGTAAAACCGAATGCCTCGACGGGGATCTCGTATTAAGTTGTGACCGCTCGTGTGTCACACTTACTCGGCTCAGTAGGATCGCACTGATAGCAAATTTGACACCCGAAAATCGGGAGCTTTGAGAAGTTGCGTATATTTTAACAGAAGCGTGACGGAAGCGCTCGCGGGCAACACACAAATGGCGACCGCAGTAAGCCGTCCACATTTGGTTAAAAGAGCGACCCAGAGGAACAAACCCATGTTCCGCTACATGGGCCTCGTCCTAGAAGACCGTTGCGGCGGAGCTCGGACAGGGACCAGGCAGAACAACTCAGAAGCTGGCGGATGCCTTGTTGTCGTTCGACGTTGAAAAAAAATAAACGGGCCGCCAACTTCGTAAGCTCGTGGGTGGCTCATTGGGAGTTGCCCGTGCGCCGGACACAAACCTGAAAAACACCATTAGAGGTAGAACGCGGGAGATTTGATTCCCCGGCTTAGCTGCGCCTGCACACCGCTGCAACCTTGCTGCCCGCCCGATGTGCGCCGGTCAAAACGGTGGATCTGACCGCATTCCACGCGCACGGGTCTCTCCCTAATCCGGAATATTCGCCAGAAAGTGGCTGAAGGCGAGTGTCTATCCTCAAACGCGCGCATGATGTCGACCGTGGGAATGTTGATTGTCTTTGTAGACATTGCAGTCCGTTTTATGGGGTCCTCTGCGAAAGGGTAAACCAAAAGTCCTGTGGAGACGGTGCTTGTGTTCACCGGTGGATGTTCCACTTATTGGCGGACGCCTAACAGTGTGCGGCGCTGCCCTTGGCGGTGCAACACAAGGGCAACATGTCCATGGGCACAAATAATCGCGAAAACCATATTATCCTGGTAATCACGGTCATGCACTTACAGCGGGAGAGTATTCAAAGATCTCGTGTGGAAATAGTAACAAAATGAGAAAAACGAACGGGTTGCTCTACCTTGCGGCCACTACGGATGCTTCGAACATCTGATACTTTCGGTGCGACTGGTAATGTTGTGGTTTCAGCCGCACCAGAAGTGCCCACTGGCGGCGCTGGTAATGACTGGACTCGCCCAGGATGGTAGGAATCACGGGACGAGAGGAGTACATCGTTCCATCCGCATCCCATAGCAGCAGGTTCGATGCAATAGATAGACCCCTTTCGTGTCGGCCGGCAAAGTCGAAAATGAACATTTTAAGACCGCGTTTTTACCACGCAAAACGGACCGACATATGGTGATTGTGTTGGTGGTCAGACACAGTCAACGCGCACGAAAACGTGAGTTGAAGTGTTTCATAATTTTGGAATGTAGCCCGAAGGTTGTTGGTCCTGTGGTAGTTTGACATGAAGCTTTCGCACGTGTTGTGCGGGGATTTTTGCATAGTCGCCCTAACTGAAGTTGGTGGGTCCCGATGGAGCCCCCAGCTTTCCGGGGAGGCGGAGCATCCAACCAAACACAAGCTAATTTGGTGTCGTTTGCATTTCTTCTTCGACCGAACTCCGAAGGCTTAAAAGAACTAATGGCAGTATTTCGCTCCAAAGCGTGTTGACCCCCGCTGGCAGAGCGGCTTTTATTTGCCGGTGAAATGTTTCCACCAAACCGTTAGCTTGTGGTGGCAGGCCGCTGTTCTTATGTGCTCACAGCCAAGTGTTTTAATCAAAGTTGAAAACGTTCCGTCGAAATGTGTGCCATGGTCGTCGGTCACTTCAGCGGGGCAACCAAATATGCTTAACCAACCTGCCAAGATGGCTTTCCCGGAATCTGACGTAATGCATGAAGTTGGTGTGGCCTGCGGCCAGCGCGCGAAGCGGTCTACACAGCTGATAATGTAGACGCAGCCGCGAGATGCAGGAAGTGGCCTCACAGAATTACCATGTACCTAGTAAAACGTGTCTTGAGTTCAGGAAATTTGCCCACTAGAGCTTTCGTTTGCCGACAGGCTTTTACTTTTTGGCATTGGAGGCGGGTTAGAGACCACTTGCGCACGTCGCGTTTAAGGTTAACCATACAAAACGTTGGACCAATAACCTCACGGAAGGAACCATTCCCAGGCGGACCAGGTTGTGTGACACCATAAATGGGGGCCAACGGTGGGCTGCTGACACCACCGTCTATGGGCGACCTTGCGATACTTCGCAAAGAATTGTATTCTACGGCCCTGGGGTAAGTTCGACAGCTAAGTTTAATGAACTGTATCGCCGAAGTTTGTCAATATCAGGATCGACCACTTGGACCTGTGCCATCACGTCGAGGTTGATGCTCGGCATTGCAAACAAACGAATTTGGTGTATACGGGAAAGTGCATCAGCGGCGGAGTTATCCGCCCTAGAGACATGGCGTATGATCACAGTGAACTGTAAAACAAAGTCCAGGTGGCGGATCTCGCGTGGCGAGTACCGGCCAGAGATTGGATGCAGCGCGTGTACCAGTGGTTTGTGCTCTGTGAACACCTTGAATGGGCGACCTTCTAATGCGTGCTTGAAGTGCCGGACATCTAGGTAGGAGGCGAGCAAGTCCCCACCAAGCGAGCTATATCTAGACTCTGCTGCGTGGAAAAGAACGCTGGAGGCTTCGAAGAACCGTCGGTGTACTGTTAAGGTACAGATCCTACCGCGGTGTTCGAAGCGTCGGTTATCAGAGATACGGGTGCTACAGGTTCGTGATGTGTGAATGGCGCTATCTTGGTGATAGTATCCTCAATGGGAATGAACGCCTGTTTTGCGGCCTCAGGGAACGCAAACTTGCGCTTAGCTCCCGTAAAATGTTTGTAAAGGGAGTGATGATTTCAGTGCAATAAGGAGTAAAACACCGGCAGAATTTAACGTAACTACCGAGAAGAATGAGGCCCCGGGTGGTGATGAATAGTGGCGACCTCATCCAGTAATGGAGCTAAATCCCAGGACGATAGGACATGCCCTAAGCATGTGACACCGGGTTTTCAGAACTCACATTTTGGGGCGTTAATCGGTAAGCCATGTCTGATATGGCAATCGAAAAGAGCACGTAGGTGGGCGGAGTGTTCCTCCTCCGAGTGGCTTGCAACTTGGGTAACTTCTAAGTGCAAACGCATACTCTCTAAACCGCTTGTGATCCCGTGCATAAACCTTTCGAAGATTTGAGCTGCATCGCTGAGCCCGAAGGGCATCGTCACGTACTCGAACAGTCCAAGGGGTGTGGGCACCGCCAATTTTTTTGTCTGTTTCCTCCACGGGGATTTGATTGTATGCTCGAACTAAATCGATGCGGCTGAAGATCCTGCAACCGAACAGCGACTTAAAGAGGTCCTTTATGTGGGAATCGGGTACTAACCGGAACGGTGTCCATATTGAGTGTCCTGTTATCCCCACATGGCCGCCGGTCACCATTGCACTTAAGGACCATGGGAAGAGGAAAGCATCAGTGACTACTGGAAGGCCGAAACATGCCCAGTTTCAACGTGTGGTCGAATTCCGCTATGGCCAGGTGGAAGTCTTCAGGAGCTGGGTGACGCGGCCGACTAAACATTGATGGGGGTGTGATTTATATAAGCTGAGTTACCTTAGTAATCACGGCGGGAAGTGGATAGGCGTGTCGCAGTATGCCCGACTAGTCGCAAAGTAGCTCGTCATATGGCTGTTGGGCTGGCGGTTTGGCGTATCGAGGCGTGACGTGCTTGACGAAGGCGCACGAGCCCGTCACCGTCGGCGACGTTTGACGGTCTACTAGTTTCCTATGTCGAATAGCAGGTAGAAGTGTTGGAGGGTGCATATGCCAATAATTGGATAAGGAACGTCGGCAACGGCGAATACCAAGCGAAATTTACGATTCAGTTCCGGATCAGGGATGGCAGAACAATGTCCGTACCTGTAAATATCGATACCGTTTGTGGCCCGTAGCGTCCCCGCCTGTGCAGGGGTCAAAATACGCGGGTAAGGGGGGATTACGCTTGCCTCGGCAACCTCCACCAGGAGTAATCTGTTAGTCGTCGGGTCCCTTCTGACGCCGCTTTTCGAGCAGTGGATCTGAGAGCCTCTTATTTCTGAGATATTTCGCCTGAAGAAACTTTCTGATGCGCTGACCCTCATTAGGGGCAGTCCGAGTTATGATTGCTTGCTTAAACGCATCGTATCTGCGCAAACATACTATGACGTCCTTAACCTGAAAGGTTATATCTAGAGGAAATCGGCCATTGACACATTAAAAACGAGCGGCATCGGTAGTTATCATGCAATTCTTGAACTCCAATTCAACTAAGGTAAACCAGATCTGAGGATCGGACGGCATGGACCAGGGTATGTGACGGGTTAGCACCCATACTGTTGGATCTGGTGATGATTTTCGCTCCGTTAACATGGCACCACATTTGGAAACCAGAGAAGTAACGTAAACAAAGCGTGTCTAAATCTACCGATAGAAAGGAACAGCCAGAAAAATCAACACGTTAAGACAGTTCGCAAACAAGGTGAAAAACGGCGGTGATATTTACCCGTAAAAAAGACAAACAGGGTTTCAGCATAAACGAATAGAGTCTCAAGTGACCAGTTGATAAAATCGGGTTCACCAACTTGCAAGACCGATTGTCTTAACGCGGTTCTTTCATCACGTTTGTTTGCCCGTAACCATTGTGGCCACTTGTGCGTCAACCCTACTTGACTCTGCAAGGCTGCAATACTGACAGCCTGGTCAATCGACCGGTAAAACGAAAAAATACTCGGAAGCGGTGAGAGGTCGGGCATTTTTAAAAGGAGCCTTTGCGCGAAGCATGCGTGAGCAACGCGCGAATGGCAATCGCACTGGACCGTCCACGTTCGGTTAAAATCGCCCGGAGGAGCAAATCCGTGTTCCGCTACAAAACTTCAAATCTTCAAACACAAGGACTAAAACGAGGGTCAATGTGACCGTACAGAAGTAAGAATGTGGTTCACGGGGTTCCTCTACCAGTGACTGTCACAATCACGGGCTAAGGGCTAATAAATAACGTTTCAAGCATACAGGAAATGCACAAGATAAAGCGCCAAATTTATTTGTTAGACAGCGGTCTCCTAACACACTGATCCGTAGGATTTAGAGGCGTTGCCTTTAGCCAAGCTTTGCGCTCAGCACAAAGGACTGTCAGTCCCAGGCAAGTGAAATTCTATCAATTTCGGCACGTGTTCATCACTGTCTGTCCGCTCTTTCGAAATGTGCTAGTAGATACTCCTGTGAAACACTGAATATTAAATTAGTTTCTTTTTCCACGATTTTTAAATCTGCTCGACAGCCGTTTGACCCATCAAATGCAGGTTCTTCATAAAGTAAGCATAGGAGTTCGCGTCGCGGCAACGAGCTTCATGTAGGCGATATGATGTGTGTAAGTGGAGATTTGTTGGGCTGATATCGCGATTGCTTTGCGGTAGGTCCGAAATAAATATAGAACTTTTTTATTGGCACATGATAAACACGAACCATTTGGGATAGTGACTGACAGATGCTTGTTTGGGGTTAAAATTGCAATGTGTGCATTTGCAGACTTGTAGGGGATATCGCAATCGTGGACAAAATGCACTAGTACAATCATCAGGGCCTAGTGAATGGTAAAGGAAGTACTTCGGTTCGTTGGTCAGTGTTATGGGGGAGTGTTTATAGGCGATCGGCTTCATAAATTATTAGTATAACTAGTGTTTCGTTGGCATAACAGAGTGCGGATAAATGTGGACTTACCGATTCACCCATCTTCGGTCCTTAAAATCTGCATACAGTCGATGTTCGGAAACTGTTGCATCATTTTCCAATTTCTCACCGTCCAAGAGACCTGTTTGAAGCAAACTGCAAACATTGTTTCCTCCGTCAACATAAACCATTTCTTAAATGTCACATGGACTTAAATTTTTCGGTGAATTTTCCCTGCTACCCCAGAAATCCCGCTCACAAACTTTTAAATTATAAAGCTAAGACAGTTAGCAGCCAAAACCTCTTACGATATTATACTGACAACAGAGACTTGCTTAACAGACCACAGCTTTACTTCGTCTTTTTCGTTTATGGATTATCGTCCCTAACAAGGCAACAGATCAAATCGTAAAGGAGGCCTTTCCCTAGCCTGCGTGAAGCAGTCACACAAAGCTTCCATCCTTTATCACCCACTGCTTCCTTCTATCCCTGACACCCTTTGGCTTCTGATAAAACTAGCCCAGCTCCCAATCCACATAGAGTGTGCATACCGACCACCGAACTAGATTAGTTCCGATATTCCTCGTCTCAATCAGGCCCTCTTTTAAATTTCTGGTCCTCCTCCAGCCTTAAGATGATTGCAGGCGGCTTCAGGGCCCTTGATATTTGTTGGTCCTCTTTGTTCGCTTTACCACTTTGTTTTCAAAACTTACGCTAAGGGATGGACTCAGTGTGTGACTGCTTCCATAAGATTTCATAGCACTTTATACCTGGATTTTAAATATAGCACTCTCATTGTTGGGTTTCAGTGCTGAAACACTTCCCTGAGATTGTTCCTAAGATGGTCACAAGTTGTTCCCCTCTCCGTGACAAATCTTCCTCACCCATGTATGCCGACCATACTTTCTATTCCCGTGTGTCGACTCGCTGGGACGCAATCCTTAACGATTTGCGAACCTTTGACTGGCCCGACTTCTTCTACTACCTAACTCGCTGAATGCGGCAAAAGATATTTAGCAAAACTTCTTTTTAGCATTAAACGTCTATCCACTCCTATCGTTCAACATAAACCCAAGAAGCCCAATAGAGTTTGCCAGCTCCGGATGGAAGTTCTGGGGGCTCAGAAAATCTTCATGCTCTTAATGCAAGCTAACCGCTTGCATCAAGAGTTTCTCATTGAGTCTGAACTAAGATCCGAACGGCAGGAAATGTTGCTGTTGGGTCTCCTGACCTAGTTCGGTAGACTTCCCATATTTTTAAAGCTCGTTCGCGGCCCAACCACTCGGCGATTCCGAACTTCGTCATATTTAAGAGCTTACGCATAGAGTCCCCTGTGAACGTCTTGGAAGCATTCAGCGCATACTTCTCTACTCCTAATAACGACAATCAGCTATAATCTGAAATCCACCCCATGCTGAATTTGGCTAGATTATCCTCCATTTCATCCGACGTTCCTGGAATGACGACAGTGAGGGAATGTGAAACGCCATCCCAGAGGCCCGCGGCTGATGGCATCCCGCCAGTCCTAGTTTGCACTGCTAATCCAGATCTTTCCCTACTCCTTCTAAATCTGTTCTCACTTTCCATGTCTTTCGTTATATTCTCGTCACAGTAGAAGACCTCCATTATCGCTCCACACCACAAAATGGTTTTTTTTGCACTTTCCCGAGATCCTTCACTCTATTACCGCACTGCAGTTCTATCTGGGCTTGTAGAAAAACTTATTAAAGAACAGTTGGTTAGCCTCCTTACTACCCACAATTTGTCAGCCTTTGTCAACAAGGATTCCTGAAGGGTTGATCCAGCCATACCGGTCATTTTTACTTCTTGAATCTGATCACCGAGATTGTTGATTCCCGCCGGTCGATGCTCATAATCGTTTTAGGCATGGCAAAAGCGTTCGGCCGCATTTGCCAATCCAGACTGCCAGCTAAAATTAGGGGTATGGAATAAGATATCCGCTCTTGTCTTGGTTATCGTCCTACCTTTCTGATCGTTTTCGGGTTGTCAACATTATCGGTATTTTTTCCCAGCCCTGTGCTTTAACCAATAGGGTTATTCAGGGTAGCGTCCTTAGTCCCCTTTTATTCCTTCCGTATAAAAATGATATAAATAACGTTATCCGACATGGCACATAATTCCTATTTGCCAATGACACGAAAGCAGTTTATTCTTCTGGGGCTGGTCAACTGAACTGCACGCTTGCACTTATCAGTAGAGACCTAGATTCCATTGGTACCTGGTGTTCTGAGTGGCTCATAAAGTTCTCTGCTGACAAGAGTTCTCTAATGACATATAGATGTCATCTTTCCCCGGGATTCTTCAAAAATGCCATGCTCATTTGTGTATCATACAAGGTTACGGACGTGGAGCTGCGATACTCCCGCCATTTCAGGTTCCACGAGCAAGCCTAACACCAAACCCCGTGGCTAGAAAAACCGATGCAATGAGTCTGAGGGCATTCCGCACTCTAAATTACAGGATCATCAGCTTCAACTCCTCCACTAAGCCCCACCTGGAATATTGCCCGATTATCTTCACGCATATGTGTAAATTTGACCAAATCGCAATCGACAATTTCCATCTGGCGTTAAACAGAAACATCCTCGGTCCTTCACCTAGCGGAAACCACAGGGTCAGATCCGAGCTGATTGGACCTGGAACATTATGGCTACGTCGAATCGAATAAAAACTCGCATTTCTCTTTAGTCATTACTGTAAAGATGTTTACTTTTTTAAAAACGTAATACATGTTGCGGGTAGCCCCTCGTATCCACTTAGTAACAGATACTACCCGTTAAAAATACACTTGAGTCACAAATCGATTAGGGCGAAATTCTTCACAGTTGCATGTTGTAGACCGTGGAACAAACTCTGTCCTGCGATCGTGCATACATTCAGTCAAGTAAAAAGCCCAGCCGGAAAATTAACGAAATGTCTCGTTCTTAATTAGCCTGACATAAGCTAACATTGGACTAAATGAGGCCTAAGAACACGGGCTAAAATTCTAGCTCACGACTGAGACTTCGCTGAGTTCCCCATCTGGGATTCTTAAAATTCAGCGTCACTTCTTTTTCCCCTACCTTCTCGCACGTCCACGGTAAAATATCTTTGACCTCCTCTTCACCTTTTAGTGAATGCACCCTCGCCAACCTTGCATTGCATTGTATTGTATAGAATTTTGCTTACAAAACATTTGTTTCAGTCAAAACTGTAAACTTAAATAAATTATGGAAAAAATGAAATAATAATTAAAACAAAATATACACCCATTACCTTGTATATAATATAAAAAAACTCATTCAGGACTGCTGATGACGCATAAGGACTAACTTCCCAGGAGTTCGCCTGAAACACGGTCACGGTTTGTCAAAATTCATGTTGAATATAGGATTGTGGGGTTCTATAAATATTGATTCTGGAACGAAAATCGGATCGTGTCGAAATATGAGAGGGACGCTTGAAAGATCAATGTGCAGAGGATGCGTGGGGTCAGAAAGAATTTTGTGAGCAAATTTCTCACATGCTGATAAGTGCTCATCACATAGATTAAGGGACAATTCAGCTAGTGGTATGAAGGACACCTGACCAATAATTGATAAACCCCGGCGAAGAATTTTAAAGTGCCTTTTAGAAAAACCTGGAAAAATGACGGGGAACCCCTAAAGAAGGATTGGAAAAGTACACCGTTAAGCAAATTGGGAGATGGGGTTTTGTTTCACCTTTTAGTGTCGAAGCTTCCTGATTTGAAATGACAACCATCGGAGACTCTTTGCACAGGTGTAAATGTGAGCATTCCACTTCAGATTTTTGTCAATAATAACTCAGATATTTTTTGAGTCAATGGAAGAGGTTCCGGATCGGTAGGCGGACAAAGAGAGAAAGAAGAGACATTTGAAACATTTAGATGTGTTGACAATTGGACCAGCTAATGCAGACAAATTGTAAACAGAATATAGGTCGTTGGAATTGATTTGAAAATCATGGTAGTTCGAAACGACTTGCAAGGGCAATATCATCAGCATACTTGAACAGAAGACAGGGCGAGCTGGTTGGCATGTTGCCGATGTAAGTAGAGAAGAGATGGTCACGTGTAGCTTCCCACTCCTTAACAAAACTTCCTCACCTATGTGTACCCATCATTCTGCCTCTTCCTGTATTTCGACTCTTTGGGACGAAATCCCTGACGCTCTGCGAACCCTTGATTGGTCCAGCTTCATTTTATCGTCTGACCGGCAGAGAGCAGCAGAAGACCTTTACGCAAAACGTCTTACAATTAGTCGTCTGTCCACTCCGATCACTCAACATAAACACAAGAAGCCTAGTATTGTTTGCCGGCTCCAGACGAAACCTTTAAAGGCTCAAAAAATATTCAACGAAACGGTAGATTTCGCGCTTTTAGTGCAAGTCAACTGCTTGCAACAAGAATTTCTTATGGGGTCCGAACTAAGGTTAAAAAGACAGAAAATGCTAGCTCTTGGGCCGCCTAACCCAGTTTGGATGACCTCCCAAATTTTCAAAGCTCGCTCGAAGCCAAAACCCTCAACTATTCCGAACTTCATCATATTTAATAACTTACGCATCGAGTCCGCTGTACACATCGCAGAAGCCTTCAATACATATTTCTCTCCTGATCTCATTAATGACAGTCGGACACACTCTGAAATCCACCCCATGTTAACTTCGGTTAGATTGTCCTCCATATCCTTCGACGTTGCTAGCATCATCAACGTGATGAAATATACCAGGCCATCCCACAGGCCTGGCCATGACAACATCCCACCAGTCCTATTCCGCACCGCTGGTCCAGATCTTCCACTGCTTCTTTTAAATCTCCTCTCGCTCTCCATGTCTGGCGCTACTTTTCCGTCATAATGGAAAACATCCATTATTGTCCCACATCAAAAAAGGGTTCCGTGCATGAACCTGAAAACTTTCGCCCCATTACCCAAACTCCAGTTCTATCCAGGCTTATGGAAAAGATTGTTAAAGAACAACTGGTTAATTTCCTTACTACTCACAACCTTATCAACTCCTCCCAATACGGCTTCCTCAGGGTCCGATCCTGTCTCACCTGTCAGTTTGACTTCTTGAACTAGGTCACCCAAAGTGCTGATTCCCACCGGTCGACGCTCATAATCTTTTTAGACATGTCAAAAGCGTTTGACCGCGTTTCCCACCCCCGACTTCTGGCCAAAATTAGGAATTATGGAATAAGAAATCCCCTTTTATCTTGGCTATCATCCTACCTTTCCGATCGCTCTCAGGTAGTCAATATAAACGGTTATTTTTCCCAGCCTTCTGCTATTACCAGTGGGGTCATTCAGGGGAGCGTTCTAGGTCCTCTCCTATTCCTGCTATACATTAATGATATCTTCAAAGTTATTCGTCATGGCACACCATTCCTGTTTGCCGATGACATTAAAATAGTCTACTCTTTTGAGGCTGCTTCATCTAGCTCCACTCTTGCACATATCAATGAAGATCTAGAGTCTCTTGATAACTGGTGTTCCAATTGGCTTATGAAGTTCTCTGCTGACAAAAGCTCTCTGATAACATAAATGCCATGTTCCTCCGGGCGCCCTCTCCATAAACGGCATGCCAATCCTTGTATCACACACGGTTAAGGACTTAGGGTTACAATACTCCTGCTCTTTCAACTTCCACGAGCAGGCCTACTATCAGACCGCTATAGCTAAGAGAACCTCCACAATGATCTTAAGGGCATTCCGCACTCAAGACTGCAGAATTACCATCTTCAAGTCCCATACTAGGCCCCACCTCGAGTTCTGCCCGATTATCTTTACGCATATGCGTAAAGTCGATCGAATTGCAATCGAGAATGTGCAGCGTGCATTCACTAGGAATCTCCTAGGTCCCTCGTTTAGCTTAAACTACAGGGCCAGATGCGAGCTGCTTGGACTTGAACCATTGTGGTTTCGTCGAGTCAAATTAAACCTTGCATTTCTCTTTAATCTTTGCCATAATAATGTCCACTCTACTACAAACGTCACACGCGACGCCGATAGTCCCCCATATCCACTTCGTAGTAGATACTACCCGTTAAGAATAACCCTGACTCGAAGTCCAATGTTTGACTCTATTCCCACTTCCGTCGGATTGGGATCAAAAACAGCTCCCAAGGATCCGCAGCTGCGGTCGTCGGCCTGAATCCGTTAACATGTGGCCAGTTAAACTAACTCGGGTTGCTGAGCCCAACGTTCCACTCTTGGTTGTCTACCATGGATGAGCTCCCTAGTCCTATCGCACACGACTTCACTAACCGAAGTTCGCCGCCCACCGCTGTCACGTATAAGCTTAAACAGTTTTTGACTGTCACCTGATGCGGCCGCTACCCCCATCTCTTCTGCTACCTTCACCCACCAGTTTTCGTGGTTATTCTTAGGGCTTATTGTCAACTGACGCTGCAACTGTCGACTCACCTTATTCACCTCTTTGCAGTTAGGCAGCTGNTTCACGAACTTCGTTGGCATGACTTTCCGATGGAGAGCATTGAAAAGTGCTGGCCGATCCACGGAGTCGAAAGACTACGATCGTAGGGCGATGGCATGCATGGCACCTTTCTAGAAACTGACAGAGTGAATATATGGTCAATGCAACCTCGACCTGAACGAAATCCGGCCTGTTGTTCGCGGATATTACTCTCGCGAATGGGTATCAAACGACACGACATCATCCAAGCTAACACCTTAGAAACTATCGGAATTAAACTAACCTCACGATGATTGCTAGAAACTTCGTGTACCCACCTTGAAGATGGGTACAATCAGTGACTCAGTTCACGATAACGGAATACACTCCTCGTTCCAAATATCATGGAGCAAGGAGGTAAGTGATTTCACCAGAGATTTTCCATCCAATTTGAAAAGAACTGGAGGAAGGTTTTCGGGACCGGCTGCTTTTCACCGCTTCAGAAGTTGAATATTCGACTCCACTTCCAACTCCTTTTAGGGGTCGACAGACACTTCCCAAGGATTCGTAGCTTCAGACGTTGGCCTAAATACATTAGCATGTGGCCAGCTAAACTGATCCTTGAAGTGCTAAGCCCAACGGTCTAGCCTTTGTTGTCTACCATGGATGAGCTCTCCATTCCTATCGCACATCTTGTTCACCTCCTTGTACTTGGGCAGCTGGCGTTTTCGCTCCATTAGACCCAGCGACCTCTGTGAGATCCAGTGTCTTTGATGAACACTAGATCTAGGACCACAGGCGGAATGTGCTGCCAAATGCATAGCCTGTTTAATTTGATCCCACTGCTCGTCGAAATTTTTATTTCCTCGAACAGTTCCTCTTCATAGCTTTTGCGAACATCCGAATTAGATAAACGTTCGACGGCTAATCGAGCGTCTGTCCTGCGTCGATGGCCGTTGTGCTGCAGCAAAAATCGCATTAAAACTAACGCATGGTCCGACTCCACGTACGTGGTCCGGTACGACCTACAGTTCTGGACAGAACCGCGCCAACGGTAGCTTACTGCAATATCACCAATATGACTCAGACTACCTGTCGAGTTAGAGCGCGACGCGAAAACGGGAAACAGTTGGGCTATCATGGTTGTTGTTCTTACCCTCTGTTTGACTTGTTTACGCAGTTCCTTTCGCATGTCGGTGGGTTGGCATTATACTTGTTCTCAAGCTGTTATGCATAATTTATCAGCTTTTAACTACGACGAGGATTTTAAGACAATCCTCGACGGGGAATAAACCACCCAATCATACGTAGCCAATAAACCGTTTACAACGTAGGTCATTTCGCATTAACAGTGCACATACTGTTTACAGTCCGCGGACTCCGGACCACATGTAGTTCTAGATTCCAAAGTATGATATTACACTGACGAGCTTAGTTGCGGACTGGAAAGTGTCTGAGTAGCTCAAAGTCAGTCTTTAAGGATGAGAGGAAAACGACAACCTCTGCTAGATGGGTCTATCATCTAGTATTGCACACCCAACACTACTGTCTGCGCGTACTAGCGGCAATTCAGTCACCCCGAAAACAAAATATCCGAAGCTGGCGCTTCTAATTACGTGCCTCATACAAATACGGTGCTATATAATACTTTGAAATATTCTAGATGCAACCATTATGGAAGTTCCCACTTGATGTTACATACATGAGAACGCCAAAATGTCCGAACGATACGATCCATGTGAAGGATTTTTCACCCTAGGAATTAAATTGCGGTTCTTCAGTTAATTAGAACACTGGAGCCTTCATCCGTCTATGATATCATAAATGCCCTTTTCCTAGGCGAAATAGTTTGACCATCCTAAACTTGAATTATAAGGTAGAGAACCAAGTTGCACAAGATTAATCGGTCGCAAAACGCCAGTGGAATCAAATATTACTAAGGTTGTCAAATCAACGCCGTGCCCGGTGTTAACCGCAACCATGGCGTCACTTAAATTGGCAACGGCTTAGTAAAAATTCTAGTCTGTATTATCTTTGACATACTGTCATCATCATGCTGTACGACAGAGACAATTATTGGGAGAGCAGTTACATGCTGAATTTGAAAGACAAGAAAAGTTAGCATGCAGAGCACAAGCCGCCAACAATATGATATTTCCAGATAATCTATAGGAGCGATTGTGCACACATTCTCTATCATGGGAAACATGAAAATTTACAGGGTACAGTCAGATAAGGGGCAAAATGCCCATCAACATCTCGAAAATCGGGGTTGGAGGGGGAATTAAGTCTGATGGGAAAATGCAGTTTGTGGGCAAACCAGTACATCGTATATACAAAGATAAGTCAGCGCTTACAAGAGTCGCTGAATAAAAGGAATAAAAATAACATTAGACACGGAATCCAGCTTGCAGATACCAGAGCATTCAAGTTACTGTACAGCGGTGAGATGGTGCTTGTACTCCAATAAAATCAACGACCTTCATCCGCGAGATTGCTAAAAATCAAATAACAAGAATACTTAGACAGTTACATTCTTTGCAGCGTGAGTTGTTTTATCAATATAAAAAGGCTTCAATGAGCGATTAGCGGGGGCAAACGGAATTATGGTACACAATGACTGAAGAGAAGGCATTATTACCACTAAGAAGTAGTTCAAATGGACAGTAACGCAAAATGAAACAAGGCAACGAGAAATTGTGCAATAAGTGCTCTGGATGGCTCCTTCTCACTTCCTCTTTATTGTAAAATCAAAACCATGACATTGACAACCTGAAAGATTAGAGGCAAAAGCTGACCGCAAAAAATTGCATTCAGAAATTAACCGGGAAAATTGTATGAAGACTTTCAGAACTGCAGTTCTTACCTGATGCGATTATCGGGTTGCTGAATGCGGATCTGCCGACCGTGTTCGGATGGCTGGATAAGGATACGCTGGCCAGTAGAAGAACAAGATAACCGATAGGCCGGTGCACCTTGCGTCAACGGTTTTTGATTTGAACCAATGGATGGGCCAGAGCCCCCAGGGAGCGATGTATTGATAACAAGATTTGCTTTGGGGAGAGCCGAAGAAGAAAGTAAACCTGAAGTTCTGTTGGTTGGAGACAAATATTTTGAAGGACCAACACGCTGGACAACAGAAACCGGGCCTCCGGCCGTTGCGATTGACGAACTCGTTACCAATGAAGCAGTCTTAGTAGGTCGCTGTATTTGGTTTACAGTGGATGACGAAGACAGCGCTGGGGGCGAACAAGAATTGTTGAGCTGATGCTGCCAAGCTTTAGGTGGTTCGCTTGCTGAGAGGGACGAGTTTAGTTGAGTTGCTAATGTCTGGAGGCGCGAGTTAGGATTGCGAATGTTTGATGTAGTGCACGGTGGTGAATTAGCGGCGGGTACTCGGGGACGAGATAATGATGGCATCACTTCATCGAATTCATCTTGTTGGTGCCATGGGTCCTATGGGAGCATGTGGTGGGACCGAACAGGTGAACAAGGTGTAGATTTAAATCTAGCTGTTAAAAAATGTTTACTACAACGAATTGAATACAACAATAGCAATGCAGACTTAAAGATTGCGAAACCTTTAACATGAATTGAGTGCTACGTGCTGCTCCAATGAATACGGTGGATTAGATGTGATTCTTCCATGTTAGTGTGAACTTTTTCTTCTTTATCACCCCTCCCGTGCCTGTATTTTTAATTCTTCGTTCGTTACGAAGATAAATTGGGCATAACGATTCAAAATGGACGACACTTATAGGCCGAATAGCCCTGTGCAGGTTCCCTCTTTGTTCCCCTTAGATATTCACTCTCTCTATGGAAAGATGTAACCCCGAGGAAAAGGCAGCAGACAGTAGTGCTGCGTTGTGTATCTTCAACTTAATCTCGTTTTTCTGCATTTCCTAGCCCCCGTTTTTTATGGTCCGCTACCCTAGAAATGACTTTTCCAGAGGGGCACAGTTCCACACATCAAATATTTACAAAATTGAGAAATTAATTTTTCTTTGTTTTGCTTTAATGACGGTGTGGAAAAATGATTTTGTATACCGCACCAATCTAATATTTCCATTCACATGGAACTGTTGCCACAAAAATCTTAAATCTGTCCAAAAATCGAATATTACAGCCGCGTGAGGATGAAACTTGGACTACTCATCTATCGATTCTCCAGCCAGGTTATAGTGAAACAATGTACCTGAGACAAACTTGCTTTAACATCCAAACCACTGTCCACACCTCACCAAGCAGCTGTTTCCATGCTCTTCCTGATCCTCTGAACGAAAATTTCCCCGACCTTTTCATCTTTCAGCAGTGGCCCTACATTATGTGCTAGTGACTCGCTTAATTTCAAGTACCATTTTTTCCATGTCCAAACTTTGGGAGAAACCCGTCATTTTTGCACCCATAATCATTTACAAAGATTGTAACAAAATCGGGACCATGAAATTGCTTTTGGCCTGGAATTTTAGCCATAAACTCCCATGCTTACGACATTTCCTCTATGGTAAGTTTCTTGATTATGAAGTCACTTATTTTCGCTGCCAATCACTATGTAGTAAAAAGGTGAAAAGGTATCATGTATTGAACAACCTATACGATAAAAACTCACCGGTTCTTGAGATGAAATAGGTTCTGCCGGTCCAGCAGAAGTAGGAGAATCTTTATGTGGACTGAGTTTTGCTGTAAATAGAAAGGAAGAAAATCCTCCAGTTAGAGTTTGACGGAATTTCAGATGCTGCTGATACCGGTCGCAAGAAGGTGGATCAACCATTGCTTCTCCTAACGTCAACATACCAGGCGACATTTGGCTTCAATGTGCAATAATTTGGAGTTGAAAGAAAATACCTCTTTCGACTGATTTGCAATGGTAACGACGCCCAACGAAGAAAAGATACTATGGAATTCGACGCCTCTGAGTGAGGATAGCATTCGTGTCCAAGGTAGACATTTTGAAATGCCATCCGTGGTTGCATTTAACTGCCGACGCTTTTTCATTTGGGTCTTAATCATGAGTGCGGGAAGCAACAACCGAGATCGTTTGGACGAGCAAGTTGGGTGAAACGTCATAAAGTAAGGTCGAAAAGACCGCAAATCAGTTCTTATCCTAGTTTCAACTCTCCACATGCAAAAAGGAGTATATTAATGATCTACCAGGAGAAAGGAAAAAGAACCCAACAAGAACAAACTCATGATATTACTGAGTTTCAAAATGACTCTTTCTGATACGTTTTCGTTGAAGTTGTCAAATTTTAAAGCCAACTATCGAGAAAAAGATAAAGGAGGATAGGAGCCCAATTCCAAAACGGGCAATGCAATGATTGCGAATTTTGCTCCGATCACACGCATACTCCACGTCTCGCAACCGTACAACAGAACTGAAATGAGCGCACTGCAGCACAGTACACACGACCTTTCAAATTCACTTCCACTGAAATGTCAGGCCGACGCCACAAGTGCTTCAATCCAGCGTAAGCTGCCCGAGCCTTGGATATACGCATATTCACCTCCACTGCCGAGCTACCATCGTTGGATACTCAGGTACCAAAGAAAGTGATGCGGTCCACAATCGTCAGCTCCTCTCGATCCAGCATCAAGTTCGGCGCTGCTGTCGTCCAGTCCTGTAACAGTACTTTGCA
>LUCM01008707.1:0-63360 GCA_008360955.1 Fasciolopsis buskii | reverse complement strand
ACGGTAGCTAACTGCAATATGGCCGATCTGACTCAGTTGAGTTAGAGCGCCATGTCGCAGCGCGACGCGAATTGTGTTGGGAATTCGTACTAGATAGGAATAAATGATTATCTGCACAGAATTGGAGAAGTCTTTCTCCCTTGTCTGTTCGCTGAGCAGGCAAGGCGCATCGCCCACCTAAACAGGACTCCGATGCACTCAGTTTCCCAACTTGTGCATTACAATTACCTGCTACCACTACAATGTCAGACCGTTAGCTCTTCCAAACAAGAGTGACGAGGTTATCGTAAAATTCGTCTTTCTCTATATCAGTGCTGCAGTCTGTTGGATCGTATACCAAGATGTCTAAAGTTTTCTTACCTGAATTTTTGTCCTTCGCAATCCTCATGCAGGGATATTATGAACATTCAATACTGTCTTCTGCTCAGTTGGCGCTCATAAATCCGTCTCATGGGTTTCTTTCACATTTGACCATAATTTTGCTACTGACCTGATGGACGACTGTGGCTCGATTTTTATCTGTCGTTTCTTCTTTCGTCTTCCAAGGGATGTTCCGCAAAATTTTGGTCGACCTGTGAGCCACTTCTTTTCCTTTAGGCTCGGGTATTTCCATTGTCATTTCGCAGATATTCTCTATGTGCAGCTTGAGGATTCGTTTGGACGTCCTATCTCGGCGCTTCCTTTAACGAATTTTCAGGTGTAACTATTGCGCAGGAACATTTGAAATGAAATTTTTCTTCCTGTTTTCCCCGTTCCTGTGTGATGCAATGAAAGTGTGCACTTTTGAAGAGTGTCTTGATGCACCTTCTCTTGTAGCCGTTTGGGGTGTTACCGTAAAGTTGCAGAGCTTGGTCCGTGTTCGTTCTTCTGCGGCATATGAACATACAATCTAGGTTGCGCGCCGTCAACGAAACTTATTAAGCCTTACGAATATTCTCATACAAGGTCAGGGAATTAATCGAGAAGAACTTAATACTGAGGTGAATTTTTTTCTAAATTTCCAACATATTCAGGTGTTCATAATTCTATTTGGCGATGCATGCGGCCATCAGTTTACTTTCTTATCTGGTAGATTTTTTCTTGTACCGGCCATACGTGGTTATCACCTTTTCCTTCTGTCTCCCTGATTGCTCTTGAAATATCGTTTTATACAGAATCAAATCAGAGAAGCGAAACGACGTATTGTGCTGTCCACTTTGTATATTGGCACGGGACACCTGGAAGTTCAGTTGGTATGTGTTCATGCATTCGCTTATCGTTTGTAATATATTTTGTGAGGGAGTTATGCTTAAGGATGACGGCGCATGCGTTACTATGTTCTGGTCTTTTATGCGCCTGAACCACATCGGTAATGCAAACCACTTAGTTTGTCAAGAATATGGGCTATTCATTTCCAGATGTCGATGGAATTAGTAATACGCCCACCTTTCCCTTGGTGTAAGTAACCTTTCTTGGAGAAACTTCGATAGGAGGATTTCTGCCACCAACACTGTTTCGATCAGCACAGTTTGTCTCCTAGACTAAACATTTGGTAACTTCTCAGCCATTTATTCTGCATCAGATTACTCTTTTATTTGTCAGTAGGCAAATTAACTGAAAATCCGCCCAAGCCTATCAGCCTAGAATCCATTTTTATCATACTAACACTGTCGTTGCCGAGACACTAACCTCAGTTGGTTCCTCGGAAGTCCATATAGAGTTAAATCATTTTATAAGGGTTATGAAACCAATGGTTCATACTGCTTTCCGACAGCCTTGATACATATTTCTGCTTAACTCATCACAGTACTTCTTTTTTCCACTCTTTCCGCAACTCATTAGGATCGAATGTGGAAAATAAAGTCCTATTTTAGTGTAGTTAGATTAGAGTTGCTCTGATTGTCACGGTCGCGTGCCTTAGCCTTCCATATTCATTAAAAACACAAAGATAAGAGTGTGCACTCAAACTAGCCAATTTTAAATTCACTACGCCAGGTTGGTTTGAAGTTCCGTTTTTGTTTTCTCGAAGAAAATCGTTTGTAATGATCAAGTGGATTAGGCATCTGTCAATCCAAAACGGTCAGCTTTAAATACCAAGTCCACGGGCCATTTTGATGATAGGTAACAAATTTCTGTTGCCCGGGTCATTACCGCATCTGATCTAGTGTGACCTTGTATGGTTACTTGACACTTCACGTTTCTGGGCTGTGGTTGCCCGTTGCGTCTAGCGAGCCCTGGCGGCTATGGATCATGAGTCTTTCACAACAACCGTGCATCGAGTATGTCATAAAAAAGCAGCTTCTCGCAAGCGCTGAAAATCGTAATTCCCAACACATCGCCAGATCATTCTCTCATGCTTTATACTTTGTAGGTGAAGGCAATCAAACAGGCGGCAGTTGAACACAAACTTCAAGTGGATATTCTAATCGATTCGTCTCGTGGTCTCAGATGTTCTTCTCTCACCCACCGCTACGCTGGCCGTCTTCAGCCTAAGTCATCACCGATTAACAAATCGTCCCTGCAGAGTGATGCCACTGACCAGTATACTTCATCGGCCGATTTACTTACGAGTTTAACCGAGGTCCCAGGTATCTCCGTCTATCTTTATCACAATCCTCGTTTACGTGGCTGGCTTCGATACATGCTTCCAAACAGGCTGAACGAAGTACTGGGTGTGCAACATATCAAAGCTTATGTGTTTGATGACACTGTCATTCTAAGCGGGTTAGTGGACCAGATAGTTATTTTTGCCGTCTTTTTTTCTTTTCTAATCAAGATTGGACGGTATCTCCAGTATGACAGAGCACGTTAGCTTTACTTTTCGATTTAGTATGCTGCCATTCGGTTGCCTTCCACTCAAAAGACGACGAATCACTACTTTTTAATAGTGGATGGCGTACTTATCAGAAGTAGTTCCGGTTAGTAAAAAAAAAGGAGCACCACTCTGCGAACGGCAGATAAAAGAAAATAAACTGGTTGACGGGCTATTTCAACGATCTGGAAGTTGGATGGTCGACGAAAAGGAGCAAGAAATAAACTGTAATGTGTGTGTGCCTAATTATGGAAAACCGTTCCGCTTTGCCCACTCGAAATTTCCATATGAACAATGAATATGATAGTTGGACGTCTTCGTTATAACCGGGATGCACACTTTATCTTAACACCTTCTCTTTCGGTCTCGTTCAGGCAGGAATCTATTTAAAATTTGACTTTGTTTTGATTTAGATGCCGAACCCATTTCACGTTCTACCAAAAAGGTCGGATGAGCCGATTTACAGGACAATAGTTCGACTTCTATCTTTGAAAATCATATGGGACTAATGAAGAATGGATGAATCTCTGATCCAAAAGACCCATCAACTAGCTGGCTGGAGACATTGAAGGATATGGCAGGGAACCGTGAACAGTGGCGATCGTACTGTCATTTTCTGTCGAATCGGAATGATTGAGAACATGTGTCTGCGCAGTTAGACTATTCCGTGTGTTGGCTACTGCAGCATTCTGACCCTATCCCGCCTATGTAGGTCGACTCCCTGTTCCCCTTGGATCTTCAAATTTTCTATATAATCATATAACTCTGAGAGAAGGGCAACGGTCAGTGGGTCTTCCCCCACTGTTCAACTCTGAACAATAATGGTGATCTATGGCAGGTCTCGCTTGTCCACATATTCAAATTTTTCTGACCATTGTTCACTCTATTCATTGGGTCCTTCAACATCAGATCAGGTACAATTCTTTATAAGTGACTGGCATGTGTTACTACCACACGACCAAAGAATGACTTCTGTTGACCTTGAATGCCACCTTATCATGAATCGAAAATGTCGCTGTTTATACCGGTCAACGTTTTACGTTTCCCATGCCCCGATGCAAAACTTTCGACTGCCCTTCACATATTGCAATTCCTCCCGTCCTCACCTAGTGCCACCCAGACAAGCAGATGCCATCCAAACCTCCAGGTTCTGGAATTTTACAATGTGCAACGTGCTCTCCCATAAACGGCATTCGTTTATCGGGCGTAAAGTGGTTCTCATCTACAGTCGACGTAAATTCTATCCACGGCAAACTGTCGATGATCTACTTGCTCCCACTAGTTGATGTAAACACTGGATAACCGTAAAAACCGTTTTATGATTCTTGCCTAAACACCGTCTGTTTGATTTTCTCTCTAAACATTGCTCTTTTATCTTCAATGAAGCATATAATTAGTCTACCCTCGGTCACCTCATACCCTTCAAATATTCGTAACTAAATTTTCATTTTCCTCCCAAGGTCAGTGTTCTGTTCCACGCTAAACACTTTTTATCTGTTCTCTTTGCTTAGTGACTATCGGTCAACTTCCTTCCGCACTTCCGTAGTACAGGTATCTTTGTGTTGTCAAGTCATCTTTCTAATCAGTCCTGCATCAGATTCAACCGCAAACTCACCTATGATCTCAAGTTCGCCATCTAGTAATCTCAGCTTCAGTATGTTACTTACCGTATGAGCTCATCATGAAACCCCACTCATTTCTCATTACACCACTTGGCATAAGATTTTGGGGGGGATATTTGAATGACGCCACCAGTTCTTTGTTGCTGCTATGCAAATGCCTTCAATCAGTAAAAAAAGAAATATAACCCTGTCATTTCCATCATTTCTCACTATTTCCCGGTCCCTGTTCCTCTCAGTGCAAACCTTAGCCACGAGTATTTCGTCAGCAGACAAGACCGCGCTTGGATGTTCAGTCGGTTTTCCCCTTTGGCCAATTTCTATTCCGGTCTGATAAAAGTCATTGGTCAATTCTGTTACCGCCTCTGTCCTGACGGATCCTTACAGCCTACTTCGACTGCAACAGATCCGGTAACTAGTAAGCATCTTCTTTGCACAGTTGTCTCAATTTGTGCGATGACATCTGCAAAAAAACCCTTATAGTCGACTCTGTCACCGGTCAAAAATTAGATTGAGTGACACATGAACACACTGTGCTCCGAGCCATTTTGTTTAGTTTTTAACAGTCATTATTATTGTTCAAATAGCCGGGGCAAAAAAATAACGGTATAGGAAACTTCATTCAACCTACATTATGGAAAAGTTAAGTAAAACTACATCAACGGACACTAGATACTGGTGGAACTTTCCACGTTGCCTATACAGTTTGGAATAATCGAGGAGCTTGGCAATGTCACGGGTGCAAAGGATTTTGATGAGAGTAATGTATTGGTTTTCTCGTAGTAGCAACCACGCGGTTACTTCGTCGCGTTAATCATATCAGGTTTGGAGAATTGTCTTCTGTAGTTAGTGACGGTACTGAACTGAGTCCTCCTCTTATTGTGACCAGTATTTTGTTCTGCACGTACCTCAACGCGCTTCGCTAATTTTATGTAGTCAAGTCTGATTGTCTTATTTCACCCAATACACGAGTGAATTTGACACTGGACCGATCAACCGGATGCCTCTTCAGACATCGTGATTCTGGGAGGATAACGAAGTCCATAGATTTGCTCGTGCACAGTGGCCCGAATCAAAATCTAATGAAAATTCTAATGATCTTCAGTGAGCCAGTCCGTGTACTATGTCCGAGTACCGCATCCTTTGTGGCGGTAATCAGTTCGAAAGACTACACCGGCGGACCACCACTTAAATCGTTTAATTGTTACCACTCGGTATATCAGAGCTAAATCCAGCCATGTGATATTTAACTCAAATTGTTTTCACGAATCATTTAGTTTTCCAAGCGCACATCCGAATACCTCAAGCCAAACCAGAACCAACCGTCGAATATGAACGCAAAAGAGAAGAATGGGACCGCAATTTCCGTACATTTCTTCACGCTGCATATCGCCTCCCCTCCTGTTTGTCCCGTGTTTTGCGGAGATAATGACAATGGAATCTGAGCTGGTAGCCCGATAGAATTCCGTTTCCCGTTAGCTCGAGTGATTATCATCCAACAGCGTGTTTGTGCTCTGCGGTGCCCGGTCCTCCATTGTGGTTGGATGCGCCTGAGGCTGTTTTTTTACCAAGCAAGTGACTGGTTGTTTTTCTGCTTTTATGTAACATTTCGACTCCACGGACTTGTTCCTAGACGGATTCTTTGAGGAATCAAGTTGCTGAAAATATGTGAGGACTAGTGACACGTAATCCTGCTGTTAACAAGGGCTAATATTGCGATGTCTTCGCCGCATAACAACATCTTGCCTACGCCCAGATTACTACCACGCTCGATTTGTTGGAACACTCCCTCGTTTCCTGCCACAAGTTTTACGGTGCTGATTGTTAGTCCGGCTTGGTCATGTTGTTACATGACCTGGTGTTACTTAATTATGACCATCTTCGTTTCATCTGCGCTCATACAAAACTGCGGAGTGATAGTCTTTTCCTGTTTTCTTGCGTTTTTCTGCATTCGACTTTTTGCTCATCCATGAAACATTGCTCCTTCTTGGAACGATTGTTTGCTTTACTAGTCTTGAAATCCAATGTTGATCCATATTTGCTAATTCTTTACTGGTTTTATAGCTCCTCTCCGGTCTTTTGAAACTCGATTCCGTGTCGCACTTGAACAGTATATGCGTGAGTTTCGAATCCGCTTTCCTATTGACCACGTTAAGTGCAATCAGCAGTCCACTCTGATGTGCCCCTTGGTTCAGTTTGGTCCGTTCGGAATTGATAATGAAGAGCGTTTCACAACCGGACTACTGCGATACATGGTTTCAGACGCAGAACACCAATACGATGTAGCTTTGGCTTCGGGGTATTTCAATGTGACCGACTTTTACGCTAAGCTGTTGGTGGAATTTAGCACTTACCAGTTGCGTTCAAAATTGACTCTGTTGTGCGCCTCCCCGTCGGTATGTTGTGTGAATTTCTGTTGACTTAGAGTCCTTTCCCGTGCCAACTCTTTTTGATAATACTAGATAAGACTGATACTAATATATATATATATATATTTGAAAAAAACGAAGGTGAAAACTGAATTGGGAAATGGTTGTTATGTCGTTTCGATCCAGACTAGGACTCGTCATTAGGTTTAAGTGAATCAATGTGACTGGGACAGTTAGTTCCACATGGTCCTGATATGTTGTGAATCTGTCCGTTTCCATCGTGTGGCACTCATGTCGCAATGATTATCGATTGCTACTTCACCCTGGCTGAAGCAAATCACACCATTGCCACATGATGGAAAAACGGACAGAGGCATAACACACCAGGCCATGTGGAATTAGCCATTTCAATCACTCACTGACTCACGTTTGATATCGAGTCCTAGTCTGGATCAAAAAGTCACAATAAACATTTTACAACTCATTGTACGCCTTCAGATTTTTTCTCCAGTGTTTAACCTGAGTTGCAGATATTCTCGCTCGTATTATAAATATATATATATATATAGTACAGGGTTTTATTACGGTCTCCAGCTTTTCGTCATTTGATTTCGCATGTAGAACAGCACAGGAAAATGGGATATTCGTGAACCCTTGAAAATTAGTGTTTGGTATTCTAGTTCAGACATTTTGAGCACCGTATGAACCGTGGTCAAAGAGAAAAACAGCAGGAACATCGTGTAAGGTAGTACAGCGTAGATCTTAGCTCTTAAAAACTATTCTAAAACTCGATACCGTTCATCAGTTTTTAGATGCAGAATCTACTCCCCTCTCTGATGTCAAAATCGCCGACTCACTGTATCTGTTGATGTTGGCGAAGAAATCCGAATGGATTTCCCATTAGTTGTTACACTCCGCCCTTCGTATCGTCTAAAATTCGTTCCCATTACATAGACATTTTGTTTTTGGCCTGAATGTCGAAGTGTTCCAAGAAGTTGGCCATTTAACTCTGTTAAGTACAATCTTGTGCGCGGATCGATTAATTTTGCTGATGTCTTTCCGTGTTACTCTTAGGGCTCAGCTTACCCGTCAAATGCAGGGCGATCTTCCCTGTGATTGAATTCCTAGGCAGTCTTTCTGTTTGTTTCCTCCCCTTATGCGGGGAATGGTGCCTATAGTTAGCGGGCCGTTTTTCTCGGCACCAGAGTCAGTGAGGAAGGTTCATTAGTTGGGGAGTAATCGGAAGACCTGACGTCTGTTATTTGAGAGTGGACCCCGAAGGACAGCCAATCAGAGCAAAAAATAAATGAACAATCAGGTCGCAAATTGCCCTTTGGGGCCTAGTACAGCAATGGTCAAATGGATATAGAAGCACACAAGATGAATTATATCCTACCATGGCTACGCGTGAATCTTTCAGCTCTACTGCAGTCACTTAACATTGCGTTTTTATTTCGGCCAGATGTTTAGTGAAATTCCTATCAGTTGTAAATAGGCTGCCAGACGGCCTTGGAATATGTAAAGTGGTTTTCGCGAGTCACTGGATTTTTGTGCATGAACCCTTTAACGCACTCGATGATAAAAACAAACAGTTTATTACAAATGCAGCACCGTAACCTGTTGCTGCTGTCCCACCACCCTTCCCCATGGATTTCATTTGTGAACTACGAAAGCGCTCGGTATTTTTGATATGATGATGCTTTCTCAGTTTTTTCGTCTTTCAAGGCAAATGGATTCCTCAATTCCCGAGGATTTTCGGGCTACATTCCAATGGCCTATCGTGAGTCGTTAATCAAACTGTTGGGTCGCTTTGGCTCACTCACTAGTCAACTCACTTGGCCGACCGTATTGGAGTACTCCCGTCCCAGTTGGACATTTCATGCCAAAGGGATCTGGTTCGAACAAGGAGAAAAGTGTGACCAGACCACATCTCAACCACATACTTCGTTCACACTGATTGGCTCATCGAATTTCAGTTACCGGTCACTGAACCGAGATCTGGAAAGTCAAGTGGCCATATGGACAACAGATCCTCATTTGCGGGCCCAAATACTGGCAGAAAGAAGCAATTTGTTTAACGCGACCTATGTGGAACAGGTATTTCTGTCACAGTTGGTAACTCAAACCCAGTACCGACTCCCATGGTATTTACGATTTTTGCATCCAATATTGCACAGGTTCATGTAATAACGACACCTTATATCTCTCCTTCCGTGCAAGTTTGGTTCTGGTCTTGTCCTTCTGTGACTAGCTTACCCTAACAAGGCGGCCACGACTCTCCATTTCTGTCTAGGTTGTACAGGCTTATTTTGGTAACACTCTAGCCCCTATGTAGAACCTTCTGCTCTACGCCATTCTTGTTCTTTCCGTCTGATCGGTCCCTGAAAATTCTCTATAGAACACTACTTACTGTCGTTTTATTTTTACTGGGCGAGGATACAAATTGTTTTCACAAGCATGTTCCTGCTTTGCCATTCGCCTACATTTGAGAGTTTATTTACATAACCGTCGGATATCAATCTCTTGAATGGAAACAATCGTCATCTCTTAATCAGATTGACTTATGACAAACGGATTGGCTGATTTTAGAACACCGGCGACTTCTCAAGTTCTGCACATCTTTTTACCCGGTCTGTAAGTAGTAGAGCGATAACAAGTCCCGCAACAACAGCCAGTTTCTTCGCCGACATGCATCGCCAATAACTTTAAACCTCGAATTAGAGCTGACCAAATTTCATTCGACCAGCATTCCTTTTTGGTGACAACCATTCACTCTTCATGGCTTTCCGTGCGTAGTTTAAACCAAGTTTCACGTGATCTCGTCCGCCGATCGGTAGTCACTGAACGGTACCCCCGGTTCGTTCTAGTTACAGACTGACTGCTGCAAGTACCCGGATTCTGTCATTGATTCTGGCCGGTTGTCAAACTAACTGTCTCGTGGTGGACGATTTCGATCAACCACGGTTAGTTATTACTGGTAGTGAGTTGTGAATCGATTGCCACGCTCATATTACAGTGATTAACAAAAATATGTAGTTAGGCACCAAGCAGCAACCAGACTCGGATATGGTATCATGATGTATGAACTGTTCCAGCGCTCACAATATACCTCGGAAAACTAGGTCAGTGGATGGATGATTCAATAGTTTGCTCAATCTCATGTCGTTTCTGGAGATCCAGCCCAAGGACCAAACAGCAAGAACTTCTGTAGATCGCTTTGAAAAATCATCCCGCTAAAACATCCCTCCCGGGTGGATCTATGTAAACGGTATATAAAAATAACAAGATACATTTCCCAATAGAATAAAGCCGTTTAGCAATGCCGAATCAAAGGATATTAAAAAATAACTGGAAGCACGGGTCAGACCGAGTCGAGAGAAAAACCGAAATTCTAGACCAGTCCTATTCATACCATGCAGACAAACAGATTGGATTGTCAGTATTTCCCGGATTAGAGAAATTTAAAATCGAACAGAACATCGTGAAATCATTTAAAGACGATCTTCTGCTCCTCCCGAAGACATCCACTGTTCGATTTCCTCGACCGTTCGAGGAACATCGGTGAGCAACTCGTTACCGGTTTCCGTTATCACAATATTGTCTTCGATACGCACCTGCAAATTAGTTTCGTAAAAATAAATCGCATTCAGTTCTTCAAAAGAGCTAATGAAGATGTAGTTAACAACTATGTATAGTCACAGGGGCATTTCACGGATGTTTTACACCGGCTTAGCAACAAGTATACTACAAAATTCAAACGAAGTTGGGTGGAAATCGGGTATGAAAGAAGAAAACCATAGACGGTAAAAAAAAGTTTTCGTTTTCATCATACACATTGTTTTGTTTTTACGGGAGACAAACAGGTCATCAGCCTCTCGAACCCACAAAAATCCTCATCTCTTGAGTTCCACTAAAGAAGCACCAACCGACGCTAACTTTATACCTCCAAACAGCCCGACTAGCGTGCAAAGAGCACGAAGAAGTAGACTATGGATAGGCAAACGCAAAATGTGTCCAAGCTACCGAAGACAATTATTTCCGTCAGAGGGTGGTAGAGGTAACTCACTGTCGCCGGGGTGGTTACCATACCTAACTTAATGAGACCTATGCCATTCCAACATTCATGATCATGGTTCCCGGTTACTTCCCCCTCCCAGGCCATGTAATGGGTCCCCAAGCATCTTTAACGCGGAGAGGTGAGAATTCGCAAACGCAAGATAGAACACTATAAGCTGTGAGGTGTTGTACACTCTTCTTTTGAGAGAGGGCTAATGCCACAGCCACATCACAAGTGTCGCAAGTTTGCGAAAGGCGCACCGGATTTCTCTTCTTCAACATCGCCAGCTGTAATCAAGCTCCTGAGGTATTTAAAGCTATCGACTATTATTAACTGGTCAACACGAGGGGTGAGCGCGGGCACAGGTTGCAGCCAGTTCTGAAGAAGTGCCTTGCACTTTGAATGTTCAAAGATACCTCGACCGCTAAGTGGTCCAATCAATGTTGAATTTATTGTGCATCGTCGCTCAGCGAGATGATATCATTAGCACACTCTGAGCCGAAGACTGTTCCCTAGGAGTTCAACTCAAGCGCATGCTAGACCAAACAGCGTCCTGTCGTATTTCACTGGAGATGGTGAAAGCTTGTCCTAAATCTTTAACACACCTGAGATACGACAGCACAACTCTTTGCGGATCAATAAATGATTCTCAATCAATCCATTCCTTAACGAATAGCGTCATAATGCAGACCTGCCAAAGGGTCAACGGTTGCGCCAGTGTCTAAGAACAATGATCGCGGGCCTTTGGAAAGCAAAACATTGCTCTAAAAACTTATAGGGTGACGATTTTACGGGTACCATTTACCAGATCTATATGTGTCGACGGGAAGACCGGCCTTCTGACTGATGCATTACCACGCCTAATTTGGTGCACGGCTAGCTGCAATTCTGATAACAGTTCTTTATAGTTATGCGATCTGTTGGATACATTTAGCTGATGTGTGTTTTCATAAGAAAATGTTGCAACCCAGTGTACGGGTTCGTTTGAAACGATCGAAACAAAAAAATGAGTGGTAAGCACGTAAAGAAGTGCTAAAAGAACTATTTTCCGCTATGGCAGTCCGCCTTGGCAACGTGCGGTGGTAGGCGTAACGTTTTGCCCGAGTCGGTTATAAAAAAATGGACACCTTGGCACTACTTACGCCCCCGAAATTTCGAAATCTTTGTAATACCTCCGAGACGAGAAACGGACTCAATTGTGGTGATTGCAAAGCTTCGTCCAGCAGCTGATCTATGAAATAACATCCCGGTTCCACAGTAATCACCATATTTGGTTGAAGAATGCGCGCAGTACGCAAATTACGCAGACCCGCGGCTGACGGTCTAGGAGGAGAATCCTGCCGTAAAAAATGGATAAGCAATGTTTTTTATGGGCATGTTACCAATTATCAAACTGACTGAAAACGCATAGAACGGCTTAGGAAAATGACCTACCCACGGTACCTATCAGAAAAAATAATCGGAAACTGGTGAAGTATATCATGTCCTGTAGGCCTGTTGTAACACCTTTGCTATGAATAGGCTGTCTATTGAGAACAAGTGAGAATTTTTGGTGATATTGCCAACAATGGGAGATAGTGTTCCGTAGGTTGTAATCCTCTGTTGAAAACTGATCCCTTTATAAAAATATGAAAAAGTCAGCAGATACATGGTGCAAAATCAACATTTTCTCTAATCGTCTGCTATCATCACTGTACCTTGAATTTGTATATGTTGAGAATGACCCTGTGATAAACGGGATGATCACTCCGGTAACTGGGATGGTAGCAATTTCGTACTCACTACATGATATCAACCAGAGCGAATTCGAACTTACTGATGCATATCCGCCAACATCATGTACGTCACATCCCATCAGATGGCCTAAACCATGTGGCATGAATACTGCGCCCAATCGAACTTCCATCATCTTCTCCAAACTCCCTCGAAGTAGACCGGCTTGAATCAAATTAGACAAGATCTTCTCCTCAGCTAATTGGTGTAATTTGACCCAATCAGCTCCGGGTTTTGCTGCATTTAGCACGGCACTAGTCAAAAAAAACATGCAATCAAGTGAGAAACCATACAAAAAATGTGATGGAGTAAGTTTGAGATTATTTCTTGTACTTACCGCGAGGCAGCTAGTACAGCTTCATAAATAATTTTCTGATCATTTGTAAAGCGTCCGTTGGCCGGATACGAACAGGTAATATCCGATGTGTAACAATAGTACTCACCACCCATGTCAAACAGACACATGTCTCCGTCCTGAATTACACGTTCGTTTGGCGATCCCGCGTGACCGTAGTGGAGTATGGCACAGTTGCATCCACTACAGATGATGAACAGAATGGTGGAGTAATATGACTTGAAATTTGGATGACGATTAATTTTACAAAAGACATAAAGGACAAACACCACTAAATGCTATATAGAGTGGAAAATCCACCTACACACTATGCATCGACTCCAGGAGCCAGAAGCATGGCGCATTCTATATAACATCTGGCACCTCAGAACAAATGGAGACTAATAAATGTTTATGCTGCATGTCTAGGCGTCACTGCACTATGATATCCAATGGACACCCAGAACTGTCAACTGCAGAAGACCTGATAGTGGCGCTCTGTTTGCCACTAAAGCAACCAATGACAATATAAGTTAAATTTCGGGTTTCCACATGATAAAATTCCGTTATTGGCTGAGATGGGCGTAGCTTTTCGGGGTAAGTAAAGATTCGCACGTTTCCAACTAAAACGTCTAATTTCGCCCTCTTGAACTCGATCGGCGGTGCTCAAGCGGATAAGATCGTTACGGTTGGATATGAAGGTCGCGGGTTCGAATCCTCGCACCGCCGATCAACTTCCCTTCTGTTAGCCGCGGCCCTCTTCCTGAAAATGATGTGCACTGTTATTTCATTAAAAAACAGAAGTTAAAGATAAAAATGGTAAGCAGAACACGGGCGTTTGTATGTACCTGGCTCCAATGCACGTATAAGCCACGTGACGCATACCACCGTTAAAGTAACAGTAATGCAGAAAGATGCTCTCCGCCTCGAACTCGTGCATCCCCGGTTTAACGCAACGCATCAGATGACGATGGGCAGCGCTGCTAATCCGATTTGCATAACGTAGCACCTCCAACTCCATTTTGGTCTTATACAATCGACTGAAATTAGGAACGGGTCCGAATGGGAAGAAAAACTGCCAGATAAACAAACAGCGGGCAGTGGAGCAAAGAATAACAAATTCAACCCAAAAAGCTGGGTGTTAAGTTAATCTCTGCATTTTGTGGTAAGATCGAAAACACCATCATCATCGCCGTTCAGCGTTAAACAGTGGAACAAATCCCACTGACCGCTGCCTTTCTCCCAGGGTTGTGCGTTGCCATAGAAAAATGAATATGCAAGAGGGACAGCGGATCTACACAGGCGGGAAAATAAAAGAATGCTGCAGTAGCCAACACATGAAATACAGTCCGAGAGTACAGGTGTATATTTCCTCAATCATTTTGATTAGACAAAGAATGTCAACATGATCGCCACCGTTCACAGCTTACTTTCACATTCTTTAAGGTTTCCAGCCAGTTGGTTGACAGATCTTCCGGGCCCCAACCAAGAAAACGTCAGAGGATCGAGAATAACGCATTACCGATAGAAACCAGGGACAAGTCCCGATAATATTAAAAAACTCATGGAGTGTGCGGAAGAGTATCAAAGGAAGTAGAAGACAGAACAGATGAGGACGCATTTTCTACTTGGCAAGACACAAGTATTTCAAGTCCGCGAGGGATTACTAAATTGGTTCATTTAATCTGACTCAGTCAAACAAAATTAAAGCGTACACCAACTTCTGACTCTTTTATTACATGTATGAGGCCTGAGCGCTGTGGAAAGGGTACACTCCCTAGCACAGAGGGCCAGCAACCATGATCCTGGAAATAAGAGCTGCATCAAGCCATACAAGCTCTAAGTAGGTTAGGCATGATAAGAACCTTTGTTTCAGTATGACGAGTCATACAACGGCGAAGTAGTATCATTTCGGGCAGACAAAGCTGATTAAAAAACTTCTTTGGCAACAAGTGCATAGCTCACGAGGCAGGAACTTGGTCGACCGAAAGCCGGAGAGAAGAGACGGGATCAGCCGTTCGCCCAAGTTCTGGGGCAACGTGCGAGTGAACTGATTTTTGCGACACGTTCAGGGTCGAGCGGGAGAAAACTAAGGAAGAGAATGAGCTCGTGAAACTGGAGGCACTAGGCTAATTTTAACTTCGATCTGAACAGACTTGTGTAAATCGTTTACGTTGTGGGGCTCGTTATCACACCTAACCCATGGAGACCTTACGTGGTTCGATATGACTAGGTTCCGGGGTCATGACTGCCGGTTCCCTACCCCCGCGTAGTGAACCCCAGCGGCTATGCAGTGACCGTTCTACTGCACTCATGCACCAAGCATGTCATAAGAAAACGGTAGTCGTGTTGATCATTCTTCCCTGATTAAGCAGAGCGGGGCTGAACTAGAATCGAGACGACCTATTAAGGTCGCTAGAGTTAGTGACAAAGATATTACGATATCAAAGCAACCGCAAAAGCAAACTGCGGCCTACCACATATTTGGTGGACGTAAAAACGCTGTGAATAGCATTGCTATTTATTCAAGCAGTAAACCGTCTGACGTAGGATATACGGGCAATGTTGTGCTTCTTAATGAAAGCCCAAGAAAGTGGCAAGTATTTTTTGACAATATAATTATGTTTGGGGCGCGATTCCAAAATGCTACTGCAGGAGTAGATTGGCCGGAAGCCGAACTTCGTTCGTCTAGGGGTATTTTTTCAGCATTCCTACAACACAGAGGATTTTATTGGCAATGCTGAGGTTAGAGGTAAGTTAGTGGGCCAGAGCGCTCGATCTTTAAAAGAAACTGATTTCGAATACGGCATGTGTTAGGCATACCAACAAACCGACTCTTTGGCATAGACTGTTCGCCGGGGTAGGTAACGGCTGGAAGACGGGGGTGACTACGATGTAGCGAAAATGTATAAAGGCCTTAACCGGTAGACTGTTCCGGGAAGGTCCATTAAGAATGCTGGGTTGGCATCCGTGCGATAGTTGCAAACACCAAGTCATATAGCTTAATGGGGCAGCCAGTAGCGTTCTTGCATTGGAAACATTCTGATTTACGGTAGTTCCGTCAATACTATTCGGTACCACGAGGTAGTAACAAAAACAGAGCATATTAGTGTAAGGTTAACGACTGCAAAAATGAAATGAACTGTGAGTAGCGTTTTATCAATATCCTAAAGGGTATCATTTTATTCTCAGTAGTATGTTTCGCATATGGATGGGTGAACAAAACTTCCCCGGAAGCACACGAACGGTTTCACGGTTATTGCCGCTCTTCAGGTATGCGTACCCAGTATTCTGTCCAATCATCCCTGTACTAGTGCGCTCCTTTCTTGATTTCTCACTAGAAGAAAAACCAATACTTTCGGGTCTTGTGTCCTCTTTCCGACCGACGAATCACCATGTGATTCTTAAATGGACGCACCATCCATTCGCGCTCCTAACGATTCAAATGAGATTCTGGTATAATTTTTTTTCTCTGACGAGATTAAAATCGGGCTCACCATTGGACGATTTCTGGATGAAGTAATTCATTGTCCACCTTGAAGCTGGAAAGTAAAAGACGAATGTTATGGATGCTTTTGACTGTCATAACAGAGGTAGAAAAACTGCGAGCAGAAATTAACAAAGAAGTATCCCATTTGTATTGACAGGTGGAGCCGGATGTTAATAGAAAATCTATCTACACTTCTACTACCCATTTCGCTTGTTCTCAATCTACGTTGATATCGCCTCATCGAGCCAAGTTTATCATGTGTCGCCTATCTACGTTGTGGCTTATCTCCAACTAAGTCGACCGAATCACACGAGCGAACCCGCAACCGTGTCTATACTTGTCTCACTCCCGTCCTATCACACGGTTAGTTGCCCTTACTTCCATATCAAATCCTTACGCATGAACTTGTTCTCATGTGTGCTCGGTCCTATCGGCATATTGTCATTATTCCGACTATCTGCCCTTTTTACAAGGCCTGTTACGTCTCTGTTCACCCAACCGGTAGAACTGGACTTCGGTTGACTCTAAAGTACCGAACGAGATTGTTCGCTTTTGTCAGCTATTCGGGGGTTAAACTGCACATGGCAGATGTCATGCGTAAAAAATCGGGACGACACTTGCTCGCGTTCAAAAGTCCACATCTATTTTTGCGTAAAACTAAATATGATCTAGAGTGACAGTGAGCTTTGATCTTCAATGGGCGTACTACTGAGAGATTAAAATGAACACGATTGAAACAGAGTAAACACCAATGGTAGCATCCGTGTAGCAGACTTGAGGTGCACTAGAATTTTAAGTTTTTGCCTTCTGAATATCGGCATATCGTCTAAAGTGCATTGTACGGTTGGTACGCAACGACAATATTAAGCAATGCGTATTTCAAAACGAGTCCTAATCAAAAGACCCGAATAACGGCGCTACTTAATAATAGGCAATTGCATAATAAAAGCACACCTCAAGCATTACAAGATCAGTCTCCAATGAAAATACCAAATGATAACTCGATCAGCGGAAGAATTAACGAATAGGTATAGTAGGTAACCAAAGAGGATAAGAATCGAAGAAAAAAATAGTCTGAACTAGAATTCTTCACGTTAAGCCTGATTGGGCAGACAATTCACTTAGCATAACAGCCCAAAACGGTAACTTCACCTGACAACGCCCTAACGCTTAGCGGAGAAATAATAAGAATGCCAAACCATTACTAGAGATAATGTCACTAAAGTAAAAATAGAAGAAAAGCGCAATATCGCAAAATCCAGTACATGGATGGGAGATACACGAGGTAGTTCACAGCTTAAAGTGGATAAGCAAATTGATTAGAGGTAATCACAAGTAGACGGCTGGATGAGAGATTGTCAAGTTCGTTTTCGATCATACTCGGTGTGTTACATTTATATAGAACTACAATAACGAAATGATCTAAACATGAAAGTGATACCTTGTACTGATGGACGAAAAATGTTCTGTGCTATATAAATCATATTTCTCACTTCTCAATTCCGGGAAAAGAAGCCTCCAAAGTAATTCGTCCACTGTCGGTGTTCATTCCACGCTGAAAACGGGATAGTTGAAACCATACTAATGTATGAGATTGCCAAGCATTCGGAAATGTGGTCTGGCAGTAAAAATCGTATAGGTTCTAAGTAATCGTTAACTCAAAAACAGACGAAATACCTGCTTGTAGTGATAATTTCAACAAACAGCGACTACAAGCAAATTCACTGCAGCCAGTCGCATATACAATCCATATAAACTGTGAAATAAACGATGGTCTTCATCATAGCGAGTTAGCTAGTAAAATGTTGTCTTCAAATTCAATCGACATGGACCGCAGGTCACACCACATAGGGGAGCTTCTTTATTGCTTCTTTCGAATCATATTGGTTGGTATAGTGAGAAATTTGGAAAGCATTTTTGTCGATCAAAGTCAGCTATAAACATGAAACTAGTATTGTTTGACAAATGACGAATCTATAAGAGTGCGTTAGCAGGGCTTACCAACGTGAGCAACAGTGTGGTGTTCCATTGTTTCAGGCATTTGACCAGCTAGCAGAAACGATAACAGACAATCTGTTAAGGGTTTACAGAAAGATGCAACCGGAAAAAAACCTACAGACTGTATTAAGATTATATTTTGCGGTTGTTAGCAAGGTACAAAATCGAAAGCCATATTAGTGTTTCGTTTAGCCGAGAGAAATAACTTACGGCTATGGAGCTGGCATCCATTAGTTTGCCTTGATCGCTTAAAAATTGTACATCAATAACAAAGGTGTCAAAAGATAATATTTTAAATAAATCTACATCGAAATCCGTTAAGAACGAACTGAAAATGCTAACGATAACACACGCACATACAATTAATCTTTTTTGCTACACGTGCAGTAGCTAACAGCATAATAAGCCAACTTCATCATCATTAATGTTCAGCGTTAAACGGGACACCAAGCCCCACTGATCACTGGCTCTCTCACTGAGTTGCAATGAAATGAATGAACATGCAAGGTGGAATGGACTGGACCTACAAGGCCAGAAGAAAATAATTCCGTATTAGCCAAACCACGGAATACAGTTTAACTGCACAAATGTACGCTTTCAATCATTCTGAAAGGACAGAAAATGATAACACAATCGCCAACGTTTACAGTTCGCTGCCATGCTCTTCAGTGTCCCCTGCCAACTGGTCGGCGGATCCTTTGGACCACAACCGCGGAGACGTGAGACGCCTATTCTATAGTACCTTAAACGAGTACGCTAACAATGATACAATAATAACAAACAATTTGTTAAAAACAAGTGAAAATAACCTTGTCACGCAGTAAACTCCGGAAATCGTTGAAATTCCGGGGGACGTAAACCGCTAGCTGGATGAATGAGTAAGATGATAGTAACAACAAAGGATCGGCAACATTCGAAAGCCTTTGGTTGTTTTGTGTGTTGTCTGTTTAATTCACTTCACATTAATCAAATAATCAAACTACGCTTAATGGCCCCGGTTTAGCTGGCCGTTTCATTCAGTCCAAAATAGCCGTTATGGGGCAGGCGAAAAACACAAACCGAATGAAGAAATTAAAAACCGACTATTTGAAAAAGTAGGGAAATGCGTACATGTCAAACCGATAACTTCCCCTTCTCGAACCGTATAGATATACCAGAGTGGAAGATTAGCACGTCAAACAGGACCTCATCCACCGGCTAAAAGTTGATAATATTTGCGTGTGATGATCGTTTCAGCATATTCACAAATGGCTTTGAATGTTGTACATTCAATGCATGCTGCAGCTCCCGTTAACCTTAAAATGGTTAACTCTGATACTGATCTCCTTAGGAATAGTTTTAATGCCGAACATGCGCGGTTTCACATCACTGCTGAGAAAATGTGGGCGGAAATCGGCGATTAGCCAGTTAGTAAGATTAGGATTTCTGAATAACTTTTCGAGTTCTCGGTTGAGAGGTAGGAGAAAATTCATGATTATTCTGCCGTAGTTGTGAAATTTAATAAGTAACGGTTGCCAGATTTTACGCAAGCCTATCGCAGTGACAGCATCCAATGTGCGATAAAAATATGGGAGTTGAAATGCAGTGTTAAAAAGTTCGACGGACATTGACATGTTATCAAACGAGTCGATTAGAAGATAATTATGCCAAAAAGCTAGCATACAGGCACACCTCGTCTGTGTAGAAGCATCCCTCGGTAGCGTATTTCTTCAACATCTCCGATGGTGTTGCCGGTCTTCCATCGTAAAGCGCAACATCATCTGGAACGCGTGGGATAAACAAAATAGCGCGTGCCGTTGACACTTCGATTGCTCCATACCAATTGGGTTCAAGGGCTCCGAAAGTCCAGTGGAAGAAGGACTCCTATATTGATTTAAAAGCATAAGGTAAAATATTTCGGTAAATAATATCCACTAAATCTTAGTACGGCTTACCAAGCTGACTGTGGCTTTTTTACTGACTTATTATTTTGGTTGCATCCGGTAGATTAGAACAAAGTTTTGTAACGTGTCCACAAACGCCTCTATCGCTGATCGTTTGGTGTTCTAACGCAAAAATATTACGACGTTGTTACACCGACCAACACAGAAGGTTAACGACTTGACTGGAAAAACCCATCGGTTAAAGTTTTCGTACCATCTACTGTATTATGTACTGAACACTTTGGTATACTCCCCGGTCAATATTCGTCTGGAAATACTGCGCACCGAGATTTTATCTTTCGATATGTACAACAAGTTACGAGCTAACGCGATTAAATTCCAGTGAGTTTTATGTACCTGTTACGGATTACCATTACAAGTTTAGAAACACACAGAAATCCCTGATTTTACCCATCGTTTTTTTCGTTCGTGTAATGTGTGCTTAACAAAAACGGTCGGAATTCAGGAGTGTGGATAAAATGAAACATATTACTAACTTTTCCGGAAAAATTCACGGCGACTTCTCCAGAGCACTCCATCATCCAGTGTCATTGATTCATCCGCCATTTGGAGTCACCCGCAATTATTAAGGTGTGTTGTTACTCTAATTTCATATGCAAAAGCTGCTTCGGTAAACATTCAGTCATTCTGATCCGATTCAAGATGATTCAATAAGGTGCGAGGGTATCCAGCTACTCACATGTAACCTAACACTCCAATCGGCAAAGGATTCGCAGCTCCAGACGTCGACCCAAATACGTTAGCGCATGGCCAGTTAAACTGATCCTTGAAGTGTTCAGCCCAACGGTCCAGCCTTTGTTGTCTACCATGGATGAGCTCTCCATTCTTATCGCACACAGTCTTTGACTGTTACCTGAAGCGGCCGCTTCCTCCATCTCTTCGGCTACCTTAACCCACCCGTTCTCACGGTCATTCTTAAGGCTTATCGTCAACTGACGCTGCAACTGTCGACGCGTCTTATTCACTTCCTTGCAGTTAGACAGCTGGCGTTTTTGCTCCATTAGACCCAGCGACCCTTGCGAGATCCAGTCTCATTGACGAACGCTGGGTCTAGGACCACAGGCGAAACCTGCTAAAAATGCACAGCCTGCTTACTTTGATCCCTCTGCTCGTCGCAATGCTCAGTTCCTCGGATAGTTTTTACTCATAGCTGTTTCAAACAGCCGAATCGGGCAGACGTTCGACGGCAATCGGGTTTGTGGTATGCGTCGATGGTCGCCGAGCTGCAGAAAATATTGCATTAAGACTAAAGCATGGTCCGACTCCACGTACGTGATCCAGTATGATCTACAGTTCTGGACAAAACCGCGCCAATGGTAGCTAACTGCAATATGGCCGATCTGACTCAGTTGAGTTAGAGCGCCATGTCGCAGCGCGACGCGAATTGTGTTGGGAATTCGTACTAGATAGGAATAAATGATTATCTGCACAGAATTGGAGAAGTCTTTCTCCCTTGTCTGTTCGCTGAGCAGGCAAGGCGCATCGCCCACCTAAACAGGACTCCGATGCATTCAGTTTTCCAACTTGTGTATTACAATCACCTGCTACCACTACAATATCAGAGCGTTTGCTCTTCCGAACAAGAGTGACGAGGTTATCGTAAAATTCGTCTTTCTCCATATCAGTGCTGCAGTCTGTTGGAGCTTATGCCGAGATAACAAATAAACTACGCTCAACACTACTATCCTTTCGGACGCCAACTGATCCCTGCAGTCCCATGGCACACAAGCGACTGTTGACTGGCATCCAATCTAAAAGGGCTGCTTCAGCCTTCTCACTCAAGACTATTCCTACACCAAGTTGACCCACAGCTTGAGCTGCTTCGTCTCCTGAAGTGCGAAGGAAATATCTTCAAGAGACATTTGGCGCAGTTATCTGAATTACTCTACTCGAATCCTGAATTCGTATTTCACTCACGCGGCTGACATCAATCGAAAGTGAGTCCACTGTCAGAGTCAAACACGCCTGTTGGCCAGCCTGCATCAAAGTGAGCACATTAAAGGAACCGAGATTCAGAAGCTGACGTGGCTTTGGAAAATGTGAATTAGCAGACTGAAAATCGCCCAATACACTCTTTGGCAATAAACCGTTGCGAGTATCGGGCGTGTTATCAATGGAGATACTATGGGTAGGCAGAAGGGGCAAACAGATTGGGTTGGAGACAGAAGAGACAGGTTGAATAAAAGAGAGGGAACTCTGAGCAGTAGCATATTTATCACTACCCACCACACGCGCTCGATGCAATGGGCAGCGCGGTCCTGATTATCCTGTGCGACGACCGATGCAGTATGGAATTATTTGTAGGCGTGTAACTCATGGGGAATAATGGACGGGTACTGCTAGGGAGTCCAGCCGCTAAGCAGAAGAACGATTAGGGTTCTCAACCAAAGCCTTTGGTTCTTATAAGAGTCTGACCGCAAGGCAGCGGGGTATAGCTGAGTGGAAGCCCATCTACTTGGATCAATTATTCTCCCACTTGTTCTTCTGACTGAGCTGTTAACTCAGACCAACTCCCGGCTACTTCGTCAGGCCTCTACCCATTGACCTTCCAGGCATGATTGGATCTTCGGCTTGAGATAAGCCATCCTGTATAGCTCGTTGGATGATGGAAGCACGCAAGCCGTCACACCACGTCAAGGTGCAGTCTCGTTGTGATCGTCCGTAGGCTGTTTTTGAAGCCTACCGTAGATTACATCAGTTTTTGAGGATACCATTTATTTCCAGCATGCTATCGACAAAAATATTCACGGCGAAAACCTAGCGGGCAATTTTGCATACAGCAAAACATCACTGTGTGGAATGAGCAAGGATGATCACGACAAAAGTTTGGCTAATTTCCTCAACGCAGAAAAGAAATGCGGGCTCGCCCTGAACGAAGCGAACGGTATCATTAGTGCCAAAGAACTGAGACTCATGGGTTAGGAAGTTACTCACAGATTGGCAAAACCTGATCCCGAGAGATTAAGACCGTTCCGAGAACTTTCACCACCCAATGACCTAAAATCCTGGCGGCAAGCGTTTGGGTCATTTTTATATTACTTCAACTGGATACCCCACTCCTCGGATAAAGTCCGTCCGCTGGTTCACAACAGCTCACTTCCCTTGCCGGATAACGTCAAGGCATCTTCCGTGGCACTCAAAAACGAGCTTGAAAGCGCAGACATCACTACTGGTCATAGAAACCAACGCACCGGATAAACCTGTTTCCGCTACCTTCTCACAGAACTGCCGACCAGTATCACTCCTCTCTAAGACACTATCATGAAGTGAAAGACATCATCCCTTTGTAGAGATGGAAGCCCGTACTATCGTCGAATTTGTGCGAAAATGGAGAGACTATCTGTTGGCCACATACTTCAAACTTCTGGATTAAAAGTCGGTTGTTTTCATGCTTGATTGTAGACAACGCGGCAAAACTAAAAATAACGAAATTCAGAGGTGGAAAATCGAACTACCAGGTTACGGTTTGGACGTTATCTACCGACCGGGTCATGATAATGTGGCGGCCGACGGACCATTCAAAAGCCTGTTTTGCGAATGCACCGTTACAGCCTTTGAAAGAACTCCACAACTTCTTGTGCCATCCGAGTGTTGTCCGCATGATTCACTTTATGAGAAGCAAAAACCTTCCGTATTCTCTAGATGATGTGAGGTCTGTCACCAGTGGTGGTCCAGTCTGGGCCAAATGCAAACCACAGTTATGTATATCGCCTGCTGGGAATCTCATCAAAGCCACCGCTCCGTCTGAAAGGGTGAACACTAACTTCAAAGGACTACTGTCATTGGCTAACTGAAACCAATACTTACTGACAATCGTGAATGGGTATTCCGGGCTCCCTTTTGCTTATGCCTGCTCTCATTTATAAGTTGCTAAAGTTAATCGGTGTCTGACTGTCGTTTCGACTTTCGACATGCCCTCCTATGCCCATTCTGATAGTCCTTCATGCCCGAGGAATTGAAAAACCTCCGCCGTAGCAACGGTATCATCTCAAGGAGAATGATAGCCCACAATTCCCACTCGAACGATCAGTTTGAGAGACCCAACAGAACCCTCTGGAGGACTATTGTTTTAGCAGCTCAGTCGCAAAATGTGCCTCAGTCAATGGAAGACTGTCCTCCAGTATACCCTTCATCCCATCCGGTCGCTGTTGAGCACATCCACAAACCCAACCCTTCGCGAACATCTGTTCTCCTATAATGGGGAATCCTCATCGGTAGTATTATTGCCTACCTAGCTGAGCTGTCCATGACCCACCCTAGTGTGCTGTTTTGTAAAACCAATGAAGTGCATCCCTTGGTAGATGAAGTGCAGTTGCTCCAGTGCATTCCCAAGTACACCCATGTACGGTTCCCTGACGAAGGGAGAACACGGTGTCTGTACACCAATCGGCACTTAGTGGTCAAGCCTCAGAGCCACTGGTGGTCAATCATCCCGAAACAAACGAAGCACTAGCTTCCAAAGTCGAATATCAACAGATACCAAACACTGCTTGTGACGGCTTTAAAGAACTGTCTCATTGTTATTCCAAGGTTTAAGGAACTCATGGGGATGGAGTGAACCGTTTACACTTTGCCCAACCTCGTACTTAAGTTACGGATAATTTTACCATGTCCATTCCCACGAGTGTTAAGCGCTGCATTAAATTTGAAATTATCAAAAGGCCTAAGAGCACCGACTGACAGCCATCCAGAAATCCGAATAACACAAAACGGGGAATAAGACGAGAAAACGATTAAAATTGACCATTTTTTACCTGACGGAAAACGTTGGCCGAATCTGAATCTCCTCTGTATGTATCCGATCCTCCTTGAAGCAGAACAAACACACCACTCAAGCTGGGTGCCGGTGCACTGTTTTGCGACATCAAACTTTTCCACTTATCTTGCAGACGCCGACAAAGTCTTTGCCTATTAGCGACATGAAGTTCCATGGAAATGCCCAGACACTTTTTACCCAGCTGATAAAAAGGAGCGGTGCGTGCTGCTGCCCCCACTGACATTCTCAAAAGCTGAAAAAATACACCTCTTTACCATAGCGTTATGAGGACAGCAGAGAAGAGTGGCACTAAACATTGTTCAAAACTGTATTTCTACAAAGAAGTTGTGTACAAATAGTTTCATTGCATTTATGTTTGCGCGTTCTTCAACATTTCACTAATATCTTGCGAATCATAGCGTAATCTCATTCGATAGATGTGGCCCATTAAAGCAGCTCTGTAAAATGATATTTATTCGATATCTTTATAATACCGTTCAGATGAATCTGAAATCCCAATTCGTATAAGCCACTCATCGGTCATCATCCGCAAGCAGTATCCTAATTTGAAAAGTTGAAGAAAAATGTAGCACATACCATTAATCTTATTATCTTCGAACAATGCTGCGTACTTTTCACCCTCTACCCCGGCATATTTATGCATCCACTTTACAACATCTTCTACCGTCCAATTGAGCACATAACGCGCAGTTCTTTTTGGCTGCTAACAAACACAGTGAGGGATGTATAAGATCAAACAAGAAAACTGAGGTATTGGGTTTCGAAGTCATTCACTTTGCAGTGTCAACTCCGAACTCATCACTGAAAA
The DNA here is from genome assembly GCA_008360955.1 of Fasciolopsis buskii. Lineage (NCBI taxonomy): Eukaryota > Metazoa > Platyhelminthes > Trematoda > Plagiorchiida > Fasciolidae > Fasciolopsis > Fasciolopsis buskii. The sequence goes on along the minus strand of LUCM01008707.1, from coordinate 37,401 downwards.
TTGTGAAAGTGTTATGCATTTTTTGCATTGTTGTTACAAATGATCTGTAATGCATGTTCACTATACCCCACTGATGACTAGAGACTGGGAAAAAGAATGCAAAACAGGCGCCTTGATCCCTGAGATATCCCGAATGCCTCGCGGCGGTTCGTTTAATGTCAACATTCCATTAAATGACGTGACGTGGTTACTGACAGATCGAGGTACATATTTCGACCAACTCCCACAATGTGACTTTGCAAAATCCAGTGATGGGTAAAGATGTTCTATCATATAATGCTGACGCTAAACGAGCCGCTCAGATCCAACTAATATAACCCAGGAATTAGGCTGTTCGTTTTACATCTAAATACCTCGGGCTTGAGTGACAGCTGTGCATGGCCTTCATGCACTGCTGATGATTCCTAAAACGAAAAAAAACGGTTTTCAGGGTTCTAACAGCGAATTGGGTGTCGATACTCCACGACAAATGACCTGTAGAATTAGATATACAACACAGACGTAATATTTAATGCAAGTGTGCTTGCAGATACAACGCGACCAATACCAAGATTTTGGAGAAAAATAATCCAAAAAATGAAAAAGGACGGTAGTTTTTGCTCAGGATTTACCACGCATCCATCATATATTTCATAATCCCATTATCAATATTTTGCACAAACTTGTGTGTAGACCGTAGGCCATCAGAATCACGAAAACAATGGGCGAGAAAGATATAAATGCGCGACAATGTGCGCAAATCACACACGGCAGTTCTTCCATTCCCATATCTACACGTCATCGGAGATCCATCGGAATCCATGAATCTCCTGTGAGCTTCATACTATCCAACTTTCCACACCGAAGTAGAGCTAATTTAGGAGTCTTCATCTCGAGCCTTTCACCATACGATCCAACCCACAAGGCCATGTAACCAATTAGGGATCGGTGAGTGGTGACTCAACCCATATACCCTTCGGATGGGGCTAAACATCCTGGGTGCTTAGCACATCCCTTCGCCACAGATTTCGGTGATGATACAGATGCATGCTTATCACGCAGACCGTGGTTCATCTGGAATGGAGGTTAGCCATCTTCCCAGACTGACTGTCAATGATCAGTCAACCCGGTGGATGCTGTCGGACATTCGCAGTCTTCTTCTGCGTACTTTTGTCAGAACATCGCCAGGAGAGGGCAGCGCGCAGTATTTTTTTATCAGTATTGCCGATCACGAGCCCCATCTCTTTCTAACAAGTTCTGCAAATGCGACGACCGAAATAACCGCAAGCTAAACTTCTTTACAAGTGCTGTTCGGTAACACTGGTCCATAGTCATATATCTCACTCCGCCATTGAAAGATGTGGAATAAAGCTTAATAAATCTAAAAATTTACCCACTGCTTCCAAAACAGCTTGTACAATTACTTCCAACTTCCGGTGTCCTCAGACGCCCGTGTCGAAGTTCTACTTGGTTACGGCTTCCCGAAATTACATGGGAAAGCTAAAGTCCATTTTCACGGTAAGGAGTCAACATGCCCTCATGTGATGTGCTTGTTGCTAACATTGAACCACATGTTTGCAAATCTGTCGCTTTAATGTAAAGACATCGCTACCAAATCACGCTGACACACCCGGCGTGTGATTCTGTCTGTCTAAAAACCTAGCCTAAGCTATGCCTCTGAATAGTTAGACAAAGGATAAATTGATATCGTGAGTAACACAAAGCCAGCCTTCCTTCGGGTAAGGCGGACGCCGTGGACTCGCATAGCAGACATCCTGCGGGCCAAGATTCGTTCGTCATATCGCCGCCCCGTACTTATTTAAGACCGTGAAACCTAGCTAGTGGACCGAAAGATACCCGAAGGTTAGTAGTCTTCCATTGTTGGTGTCTGTGACAAATTCTCAGATTGAACCGGTGCGACTGCGTCCAAAGAAGAGGTAACGAGACGATGTTCTGCCATTGACGAGTTCTCTGTCCATATCTAACATCGACTGGTTACACCCTACGGCCACTTGAGTCCGAGTCGACAAAACAAACGGTGAGTCTTGATGCTTCCCCTAAGTGGTGCTGCCGCCTCAACGGACACTTCAGTGCGCGAACCAATGCCGAAGAAAGACGTAAAACCTTCGGGCCTTCAAGCAGTTTACGAAGCCCGGTCATGGGAAAAGGACCAAATCACGACCTGCGCCGAATTCGCCTTCATGTGGTCAGCATGTTCCATGACTCATTTCCGATTTCTTCTCGTAGATAATCACGTCAGAGTAGAGATAAACTAAGTAGCATAAACCATAGTCAGTGGGGGAGGTATTATCTGGATATGCAGAACGAAGAGGCTGTCTTATAATCCTCACTGTGAACCTTTGGTCAGAAGCCCTGGTATTCAAGACAGCGGAGCACGAGAAAACATAATCCGCTGGGAATCGGCAAGGGATATTCACTTCATGCGCTGTTGTCACTAGAGATCAGGCTCTCAACACCACCAGGATTTCCGACAGAGTCTGTGGCCGAAGAATCTAGATCTAATACCTCTGTTAGAACCCATTTCCTCAGAATGCTCAAAGGAGTATGACAAAACATGAAAACGGGATTTTCATTATGCACGTGGAACGTGACAAAGCAACGGTCTGCAGAGTACTGACGTGCCAACAATTCCGTAGTAGTAAATACAAGCTCTCTTCTATTCAAGTTTTACATTTTGTACCTTATCGTTCACCTCTACTCATCAGTAGCAAGGTCCTACGTAAACGATCAGAGAAGCTTACTCTCAGGTGATTCGACCAAGTACCAATGTTGATTGAATGCCTCGCTCCCTTCCGGGTCAGACATCCGAGTCGAAAGCTCCAGTTAGGGTTCCAAATAAAACTCCTGTGGTGTGAGCATCCGTCAAGCATCGCTCGCACAAATGCCTCCGGAATCCATCCCATAAATAACCTCATCAAACGAAGATTTTCGGTTATCCCGGTTTACATCGGTGGATTCATATCACGTTCTAAGTCGTCCGCATCTTTGTCTGCACCTAGCATGTTATCTCACCAACGCGGAAATCATCCGCCCTTCACAACTGCTTCTAGGTGATAACTACCTTTAGCTCTAGCTTTACCGAAACTTTGTATTCAATTATCAAGAAAAACAAACGCCCACAATCCGAGCGAACAGTGGAAGCGAGTCAAAGATGCTCTGTACCCAGCGGTAAACGCAACCAGGAACTCTAGATCATGTAGGCCCAAGAATTGACTGACAACATGGAATTCAGTTGCCTTGAGACATTAGTTGGATTTATGTAACCTCGAGTTCCAGGGTCACGATTGGATGGAGAATCATAAAACTGGCACTATCACTGCATAAGAAAAATGGTACCTGTGCCTGAGTGATGACCAAGGTAACCTTCCAGTTTTCTTTAACCATCTTGCTGGCATTGCGTCTACGTTCGGGATGCCTTTTGCACCTCAAAATGTTGTTGCATAGCTGTCTTGGTCCAAATTTGAGCCTCCATCAGAGTAGTCGGGCAGCTGCACCTCACCTCGTGATCGTACATCAGATGAAGTATTGTCGCGTATACATGAGGTCCGGTTGGCGTTTGCCGAATTAGGATGCGTGGCTTTTCCCCATGATTTAGGACGTGCTACTTGGGTGGCAACCTTGCTGAATTGTACGCTGATCGGCTGGAAAACTAGTGATTTTGTCGCTAATTGAAAACCCACGCCGAATAACTGGGCGACTGGATTCAGTTGCACAACAAATATCACACACTACCAGTGGAACTTTAAATTTTACCTGTTTTAAGCGGAAAGTCGAACACGTCACGTGTTACTACGTGACGTCAACAAGTAAGTTTAGTCATGAATGCTCCAAACCTAAATCCAGTTCCCGGTCTGCAGAATTTACTTCTTTTGTATATTCTCATCATGTAGACCCTTTAATAGAAAAACCAAAGAAGAGGCAAAGATTACTGTTTCTACTTTCTCGTATGTAAAAAGGTCCGGTGAGCATGAGATTGAAAGAGCAGCACTGCAAATCTTCTCTTCGGACGGCCTTTTAATAAGATGGCGTGACGGGGACTAGACATAAGTTCCTGATAAGTGTCCGGTTTTACCCTGGTGCAACAGGGTCATGACCACCTCGGTGGAGACCTCCGCTAATTCTTGCAGTAGACTGTTCTACAAATATACGATGCGGAAAGTAGAGACCGAAGCCCGAGTTGAACCGTAGGCATCAAGCAGGAATGTCGTCTTGCCCAAAAGAATGAAGCTTCTTATATTTACCGTTCCAAAAGCGAACAAGAGACTTCCAAAGATTTCAAAGCATTTTCCAAATACGTCGCATGTGGAAAAACATGCGGTGAAAGATCTCTATTCCGATCGTGGGGCCCAATTCAGGGCAAAGACCCAACAGACAGACCCAGGAACCCATCTGGTGTACCGCATAGGTTCAGCTCAATTCTAGTTGTAGTTCCAGTTCCAGTTAGATTACAAGACCATATGGCGTGATGCCTCATCATCCAGGTTCTGGCACTGAGAGCTACCTTGGGTCGGACGATGCTCCGAAAAAAGGATGATTGCAGCGGAACATGGATTTGTTCCTCCGGATAGCTTGTTTAACCGACGTCGATCGCCAAGCGCTGTCGCCACTTGTGCGTTGCTCACGTACGCTTCGCTCGCACGTTACTGTCAAAATACAGTCAAAGTGCTACCGCTTCCGACTGTCTTTTTCTTGTACCGGTCAATTGTCAGGGTTGCCAATATTGCCGTCGTACCGAGCCGGGTATGGGTGACGCACAATTGGTCGCAAAAGTTAAAGGGAAGGCAAACGTAATACGAGTCGCATTACGACAATCCGTTCTATATGACGCTGAGAGACAGAGTTTGCGCTCCATTACTTTATAAAATTCTGCTGGCATTTATTCTCATCACTCGATCTGTCTTGTAGCAGCCCGCATCTTAACTCCCCGGTACCTGGGAATAATTCGTACTTCATTTCATCTATTGTTATTTTAGAGGCGTCGCCGCCTTCAGCACTTACTACTTCTGCTGACAAGTGGTTCCAATCCCCGACGACTCTGGTGCAGAAAACGTTTGCAAACATTCGGCTTCGAGCGAGCCTGCCGCAGCTTTGCGCCGTTGCTTTGCGTTCTGTCTTCGTTAGCTTGCCTGAACTTGCGTTTATGATCTGCCCCCATAAAATCCCTCAGTATATTGAACGCTTTGATGCTATCGTCCCTGAATCTAAGCTGTTCCTCGGATTACAGGTGCAGATCTTTCGGCCATCTGGTTAATGGCTTGCCTCTCTGTCTCTCGACCGTTCTAGTGGTTGGCCGTTGAACACTGTTAAGGTAATCCACGTCCTTCATAGCAAAGGTGCCCTTACCTGTATGCAGTACTCTAGATGTGGCATGACTACTGCCTTGTTCGGAGAGATGAATACATCACGGTTCCCCAGGAGGTACCTCCTCCATTCATTTTGAACAGCATCTTTGCACTGTTCGAAGCACTTGTAGGATGTAATCGTAAGTGTTCCCATGCCTTTGGTCCGCTGGAACGCATCAGTTGAAGACTTCCCATATTCGCCCACTCCAGTGATTCCTTCTGGTAGGTTAGCGACTTTTACTCTCGTTTAGCTGCAAGTGTCACTATCCAGCCGAACCAAGCACATTTTCGTTTCCGTTGCCAACCTTTCGTGATTAATTGCTCCCACAAACTTCCCGTCATCGGCAACGATGAACCGCGGTAGTAATAATTGTACTGCAAGCTCGTCTATGTAGAGCAGGAATAGTGACCCTCCAAGAGCCTACTTGTATTCTGCACCACTTGATGTTCCGAGTTGGTCAGAAATTCGACAGGAGTCCCCGACTCCGAAAACTGTATCTTTTCATCAGCAATTTATGATTAACCGAACCAAATGCCTTGGTGAATTATGTGATACCGATTGTGTTAGCGTGAATCCTGCTCTGCGTTTGCTCGCCCTTAATCGTTATGTCCACTTGTGCATCATTCATACTCGGTAATACTAAAATCCCCGACCATTACATGGAAAAACAGTCGGGAGCGGTAACTGGTTGAGTGTATTTCGACAGGATCTCGCGAGCAGGGCGTGCGTGAACGCCGCACAAATGACTGAGTAGCTGGGCGGTCAACGCTCCAATAAACACGCGATCCGCTACAAATCTAAGCGGCAAACTTCTACTTTGTGGGCATTACAAACGAACTTGCGGTGTCGCAGGTGACCCTCATCCACGAGACGATGTTATTCTACCCTGATAGTCTCGACAGTACGCGTCTCAGCGTCGAACCTGATCAACTTATTTCGTTCAGCGGCCACTCTTCCGCTGGCGAATCGCGCCCGAATTGCTAGCAGAAGGCGATGCTTTATCAGTTAATCTCCATTCCATTTTTCTGGTGTCAAGGTCTCCGTGAAGAAGGGTCTACGCTGAATTCCACTTAGCCCTTTACCTATCTTAAACTTCCACATCAGACCCTCCTAATCAACGAGAACAAGGCAGTCAGTCAACCTTTAATTATAGGTCGGTAGTCACGTCGATCACACCCAGGAATTTGATTATTTACGGAAGTCATTTTCTCTCGGATCTTTGCTGTTTGGTATCAGTCTTACGTCACTTACAGCGGTTGCATCTTTTCTTTTGGGTACACTGCAAACTTCAAGAGTCCTGGTGTCCTATACGCTCCAGCTACCTGGCACTTCTTTGTTATGGTTTTCCGGTGCGTGTACTGTCTTGGTGTTCTCATTTCTCCACCACGATATATACGAAAACCCTGTCGCATCTGTATGTTGAATCTCGTCATCTCTGTTCTACTGATTGCAGGGACTTCGTCACCCGCGTCTTCAGACCCCGAAAAAGAGGCATTCATGGTTTCATTGCGAACGTTCCTGGAGGCGTTCTCCTTGGGGTAATCTGTCATGGGCATCGCCAGATATCGCACTTTCTCGAAAAGGTCCATGACACTTATGAAGAGGCTGCATCAAGCCTGAATGCTGAATTATGAGTGACGCAAAAAACCCTTTACATATGAACGAAAATCTGTTCATTTCAGCATAGCAGCACAGGTCTCAGACTAAAACGATACTCACTTTGTTCATTTGCGGCCGCAACACACTGATCCAGTCATTTGAAATCCAGTGCAACGTTTACCTGTGATGCTTGCTGTATTAATCAAGAAAAGGTCATCCTGGAGTTAAATAGTAACGCTCCTGTGTTCTTTGAAAAAGGTTGGATGTTTCTGAGTCAAGTGGCAGATCTCATGCTTTTTTAGTTTATTACTGAGACGATATTAATGTTGACAGCATCACATTCGAAGGACCAAATCACCAATACTTCTCTCGCTGAGGAAATTCAAGAAGACCGTAGTGTTGAAGCCGAATCGTTTACCAACAGTAAAAACAACAAAAGACATGGGGTCATTGGGTTGTTGAAATTCGCGGAGTGCTCTCCTTGAAACTATCCACTGATATTTAAACGTCAAAATACCCCAGTTATTTCACTCTTTCTTGTGTACCAATAAATAACCCTGGGTGCGCAAGTTATTCCGGTATTTTTTAGAACGAGTCCGTTCAACGCTTCCTGCGGGAGGATCCCCGATATTGTTTTGATGTGCTATTATTTTCCGGCATATTTCTGACACTCCAGTGGTTCAAAGCTAAGTTATTTTTTCTCCCCGTTTCAATAAGTAATGTACACCGAATCTAGGTTGGAAGAAAAGCTAAAACCTGAAATGTTCCGTAGGACGCACGAGTATAAGGTACTTAGGGCCAGTGTAGCGGTAATCGAGACAGAGTGAGATAACTTGAAGAAACTAATTGAAAAGTCTATCCCGGTGGCAGCAGTCGTCGTCCAAGCCATTGAGGAGTCAGAGCAAAGTTCGCTGGGCACCGCCCAAAGGAAGAAAGAAACAAGTGTTTTCGAAAAGAAACTGGTTTTGTTGCGCGGACCATCACTAAGGTTATGTGTTTACAGATGGAAGTTGTAAATAAGAATGGAGCTCTTCGCCAAGCTCGAAAGCCAACGAAGAAGGCTGGGAATTACCTTTGAAATAGTACTTCGAGGGGGCTAAGAAGGGTCGGGTTATATTCCCAAAGACTATAACGAATGCATTTGGGCGGATCAAAGTATATCTCAGTTCAACTGCCCGTATGTGCATGAACCTACAGAGAACTCACTTATGAGAGTTCATCCTAAGGGGCCAAAACTGACAGCATGACCGCTGCTTTTTTGAGGGAGTGGGCCTATAGTGTGCGTCCATTACAGGTTCACTGGAACGTATGTTCGTTCATCAGTGACCGTTCCCAAATTTTCCGTAAGATTCGTACGCCAATGCCAGTAGACGACCAACTGACCGCTGAATTTATCTCCCATCACGGGGGAACAGAAGAATCCGATAACGAATCAGTTGTGACCGTCATGAACACATCTACATAAGTAGATAAATAATGTGTGCTTCTCGACTCCCGAGGAGCATGCGCAGAACAAGATCAAATTTTAAAGGAATGGCGCAGTGGAAACACGGTAAACAAAACAACCATGAAATCTCAACATGTCTGTGTTCTAATGATCAGAAACTGCAATGAGAATTGCTAGGCACGAGTGTTCCAGTTTCAAATCAATGCTGGATTATCATTCGTAAAGACCGTCTGGGCTTAATATTACTCGCGCCCTACTAGTCATGCCATGTTTCAGTGCATCAGAACTGTGTATCCCAGGTGCAAACTTCGGCTGGAAAGCAATGGCACGCGTCAACATATGGCCGGATTTCTCGAAAAGCGAGAGGGTCAAGTGGTGAAGGCACTTTGGAACTCTTGTCTTCTCCATCACCATAGTACTAAGTGAATCTACGTCAATCTTCCCATTGCATTTATTCAAATTCGATATCATTTTTCGACATTTCCATAAACAATCATCCAGCAAACCACCTCGTCTCCCATAATTCCAACTTCAAAGTGAGCTCCGACACTAGCGCATTCCACTAGCATACATGCCGTTCCACGTCGAACGCACCTCACCCTTCTTCTGCCTTCACGAACGATTCCCATCGCTCGATAATCTGGCTTGTTATCTATAAACCTTATCGCTCTTACTGTGTATAGAGTTTCAAAGTGCCTAAAACTGACACGGAGATATCCCCTATCCACCTCACGTGACATCCAGTTTGGTTTCGGCTTATCTCCCGTGGCTATCACACCCGTAGTCATCTTTGCCTTCACCACTTGACCCTCTCGCTTTTCGAGAAATCCGGCCATATGTTGACGCGTGCCATTGCTTTCCAGCCGAAGTTTGCACCTGGGATACACAGTTCTGATGCACTGAAACATGGCATGACTAGTAGGGCGCGAGTAATATTAAGCCCAGACGGTCTTTACGAATGATAATCCAGCATTGATTTGAAACTGGAACACTCGTGCCTAGCAATTCTCATTGCAGTTTCTGATCATTAGAACACAGACATGTTGAGATTTCATGGTTGTTTTGTTTACCGTGTTTCCACTGCGCCATTCCTTTAAAATTTGATCTTGTTCTGCGCATGCTCCTCGGGAGTCGAGAAGCACACATTATTTATCTACTTATGTAGATGTGTTCATGACGGTCACAACTGATTCGTTATCGGATTCTTCTGTTCCCCCGTGATGGGAGATAAATTCAGCGGTCAGTTGGTCGTCTACTGGCATTGGCGTACGAATCTTACGGAAAATTTGGGAACGGTCACTGATGAACGAACATACGTTCCAGTGAACCTGTAATGGACGCACACTATAGGCCCACTCCCTCAAAAAAGCAGCGGTCATGCTGTCAGTTTTGGCCCCTTAGGATGAACTCTCATAAGTGAGTTCTCTGTAGGTTCATGCACATACGGGCAGTTGAACTGAGATATACTTTGATCCGCCCAAATGCATTCGTTATAGTCTTTGGGAATATAACCCGACCCTTCTTAGCCCCCTCGAAGTACTATTTCAAAGGTAATTCCCAGCCTTCTTCGTTGGCTTTCGAGCTTGGCGAAGAGCTCCATTCTTATTTACAACTTCCATCTGTAAACACATAACCTTAGTGATGGTCCGCGCAACAAAACCAGTTTCTTTTCGAAAACACTTGTTTCTTTCTTCCTTTGGGCGGTGCCCAGCGAACTTTGCTCTGACTCCTCAATGGCTTGGACGACGACTGCTGCCACCGGGATAGACTTTTCAATTAGTTTCTTCAAGTTATCTCACTCTGTCTCGATTACCGCTACACTGGCCCTAAGTACCTTATACTCGTGCGTCCTACGGAACATTTCAGGTTTTAGCTTTTCTTCCAACCTAGATTCGGTGTACATTACTTATTGAAACGGGGAGAAAAAATAACTTAGCTTTGAACCACTGGAGTGTCAGAAATATGCCGGAAAATAATAGCACATCAAAACAATATCGGGGATCCTCCCGCAGGAAGCGTTGAACGGACTCGTTCTAAAAAATACCGGAATAACTTGCGCACCCAGGGTTATTTATTGGTACACAAGAAAGAGTGAAATAACTGGGGTATTTTGACGTTTAAATATCAGTGGATAGTTTCAAGGAGAGCACTCCGCGAATTTCAACAACCCAATGACCCCATGTCTTTTGTTGTTTTTACTGTTGGTAAACGATTCGGCTTCAACACTACGGTCTTCTTGAATTTCCTCAGCGAGAGAAGTATTGGTGATTTGGTCCTTCGAATGTGATGCTGTCAACATTAATATCGTCTCAGTAATAAACTAAAAAAGCATGAGATCTGCCACTTGACTCAGAAACATCCAACCTTTTTCAAAGAACACAGGAGCGTTACTATTTAACTCCAGGATGACCTTTTCTTGATTAATACAGCAAGCATCACAGGTAAACGTTGCACTGGATTTCAAATGACTGGATCAGTGTGTTGCGGCCGCAAATGAACAAAGTGAGTATCGTTTTAGTCTGAGACCTGTGCTGCTATGCTGAAATGAACAGATTTTCGTTCATATGCGAGAGCATTCTCCGAGTTGATTATGGTGAGCTATAAATTTTGGCCGTGGTCGCGAACTTGGTAGGTGACGGGGATGGTTTGTGTTCGAAGTTTGAGTTCTATTGTGGTATAACACATTTTTATCCCATGATGCTGCTTTTTCAGCGGAGAATTGCGTCATCCAGTCATATGTTCAAAATTTGAGTGACACTATGTCTTTCGATATTTTAATAAAGCTTCACGGGGATAGGTGTGCACAATTTTGATATCGTCTGCGAAAAAAATGGGGTGTCTTTTCGAATAATTTCGAAGACATCGTTCCCGCAAAACGATAAGTTCAAAGGGCCCAGGACACTATCTTGTCAAAACCGCTGGGCACTAGTTTATGTTCAGGTATGAAGCCGTTTTCTTGAATTATCTGCTTTCTAAATCACAGATAGGATAAAATCCATGATCGGTGTGAATCAATATTGCCGTAGGATTCGTCTTTATTTAGCTACCTGGGCCGAGAGACTTTAACTAAAGCCTCCATCATGTCTAAATGATTTGTTAAAAATGACCTTCCTGTGCTCAGGGCCCTAGTGATAGCGTTCAGGCATTGAGCCATCCAAGTAGCGCAAAATTACTCAAGAAGGATGCCATGTTTTCCAGTGTTAATTAGTTCATGGGGATTGGACGAAGTCGCTAGTTCTTGGGTTGGAAGTACGTTGAGGCGATACCTTTTGGGGTCTTTTACTCGGTGGGTGGATAGTGGAGGGTAAAATTTTCAGGTCCATCTCAACTGCAGGTGACTGTGCTACGGGGTCCCAGGCAGAGATGCATTTGAACCTCTCATGGGACCCGAGACTTGGGGGATGAGACTGCTGTGGGCTGTAATCACACGAGTACCACAGGATAAATTTTCGATCCTCGAATTACCTCCAATTGGGGGGAGTTTTGTCGGCAAGTATTTTACCTTTTGTGAATGGGGTGCGTCTGGTAACATTTTGATAGTTGTTCATTAACTCTTTAGCCGCAGATTCATTAGAAACTTAAAAAGCATGGGGCAGCCTTAAGGTTGCGATGTTTTTCCTTAATCTAATGCAAGTGCACTTGTGTTCAGTCGTGCCAAAATCGGTAAGGAATGCAAAACTTCACCATTTCTAAAGGCGGGCCATTGGGAACATTAAACACGACATCGTTATCTGCTACCATACGCTTTCGAACTTTGGTAGTGACTGTCCTAAAAGCGTTCTGGGGATATTAAGCTTCGAAAGGTGGCGTATCTTGGAGGCTCCATGACATCTCCCACCGGGGATAGGATTAAAGTTGTCTTGCCGTAACTGCGTTTTCTTCTGTGAGATTTTATCATCCTCTCAAAACCGGCAGTTTTTGTGTGCCTCTGGTACTGGCCTACAAAACTGTTTTAAAATGAAGTGCTGCCATCAATGTGTCACGTTAGTATCGTTTGTTTTTCCAGTGTCGGGTGGTCCGTTTTCTTGCACGAACCAATGGACGAATGGCAACAAATTTACGGAAGTCATCTTAGATCGGGCTGTAGAACATGCTCATTACATAGTAGAGACCTAGCTTGCATTTGGGATTTGCTTTCTTTGTGAAAACAGTGGTCTACTTCATAGGGTACAGGACTGGACTTCAGGGTAAATTAAATATGCTCCGTCATATGACTGCTTTTCACTGTTTTCCAAGGATTTTTAATCGGCGCGAATTTTTCTGATTTTTCGGAAAAAGCATTGCCTAAATTCAAGTAGCTGTAGGCAAAAAATAGCTAAATATGTTAGGTGGATTACTGATTTTGTTCACTGCATCAGATAAGAATTTCTGGTTAATATTCAAAGGTAATAATCGCATATAACGTCCATAAGAATTGGCCTGAATCTTAGCTCAATTCACACAAGATGCAGTGTACCGCAAGTTCAGATGTTCCCGACAGTGGGAACCGTCTCACATGGCATCCCACCCATCGTGAACGCCGTTAGTTCATCCCCGTCATTCATTTCATTTGTGGAATTCCCTCTATGAATTCCATCAGCCCTGTACTAGGTCACCGCAGCATTTAATTCCAACTGTTGTTTATTCCATGCCAAGTCCCAACTTTCGCCCCGGGCATTGAGTTTGATATCTTCTGCTGCACCTGAATTACACCGTCCTTCGCAATGGGTTGTCTTCCTTGTTTTTCAGTCAGCTAGGGTGTTTTCGAAAAGATGTAACAACATCAGAGCTTCCTCCTAGTCAGAAAATTTTGCCACGGCGTTCTGTTAAACGCCATCATATTGTGCACCGTAAGCACCATCGACCTATTAATCTCTCTTTACGATTAACTGCACCCAGCGGCCTCTCCTTTCATTTTCTCGCTTAGAAATCTTGTCTTTTATGGGCACTGTCCATTCGCCGGAAATCAATGCGATATATAGACTGCTAAATGTTTTGGCTTGTCGTTGCATTTCCGCAGTTTCTGACCGCCATTCATAGCGGCAGTCGGACTTAGCTTGTTTTAATATTTTCCATTACCTACATATTGCTTAAAAACTTTTTGGTCGTAGATATAGCCCTTCAGCTCCACATAAATTATCGGAGCATTACTTTCTGCTGGACAATATTTTGAATAATCTCTAATCGCCGCTGTGCTAGTGTTAGTACAATAGCAATTTAGAGACCGCCTTGCAAGAGCGATCTGAAACCTCTCGTCCAGTTTTCACTCTACCATTTGACACAATTACTGACTTCCTCAGGTGCATCCTGTATCACACAACTACACAATTATACACATCGTCCCATCCTGTCGAAATTGCGGTCTCTAGGCCCAAATGTACTAAGAACATAGCTGGTAGGCGCGCCGCGTCCACAACCCCACCCCATCCGCCGGCCCCCGGCGTGCGCTGTTAGTGTCTCAGACGTGCTCGTGGGGACCAATAATAAAGTACGAAAAGTGAGCAAGCGGTTCACGAAATAAACAACAAAATCTTACTGACAGAACCAGTGATTACAAAGGTGTTTACTCTCACCTGCCTAACTAGGATGCCCGAAAACCCACTACGCGAATATCTCGCTGATGTCTGCCGAGCTATGGACTCAATATCCTCAGACCCTTAGCAGTGAAACCCTAGGTCTTTGAACGCTGTGGTTTACAACATTTTTGACCACATTCCATTAGACTCGTTTAAAAATACTGTTCTTTCTTCTTAGAAGATGACCAGACACCCCTGCCAGTTTTCAAGACTACGTAAACGAAGGTTAGGCAGATCATTTCCAGTGTTGTTTCAGTTCCTCAGCCCCGTTGCTGCACAGCAATTTTTTAAGGGTGAAGCTAAGACAGCCTGCTCTACCCCATTCAAGTCCACCAAAATAACACCTGATAAAACCCCTATTTAAAAGGGAGGCCACAGATTTCATGAAAATGCCAACCTGAGAACGGTTTTATCAAATAGAAATTACCCCAAGCTACCTGGTATGGCTAGGAGCTTGGTATCCAGACCGGTCCTTGTGGCCTTGCCACAGTCACCTGAAAGTGGTAACTTAGAAAGCTCATCACCATCTCCTATTTCATCACTTTGCTAGCCCCATCAACCGGGCGCCTCAACTGCCTGGCCCTAATCGCACCGACTTTCCACGGCCTGCATCGCATTTCCCGGGGACCAAAGGTCAATATTGAGAGAACTTCCAAGCCGGAAGGAAATCACAGACTTGCATCGCAGAATTGAAAGACCTAGCAATGCACTAGCTGTTCCCTTTCAAAGGCTTTCATCGTTGCTTCAGACTCCTCAGGGCAGCTTTCTATGGCCTCCATCAATCATACCTTAACCGCAATATCGGTATTACCACCAAACTCCGCTTACCAACACCTCGGCCCAAACACAAGGGCCGTACCCGATCCCATTAATGTTTCTTTTTCGATCACACCTAACCAGCTAAAGATTCCCTCTTCCTCCCCTCTTCCTGAATCACCGCGGTCACCTCTTTATTCCTACCCGGAGGATACACCTGATAGTGCGACTTCTCTTGCAGGGTACCAATCCTTTAGAGGTACTAGAAACGACCGCCCTGTGTGCGGTTGCCCTATTTATATTAGGCAGGGCCTATATGTCTCCATTTTCAAGCATCCTGTACTCGAACTGATCCAAGAATCGGTATGGCTCACTATCAAGGTGTCGCCCTGTGTTATCTATACTGGCAGTAACTATCACCCTCCAGCTGATACTGAAATTGAGCTCCTTGTCTTAGCTGACGCATTTGACTGCATTGCATCCCTCCCAACAACATCGAAACCCATTGCCGGAGACTTCAATCTCCCTGGCGTAACCTGGGCCACGATTACGGCTCCACCAAGCCTAACGCCGTTGGTCTCCCATCTACATCATGGGGTTTGGGTACAGCACGTAGCGTCACCCACCAGAAATAATAATGTATTAGATCTCATCTTTACACATACTGATCACCACATCTTGGTTTACCTCAGAAATAAGTTTCCAAGAAGCTATCACAGAATAGTGCCCGGAAGAATCCATGTCCATGCTCCCCTCCCCAGCCATCCTATTGACAAAACTCGCCCACATCCTCTTAACAGGTAGCATATTCACTCTATAGTGTGCCAACTTGACTGGGAAAGCTCTTTCCTAGCGACTGACTCAAAGATGGCTGCAGATGAAGTGTATCGCAGCATGGCCAGCTGCATCTTGAAACTGACCATTATAGAACGAATAAACAGAGACAAGACTTCACAATTTGCCCCCCTGAAAGTCAAATAAGCTAAGTTACAACGGCACTTTTCAGTGATACATGACCTTTCCAAGTTTGTTCTTTTGCACCATATGTCTGACACCATCCCTCGCCTAAGTAAATCTCCCTTCGGAAAGAAGAATCTAAGGCGCTGAAGCATAAAAATTACCCTATAATGCTTTCAAGACTACATAAATCAAGATCCCATGATCGCAAGCCTTCAGTTAGCTCCCTAGTTTTGCCTGACGATGAGACTGCTTCAACCTCAAAAGACAGCTGAGGCGTTCAATCAATATTTCGCCTCCTCTGTGGCCCGAATTTCAGTCAGCAACCTATCACAAATATAGGATAGAAATAACCACACCCTATCTGTTGTGTCCTTTGATGTCAAGACTATTGAACGACATTTAACCAACTTCAAACCAGGGTCTCAATAAGGCTTTAATGGTATCCCTTCAACAGCTGTTCTTAGTTGTGGCCCTGACCTGCCCTTGCCATTGCTTAGCCTCTTTACACATTCAATTAACTACCATATAGTTCCGGTCAACTGAAAGCACTCTGTAATAACCCGTATCCATAAGAAGGGATCCTTGCATGGTCCGTTCAATTACCGTCCCGTTAACCACACGCCTGTTATCTCCAGGGTTATGCAAAAGGTGGTGAAACGATCCGCCGTGGACCACCTCCGTAGCCCCTAACAGCATGGATTTCTCCAATCCCGTTCTTGCCCCACCTGTCAATTTGACTTTCTGAACCTTTTGATCAACCTAGCGAACCGGGGTGTGGCTTTCGCAGTAATCTACGCCGATATGTCTAAGGTCTTTGACCATGTCCCTTACCCGTACCTTTTATCTAAAGTAAGCCTTTTTGGCGTCACCGATCCGCTTCTATCCTGGCTTGCCTCTAATCTAACCCTAATTGCACAAGTGAACTCCATTGACGGCAATGCTTCTAATCCCAAACCTCTCACTAGATGTGTCATACAAGGCAGATATTCCTTATGTACATTATTGATGCACTAGATTTAATATCTCATGGAGTCACTTTCCTGTTTGCTGATGACATAGAAATAGTCGACCCTCTTAAGTCAAATGAAGTTAGCACCGCGGTCAGACATTTGTATCAATTTGCTTGCTTTGGATGACTAGTGTTCCTCCTGGATGATGGGCTTCCCCGCCGATAAGAGCAAAATACTCACATACAGGTGTACACTACCTAAAGATTCAATTTTGCTACGTGGATCTCCTATTTCATGTAAACCCACAATCCGTGACCTTGGTCTTAACCACTCAGCCTTTCCAAACTTCTCAGAGCACGTAGGTATTCAGTCGGCTGAAGCTAGGAGAAATGTAATTCTGATTTTTCGCACAATAAAACTATCCGACAGCATCCTCAGCGTTTATGAAGCACACGTTCGACCACCCCTTGAGTGTGGCACTTTGATATACTCCAGCGTGTCAAAGTCGAATAAGGCCTCCATTGAAAGTATTCAGAGACGCTTCACTAAGCAAGTGGTAGGTTGGTGGACGACTCTGAATTACAAGGATCGCCGTTTAGCCAGCAAATTTAATTCGTTTTGGAGATCGAAAATTAACCTGGCCTTTCTACATAGCCTAGGGGATAGGCGTTCCTTCTTCTCTGACCCACGTATTTTGGCCTCTGCCAGTCCCTATCTCCATCACAGGTCTCTAACCTTCCATACAGAAATCGCCAAATCTTCTTTAAATTCGTATTTCGCCTTCGTTGTTTATGCCAAGCTTTGAAATAAACTTCCCATATGCATTTGGTGCATGCAGAACCAATCCAGTTTTAAGGCTACCGTAAATGATTGCCTAAGTATCACCCAGGTCATTCAATTGACCAACACCCATATGACGGAAGAGCGTGCCTCCGAGTCAGCCATCGATTTCCAAGTGCATATCCCTTCCCTCATTTCCAGTTAGCTTCTGATTTCCATAGAACTCCGTGTGAGAGTGCAAGAGAATCCAATATACTAGCGTAATATGGACAACACCGATGACTAACCCTCTTTGATCGCTGGGCAAATGGAATAGTCGTAGCCATTTTAACGGGAATCTACCCTTGGCATACCACTGAGCCCAACGCTTTCCAACTAGCAGACTTGCAATTACTATGGATATGTTTCCCTCGCCTTTCTATTCATTCCCCTAGTTGTCGGCTCTTTATTTACCTATTTACGCTTTTTGCCACTGACCATAACCGTTTCCTTTTTTTCGTTTTCCAGGTGCCCCGCATCTTCAAAGAAATACACCATCAATATTGTTATTAAATAATTCAACAGAAATAGACTAAGCTATGCCGTAATCCAACGTTTACTTATCTCTTCAACACATCAGTCTCCTCAATCCTTTCTT
This sequence comes from Fasciolopsis buskii, assembly GCA_008360955.1. NCBI lineage: Eukaryota > Metazoa > Platyhelminthes > Trematoda > Plagiorchiida > Fasciolidae > Fasciolopsis > Fasciolopsis buskii. The sequence goes on along the minus strand of LUCM01008707.1, from coordinate 19,374 downwards.
AATAGTTCTGTTCTCTGCATTAGGTCAGCAGCGCAGAGCATGCTGACCATGAAAACGGCCAAAAAATTAACACCAGTCTTGCGGAGTAGTTACCGGCTGTCTTTTATTGTTGGTAAGTGCGACTCCCCTATTCAATCCGCATGACGTTCCTCTTGGTTTTGACTAATATCCATCCAATTATCATGTCCTTAGTGATCATCACTTCCTCAGTTTAACTTTTCTGTCCATCCTGTAACGATCATAACGTTTGCGAATCCGTCCGGATCTCGACATCTGCCATCGAGCCGCTCTCAAGTGTTGCGCCAGCAACACGCATATTTAGTGCACTTAAACACGAAAAGCCTTTCACTGCGCTGCTCAAGAACAGTTCCAGAAAGCACCGTACAGTCTTACAAAACAGTTTGTGCGGTTTTGAATTTGGTATAGCATACTTGTGCACTGCTTATTGCTTTGCAGATTCTGATCGCGCCAATTGAGTAATTCAACGTAGCATATGTCCCCATATACATTCTGATCTTCATAATTCACGTTTACTGTGCACCATCCACGTAAAAATCTGATCTTGCCTCGCGCATACTTCGCGCAAAATGAGAAACATACAATAGTATTATTATTTCATTTAGATGCGCAGAAACTGCGCTGCTGCCTTTCTTGTCAGCTTAATGTGAGACAGTTTCCCTTTGCTTTTCTTGAACGGGCCATTTCTTTGCTCAAATCTACAAGGAGTGGAGTCTTGTATTGGTGCCCTATTTTCGTGTTTGATGCGTGTGTATTCCTTTCAAAATTTGGCCTTGCTGTCATGCGTTGACAGTGCCTCATTGCACGCTTTACAAAAACGAAAAATACATATTTTTATAATTATTCGATAGGTAGCCTTCCCTGCCGGCCATGCTGACCACAATTCTGACTGCCTTGATGCATTCGTGGCCGGTTTCGGGTCAACAACACAATTTCAGTCCGCAATACCGATACGAGCCCGAGTCCCAATGCCAAAACCACACGCGTCTCATCAACTTCCTTATTACTCGGCCGCTCCTGTCCACTTATCCAAGAATAACCAATTTTTCGCCGTATCATTTTATGGTCCTCTAGACTCACTGTATCGTTATTTATATCGGAAAACTTTTAGCGCATCTCCTTGCCTCATTTTCGTCGTGTCCTTATTTTGCTATTCCTGCTAGTGTCCCAGCCCATTGATTGTAAAATGGTTCCTTGGCCAAACGATTGGCAATTCAGTTGTGTGGCGCTTCAAGCCAGAGTTTGGTCGCTGTTACATACAGTTTCTCCCGGACTAGTTAAAGACGACCGTAATGACAACCATTCAATATTGCTCTGTTCATATCTTCCAAAGTTCCGGGATGTTTTACCCGAGAAATCCTCGTTGTACAAGGCTAATTGTCCAGAGAAACTCCGCTTTCTTTTCGTAAACTCCTGGTCTATTCCTAATAAACTTCGATCCGCCAGTAAGATATTTACTAAAATAAATCAAGAATTAAATTTTACGACTGGGACATGGATTGTTTACGCGGATATATCAAACGATTACGCGTCAGCAGGGTACGCGGCGATTTGCAGAAACAGACGCGCAGTATGCATCACAACATTAAGCCTTTTAGTCACCCCTCAAAACACTTGCGTACACGTGGGCTTCCGTCAGTTGACTAACGGCCTCTAAACCGCACATGATACAACTGACCCGAATCTCAGTTAGGAAGCTACATGGTCCGCAACAGACCCAACTTTCTGAAAAACATCTGAGGATTTCAAAGCCCAACTCCCGGGAGCACAGCTAGTAGGCGAGACACAATATGCGTCTTTATCAGTATCTAACAAACTGCCCCTATTATTCAGCATTGTTTGCAGCTTTGGCTATTCACCCGTCTATCGAAAAGTCACAAAGACGCATCGATAACTTAAAATTGGCCATGGTTGCCCATCTATGCAGTTACGACAATAAAAATCGCGCATCATCCACATGTTCACCAGATATATTTCTCTGCCACTCATGTTTTTTAAGTAAAAATGATTTTGCTTCACACCTTTAGCCGTCGTGTCTTCCGCTGTTCCATGTTCTTCTATATCCTGCAATCTGCCCCGCTGTTTTCTCACGGCAACAAGTTTGACCCATGGTGACCACCGCATTACTGCACCCTATTGCAATTTTCCTCTGCTACACGAAGGTATCGCTTCTCCATGTTATTGGCCATTGAAACTATCGCAGACAGCACTCCATCCATCGTAAATTGTGCTAGTTAAGCTTTGCCACTCGGTTTAACCAGGGAGTATTCCCCGCGCTTTCCAGTCAATCTAATGCCAAGTTACGGCGGCCAGTAAATGTGTTCGTTGTTGTTTGCTCCTCTTCTTAGACTCACGTTTTGCCACATGAATGAAGCTTCATATTTTCCGTCAGACAGCATTGCGCTTTAATGGGCACGAACAAGTTGTCCTTGCATTTTATGACAATCTGATTCGATGCGGCTATAGTAGGCTCTGGTGGAACAACCAGTCTTTGTTTATACCGAAGCAAGTTAGAGTCAAATTTTTATACCCTATTTATTTTTAAGCTTATGTATTCCGGCAAATATTTGGCTCCAGTAATGACGTATGCTTTGCCGCCAACTTTTGGTCGTGCCTCAGCACGTCTCTCTGGTAAACCAAAAAATAAAAATATTATTACCAAAGCCAAGATACTGCTTCTGTTGGAATGTCTTCATCTAGTCTGCGGGTTGCTTCGTTTAAGAAGCACGAAAGATTTGCAAGACAAGGTCTCTGTTTCAGAACTCCATAATGAGCTGCAAGCAGCATGGGTTGCTGATTTAGGTGCACGAAAAAAGTGTCCCTTGATAGCGTATCCTCGCAAATTGCAGACGACGCCTGCCAGACTCACTGGTCCGTAAATGCCTACTTCCGACCTCAAGTCATCTTTTTGGATAGCCACTGCCGCCACTGTTTTTAAGTCCTATCGCAAACATCCCTGCTGTATTGCTGCCTTTCACAGCTTACAAATCAGCTCTACCAAAAGTTGTCCAGAGGATTTATAATAGCTTGGTGGATCTTATCTAGGCCAGCCGATTGACTAACGTTTACATTCCCTAGGTGAACACGGATTAGATCTTATGTTATCTGCCAGTATTTCATATCTGATAGCGGAATTGGAAAATCTAACTCTCTTTGAAAGCCCCCAACTGACTCGTGTGCACTGCCAAAGTAGTCGCTTGGCACTTCTCGCTGCCATCTGATACAGCAGAACTTCCGTCCGTTTTTAGTGGACCATCCTCTTACTGAATGACCATTTTGACTGAACATGAGCTTCACATTCCTTGGGCTGCTTCTCAATCCACTTGGATGGCCTCGATTCCCAGTTGTACCTGGCGTTTTGCATTAACCTTTTGGCCTCATGTCTATGCTTGACGTACGGAGCCCATGCCTAGCTGGTTTAGTGGGCCCAATACAAGAAGCAACTTCGGTACCGACGTTTCATAGCCCTGCCTTCCAGCATACAGCACTGCCTTTTTTCATCGTACCTTCAGTAGTGCAAAATCTTCTTGGGGTAGAGCAAAGACTCCGCAATTACCCGCCACAGTTTTCTCACACTCATTTCATTAGTGTCACATGGATACCGTAACTCCCGATCCCGTGATCCCTGGAGCTTCTTGCCATTTGGAAACCACACACGGATAGTGCATTTAAAAATCACCTGATCACTTGCAATAGTTCCGTAACCAGTATTGCTTTGTGATCAAAAGATACAACATGGATTGCTTGCATTCAGCGACTTAGCCAGAGTCCTCCGTTATATGTTGATGCATGACACTTCCATGCAGTCACGTTTCAACTTCCCAGTTGATGGGATGTAAACTGAGGTCGCCCGTGATCATTACCTTGACGAAGGCAGCTCATTCGCTGTATCAAGATGGAACCAACAGTGCACGGTGAGCTGTCAAATCGCCCCCATACTTGCAGCTTAAGCTCTTTAGTTTTGAAGGTGCTCAGGCAACCAGATGATTTCAAGTCACGTTTATGAGTACACATTTTAATGGCAGCACGCGCGTGTCCTTACTTCCTTCAATAGCATGCACTTCATTTGGCTATCCACTTCTTGCAGTTTCATTTCAGCGAGTCGTGCTTAAAGGCACAGAAAACAGATTATCTCGTCTCAGTCTCAGCGTGAAATATTAGGGTCCGCAATTCTCCGCATTTCACATCAAGTATAGTGTGATGCATCACTGAAAACCTAGAGACGCTTTACCACTTATTGCCCTTCCTCGAGCAATGAGGCTTCCCGGTTTCCGGCCATTTGTTCAAATTAAGTCAAGTTCTCTACGGTTTCCATGTTCTAAAGCAATGTGCTCTATATGTCACGACGTTTGGCAGCCTATACCATGGCTTATAGGCACCCTATCATGCCCACGTTAGGGGGAGCTCAGGTTCAGCTGGAAAAAGCCTCATACGCTGTGACCCAACGGACTTTTCACAAATTCTAAAGGTCTGCGTTGTGTCAACTTTGTGCCTCCTGTCCTGCGAGATTAGACTTGAATCAAAAAGACCATAAGCTATAAGCCTTCTCGTCTCCGCTGCTAAACGTCGGTGAGGCTAAGTGCTACACCAGGTCAACGTAGGCGGCTTCCGTTTTGAAGGAGCGAAACCACGAATACACGAAACATTCTGAGCGAGGTGCTACCTCGGGCCATTATAGCCATATAGACAACTCCGGGTAAAGGCAATGTAAGGCAGACTTCATTCTGAAATATTCAGTTTTGGCGCTTTGAAACGCCGCGGTACACTGGTCCGTGCAAATAAAATTTAACGTAATGATTATCCTTAGGTACTTTACTTGGCTAATCTCGTTCATATTAAACGGCCCTCTGCTATAAATTAATAAGGCACTGTCGTGTTTTGAAATGGCGATTACCTTCTGCTGGCGTTTAGGTGCAAGTCATGCTTTTCAGCCAGTCTGCAATAACCTAGGTATTGCTGTCGAGGACTTCTCTGCCCGTAGAATCCTCTGGCCTGACAATGTAGGGGAAGAATAGGCCTGGCGATTTCACGGTCAAGGCCGGATTCTCTGTGATGAAGAGAAAAAATTGTGTCCCTAATACCTACCTTTGCGGAACGGCGATCGTGATGTCGAACTTGGCTGGGCACCTGCCTCCTACCCTTAGGTACAATGACCCCCAGTGGGAAATGCTTTCACCCACCAATATATAATCCCCCCATATGAAGCGACCCTAACTTGATTGGAAGTAGGCGGTGATCCACTGAACCAAAAGTTGTGCTGAAGGCGATGCAACACACTTCGGCCCGTTTGCACCCATCCGACCAATGAGTACATTCATCTAGAAGAAGCAAGCTTTTGGTGAGACAAGGCCTATTTCTTAGGATGTCTTTCTGCTGCCGCAAGAAGGTTGATAGCTGTGGTGGATTTCACTAGATTGGTCTAGTATTAAAGCCTCAGCCAATTTTCGCCGACGGCTGGATAGGCTGATAGCCTGGAAGGATTCCATTACGTCGTTTAGATCTCCTACCTGCACAACCACGGAAGTTGCACAGCTCCGGGTATTTGGTATTACACGATTGTCTATTATAGCCTAATTTAGCTTACCAACTGGGCCTGCAATGGCGCTCGAATTTCTCGTTTTCTAGGTCACTTGTTTTTGTTCAGCACTTCAGTTGTCCATGTACATTTTTATCCATAATCCAGGGATCGCTGCTGATTCGCGGTAGGCATCTAGCAGTGAGCCTCTGGGTCTTGCCTTCTAATCCTGTGGACACTACTCAAGTACGTGGTCAGTGAGTTTGCTTTTCCTTGGTCGGCCGCGATGCCTCGGTCCCTAAAATTTAGCATATTAACGCCAGGCCAGGGTTTGCCTTTGGCTGAGGCGATCATATTGCCTCTCCTACTGTAACCTGGCATAGGTTATTAGCTTAAGCTCATACCTGCGTTCTTCATCTCGGACCAGATTTACTGTGTTGTCCCTACATCTTGCTTAATCTACCCAGTCTCGTGGGTTAGGCGTATAATTTTATGCCAACCAGGAATGACAGCGGCCCAACGGCTTTTATGATGGCAGCCCTGCCTCAAGGCACCTTTGCAATTGAAGGAATAAATGAGGAGATTCTTTAACTCTTTTTTATCAATCCTTCAACCAGGCCTCATTTGTCGCATCTCAGGTTGGCTTCATCATTGTGATTTGGAGCTTAGTCAGCTCCATATCAATAAAGTTTTGCCCATAGAGAGGCAACCATGGGTTATCTCGAGCGAACAGTGAGTTTTGTCGTCACGTTATGGCTTTCGCCTAATGGGAGCGGCCCTGCATCTTGAGGTGTAACTCATACCGTTGATAACTGAAAGGTTTACTAGTAGCGGCTCGCGACCAGATCTTTAGCTGAAACACTTTTGGATGCCGATTTAGTGCGTTAGAATGTAATCACTCCAGAGAACTATTCCGTCCAGAGGAGATAGTTTTCATCTTAAATTCTTTCTTTTCCGTCTCTTACTGACGCCTGTTTGCTGTTCCCCATTAATTCCCGTGTTTTTGTTTCTTCCAGTCCTTACAGGTTTTATTTACCATCCATCTTCCTCACCCAAATTTTGTTGTTCCAGCTGTTCAGTCACTTAAACTGGATTTCACAAACCGTGATTTCTCCACTGAAGCTACAGTTAGTCCATAATGCTTCTTTGTTTTGTCTACCTATTTTTGTATGTATATCCGCTGCTGTTAGTCGCTCTGTTTTCCATTAAATGTTGGCTTATTTTCCCTTTACCCACGTGCGGAGAAGGTTTACACGCTATATCGGCCTGCCTTATCTATGCAAACTCAAAGAACCGGATTTGCACCTGAAAAGGCTTCGATTATATATTGCGTTGTTGTATAATTAGTCGCAACTTCCTTATCCAAGCTACTGGCTCGATTAATCTCATCATGACCCGAAGCCAGCATTAAAACCAGACCGCCGCCCATTGTTTTTTCTCCAGACCGTTCAATTCAGCCAGGAGGTAGACAGGTGATTCGCACTCCGGTTCTCGCTATGTGAACTTGCCTGGGATTTCTCACACTTGAAAATATGATCTTTGGGATTACCGCGATAGTGCGGGGTGCGGTCAAATCCACCACTTTGACAGGCGCACATAGGGCGGGCAGCTTGAGTGCGGCGATGTGTTGGTACAGCCAGTTTGGCGGGTCACACCTGCGTTGCCCCCTAAAAGGTGCCCCAAGGCAGCATAGCAATCTTGCTCATCAGAAGTGTTCTGGTTTACAGCACTTCAGGTGCAATGCTCAATGCACCCATTACACTGCATTACTCGTGCTGCTTCCTAAAGTTCCAATATCTCAAATTTACAAAATAAACTAGCGTGGCATCTGATGTGTTCACTTTCTGCAAGAACATCATCAATCCTCTGCTCACTGGCTCGGATTCATTATCAGGCACGAAAATTCATTGCGGTTTACCAGTTTGGACAAACGACCTCTGATACCGGCAACCACTCCTTACGAGAGTTTACTCGATATAGCCTCAATTGTAGCATGCTATTCACCGTCCACTAGACGGCTTCTTCTTTTCCCACCATAAGTACAACAAAAGATATTTGAAATTTAAGAATTACTATTTGCTTATAAAAGGAATCAGCAACCCAATAAACCTACAGGACTACACAACTTCTATCCCGTGCCGAAGTCCCGACTTGACACAGCCAGCTGCACCCTTAATATTTGGCTTTTATAATGTCTTTTCAGTATGGTGTTCACCAAACCACACGTTCCAAAAACCCTTAATTATCTCCTTCTTCGATTTTGTGCATTTTTTCCCTGCACCATATGAAGAAATTCACTGATGGGGTTGAGGACTCCTTCAGTCTGCTGCGTGCATATGGCAGCCTATCAGATGCGCAACAAACCCAGCAAAAAGGCTCAAACGGAAAATCCGCATCGAGTTTAAACCTTCCGAGAAACAATTAGTGAGCTGCGCTCTTGTCATCTAAATATGACCCCGCATGTGTACTATTTGTAATTTTAGATGTCCCCCACCACATGCACGAAGGCGTTTGTTTTATCCACTTCTACCATTTTGGCACTGCCGTCACGCGTCATGATCAAGCTCACTGGAAGTTTCCTGGCACTGTCCGGTGAATAAAAACATAATTATTTTGCCCCACCAAGCGCACACTCCCCAAAGACTCTCTGTGTTAGTGATGGATTGAGTTCTCTCATGAAGCCGGCACGGTTGGGCCGATTTTCTACACGTCCTAATGCACTGGTGCTCATACGTTTTAGTTGCCAGTGTAGATAATTTATTTTTTACTTTTATTCCCTGGATTATGAAGCGTCTAATTTTACCTCAGCATATTTCTCAATGGACTTCTTACCAACTTTTACCGTTTACTAATCAATCATCGATGTTCCCTTTATATGCGACTGTCCGCGGCAATTTCTGTACGCGCTGGAGATTTTCTCTTTATTGCAAGACTCACGCACACTGCTAATATCCCGGATAATTTCAAGAAGTTTGCGGATTCAATGACGCACTTCTACAGTTGCAATTTACATCTTTATCATGTCACTATGTAAAGGTGTTTGTCGCCATAAACTAAACGACTTCCTCCCAGACTCACCCTGCTTTGACTCCAATCTGCGACATACGGTCTTATGTTTGTTCCTCTGTTACATTTTTTGGCATCTACCACCTCATCACGTGGTGTAAGTATAGTGCCCGGGGCAAGCCACGGTTCGTAAAGTCACCGGTAAATCCTGAGCTTCTTCTCCTTTCCATGATACTGTTTGTTCATGCACCCATGTGAGGCATTATCAGAATCTGTGCGATATCAAGACAGCGTACACTTTCAGCTTCGCCCTAGTTTTCATACAATTACTTCTTGTGTAGCGACCCATACTCAGTGCTTGCAATCTGGTTAGTGTTTGTCGCTTCTGACCCAGGATACAGAAAAATCACTCTCTAAGAACTGTGTAATTTTTTAGCTCCATGACGATTTAATTGGCAAGGACTGCGTATTCTGTCGGCAGGTCATTATCGCTTATATCCCATACTAAACTATCATGGATGTGGCTGACAGAACTCCTATTTAGATAGAAGCTGCTCGCGTAAATGAACATAATGTGTATTTACCTGGTTGTGCCACTGATCGTATTTCGAATGTAGCAGCTCGTGATAGGCCGGCAGCGATACCACCGAAAAATGGACGCGCTGTTCGGTGGTGGACCAGGATGCATCCTTCTCGGGTTTGCCGATTCCGTATCCTAGCAGAGCATTCACATTACCCCATTTGTTTCGGCGGCATTCTTCCTGGCGTTCCGTCAGTTGCCTTTGCTGTCCAACCACTGGCAGCAGCTAATGGCGAAATCCATAACTGGCTATCTTACCCGCCTCCAGTTCAACGGGAACACGGCCGCCTTGGTTCCACATCTTCTGCTGCCGTGCCGCCACTAGTAAATTTGACAGCGATTTCCACATCTCCAAAGACCGGAAAATTAATTTTATTGGCTCCAGCTGTCCTCCTCTGGGTGCGCACGTTGCTTACGTAAGCAACGCGCGACTTTCCTCCACTGGTGGCAGTCAGCGTTCGGTCAAACAAGCGATATAGAGGAACGAACCCTTAAAGCACTGCAATCGAATGTGAGATTATGTGGTTTAGTATGTTCATATTATGGCGATGCATGCTTTTCTATTGATGAGCTTCTCTTTTTATACCATCCCTCCGCAACGGAAACTGGGAATTCGAACGCCAAGGATAAGGCAAGGTAGAAAACAGACGGGGGTGGACGCCAAGGTCTGTGCATACCATGGGACAAAGTCTAGACGCTCGTTTGGCCCTTTGGGTCACTTTTATTTTGTTTCAAGTGGACTGAACTGAATCGAACTGATACTGAACTGAAAAGTGAACTGAGGCACCGCATACGCCGATAAACGCGGGCTCTTTGTACCGTTACCAGGTGTTTCTGAAGAGCAAACTTGATGAACCTGTTCGCGTTGCCTCCCAGAGATTACTCATGTGCATAATACGCGTGCAGGATATGATATCTGATGATATATCACATTTTTACTTTCACATGGTAGTTTAAGATGCTACGTAGCCGTGAGTCTGTGTTGAGGAAATCAGATGTTAGCTCGTGTGCGCACACCACTGCACCCTTTAACGCGATAAGGGAGTTATATGAATTAAAAACAGTACAGTATTCATATTGTTTCGTCTAAGTGGGATAATACTTCATTAACAGTGGTATATCACATTAAAATCAGCCCAAGTTGAAACTTGCGTGCTTAATAATGTTAATTGTGCTGAATTACAATGCGAGACTTCTCAAAACAGAGAAACAATGCAATGGAATTCTTAAGCGGGACGTAGCTTCACTTAATCTTGGATTAAGTTGGACCTTACTCCTGGCCATATCCAACTGGATGTCTTGGACAACACCAAAGGTTCCCCTTTATATTTGTTGTTTAAGGTTTTAAAAGTGCGACGGTAGGACACTCGAAGCCACCCATTACCCGTTTGTAACCATGGATCGATATAAATGACTGATCATATGCTGTTGTAAATTGAGGGATGGCATTTGTGGGGTGTATTCTCCACGGTTCCTTTTCTCCAGATTTTTCTCCGTGGTATTTTCTTCTGTATTTACTTTATGAAATGATCTAGGCTTATTTTGGGCGAATCTTTGTACAGACAATTTTTTATGGAAATCATGGTGAAGGACGAAATATGTAAAGAGGAAAGAAGAAAACCAAAGAGCGCATCGAGTTCTCCGCATAGATGTTAACCTCCAGGTCCCACCTTGGTTCGATGTTGCCTGGTTGCCCAGCAGTTTCGGTTTGGGTGTTTCAAGCTAGTGTTCCTGAATGCATCCCAAAATGCTTCCAAGTAACATGGGCCTCACACACTTTCTTCTCACGGCGTAGATTTTTTTCATTAAGCGGCGGCATCGAAAATGGAAGCCAAGCTCCCTGCGCCGGGCTGGCAATCGGCCATGGGGTGATGGTTAAGCCCAAGTTCCAAATCAGTCACGGAACTATGGTCAGAAGCATCTGTGGCGAAGGAGTATACTGGGAACCCAGGAATATTAACCCCTTGCGAAGGGCGTATGAAAAGAGCAATTAGTCAACGGCATAGAAACGCCGGAGGGATTCAAAAGAGCGAGCTGTTGAATAGGCTTTGATGGACTAGTCAGTTGTGCATGCAGTTGTAATAGAGAATAATGGAAGTTGTAACGCTCATAAGAACGATAATTCTAGATGCGACGGACGATGGCCCTAATACAGTATTTACAGTTCATAATATTCTTCCCCAGCTGCAAAATATTCATGGATAAGTTGTTTGCGATTCGGCAAACAAGATAATAATAGCTCTATTCTGAACATGACGATGACTGGCATGAGTTTGCATTACGCGACACTGAAAGTAGATATTTCCCATGTTAACGTCATGGTGATTTGTCAACGATTGGAAGGGCAGAAAGTGTAATGAGGTAGGCTGATCAGGCATAGGCGGGACTGCAATGGAGTAGTTCTGACTGGCTGGGAGGTCGTATTTCGAACGTCTTTCAGTAACACCCAGTTAGAAGTCGGGAGATGATTAGGGCGAGGCGTTTCAGTATTGGCACGACGATTAGGAAGGAATCAACGGTCTTGGAGTGTTGCGTTGGCTGGCGCGCAAAGAAAAGAACGTGATGCATTATAAAGAATCACATTCCGTTGTCGAATTTCCGGACCCTGTGATTTCGGGGGCAGGTATTCTGACAGTGAACTCACTGGCGAGTAACGCCTGCTACACCAGTGCAACGCGAATGTAGGATTCAGGTGGCATGGTTCAATTGACTGCCCCCCAGTACCTAATCAAAATATTCCATAAGCACCTCAGGAGACGAAGCAGTTCGAGCTGTTACCCAACGCGGCATAGGAATACACCTGAGTGAAAAGGCTGAAGCGAACATTTCAATATGAACCTCAGTTAATAGTCGTTCCTGCCTCATAAGTCAACAATGACTATCTGGTGTCCAAACGTACGGCTCTATCAAGCGCAACTTACCGTAATCTTGGCAGGTAACCGAAAGGGCTACAACCGATCCTGTTCCGAAAAAATATTCGCATGGAAAAGTAACAAGGCTTCTCGGATAAACCTAAGCAGCTTACGCCCGATTGGAGCACTTGTGGCGCCGGCCTGATGTTTCACTCAAGTTGAAAGGCTGTGTACCGTGACGCAGTGCGCTCAGTTCTGTTCTACGCTTGCAAGACATGAAATATTCGTGTAGGCGATGTTCGTCGGCTAGAGGTTTTCGACCACTGATATCTACGTAGTATGGCTAGGATTGGATGGAGTGACCGGGTGAGTAATATAGAGGTTAGGAATCTGGTATTGGGTGCCACTTCTGAGAACAGCTTGTTTCAGCGTATGAAAGTTAGTAGACTACGCTGGTTGGGTCACGTGTCGCGTATGGCGAACACTCGTCTACCATACCGTGCCTTATTTTGTGTTCCTCCCAATGAATGGAAAAAGCCATGTGGAGGCCAACAGATGACATGGCAACGTGGGATGAGAAAATACCCAGCGAACGTAGGTAAGGCAGGTGTCTCACGTCTTTGTGGTTGGGGTCCGAAAGACCCGTCAACTAGTTTGCTGGAGACACTGAAGGATATGGCAGTGAACTGCGAACATTGGCGATCGTGTTGTCACTTTCTATCGAGTCAGAATGATTGAAAGAGAGCGCTTGTACATTTAGACTATGTTCTGTTTGTTGGCTATAGCGACATCTTATCTTTTTCCACCTGTGTAGGTCCACTCTCTGTTCCCCTTGGATATTCACTCTTTTCATATACATACGTAACTCTGACGAAAAGGCATCGGTCAATGAGGCTTGCCTTGCTGTTTAACGCGAAAGCTGATGGTGATGATGATGATTCTGATGATGGGTATGGAAAGAAATTCCTAAAAATTAGTCTGAATCGGTGATTATACCGTTCTACAAGATAAGCGACGGATCCTGATGCGGAAACGAGAGAATTAGTTTGATAATCGTTTGCATCTAAACTCTTAGCGGGCACTGTCCTCCACCGATTACCTAGTACTCGGGAACATGTATGCCGTTTCCGTCCTGGCCATGGTTGTATCGACCGAGTTTTTCCAGTTCGTAACTGATCTTAAACCGTGCACACATGTTCCAAAGACCTACGACTTGTCTTCCTTGATCTTGCAGCGTCACCCGACTTAATGGATCGTGCAGTGCTTTGGCGCAACCTCTCACTGAAGGATGTAGCAGAGTAATTCCTCTCACTCATCCAGTCTTTATATGCGAACAGCCGAGGCCGAGTTCTTGCTTATGGGAATCTTTCACCCGAGTTCACTATAAGAAGTGGTGTTCACCAGGGTTACCCACTTTCACTCCTTCTTTTCGACTTTGTTATTGAGATGCTTATGCAGATAACCCTGCCCTCACGTGGGAATAGTGACATTGGTATTTGCTGAGACAGGAAGCTGTTTGAATTAGAATATGCGAATAACGTGGTGCTACTGAGGGAAGACTTAAGTAAGTTACAAGTGTCTCTCGGCCATCTGAACGATAGTGTAAGTATGCTTGGGACTGATGGTTGTCGTGCCGGAGTCCGTGGAATCGCCTCGGCCCTGGGCTTCTAAGAGAGGGTAAGAAAAGGACAAACTGGTGGAAACGGTGCTTGTGAGCCTCGACGGGCACCTAACAGCGGTCGGTGCTGCCCTTGCCGGTTAAGCATAGGGGCGGCATGTCCATCGGCGCATAAATTATCTCGACAAACACTTCATCTTACTGAGTACAGGTATGCACTTAAGACGGCAGAGTATTCAACCATCTGATGTAAAAATTGTAACAAAATCAGGGAAACGAACGGGTTGCTTTGCCTAGCGGCCGCTACGGCTGCTTCGCATATCCGGAACTTCGGGTGTGATTGGTAGTGTTGTGGCTTCAGTCCCACCAGCAGTCCTTACGGGCGGTGCTGGTAATGGCTGGGCTCGACCAGTTTGACGGGACTCATCAGATGAAAGGACCTGCATTCGATGGTGGCAGGCTTGATACGATCGATAGACGCCGTGTCGTATCGGCCGGCAACGTCTAAAATGAACGTTTTAGGACCGCGTCTTACCACGCGAAACGGACCGGCCTACGGTAGTTGCAGTGGTGGTTGGACACCATCAACACGAACGAAAACGTGGGTTGAAGTACTCAACGCGGTTGGAATGCATCCCGAAGGTCGATTGTCCCGCGGTGGATTGGCATGAAGCGTTCGCATGTGTTGTGCGAGACGTTTTCCATAGTCACCGTAGTTGAAAGGCTTGGGTTTCGATAGAGACACCGGCTTCCCGGATAGGCGGGGCGTGCAACCAAACACAAGCTCTTTTGGTGTAGTGCGCATTTCTTCCTTAACAGAACTCCGAGGGCTTGAAAGAGCTTACGGCAGTATTTCTCTCCAAAGCGGGTTGGCCCCGGGCCGCAGAGCAGCTTTTAGCTTCCGTTGAAGCCTTTCCACCAGACCGTTAGCTTGTGGGTGGTAGGCTTTTGTTCTAATATGCTTACACTCAAGTGTTTTAATCATTTTTGAATACGCTCCGTCGAAATGTGAGCCACGGTCGGTGGTCACTACAGCGGGGAAACCACATATGCTTACCCAACCTTCCAAGAAGGTTTTCTCGGCCCCTGCTGACGTGGGGCAGGGAATTTGTATGGTCTGTGGTCAGCGAGTAAAGCGATCCACACAAATGTGTATGTAGGCGTAGCTGTAAGACAGCGCGAGAGTTCCCACGAGATCAACGTGTACGTGGTGAAAACGCGTCTCGGGTTCAGGGAAAGTAGCCAACGGAGCTTTGGTACGCCGATGGACTTTCGCTCTCTGACATTAGAGGCAGGCGCAGGACCACTGGCGCACGTCACGTTTGACGTTGAATCGTACAAAATGCCCTGTCGCTAGCCTCGCCGAAGCAGCCACACCCGTGTGGGCGAGGTTGTGTAACACCAGAAGTGTGGTATAACGGTGAGTTGCTGGAACCACCGGCCTTGGACGACCTTGCGGTACGTCGCAAAGAACTGTATTCTGCGACGCTGTGATAGGTACGACCCCCTAAGTTTAATGGGCTGTCTCGTCGAAGTTTGTCGATATCCAGATCCATCACTTGGGCTTGTGCCATCGCGTCGAGGTCGATGTTCGGTGTTGGAGACAAACAAATCTGGTGCATACGAGGAGATGCATCAGCGGCGGAGTTATCTGCCCCAGAGACATGTCGTATGTCTACAGTGAACTGTGAAACAAAGTCTAAGTGGCGGATCTCGCGTGGCAAGTACCGGCCAGACACTGAATGTAGCGCGTATACCGGCGGTTTGTGATCTGTGAACACCTTGAATGGGCGACCTAATGCGTGCCTGAAGTGTCGGATAGCTAAGTAGACGGCGAGCAACTCCCTGCCAAACGTGCTATGCCTAGACTCTGCCGGCTGCAGCCGCTTGGAAAAGAATGCTAAACGCTTCCGAGAACCGTCGCTGTACCGCTGAAGTGCAGCTCCGACTGCAGTGTTTGAGGCGTCGGTTATCAGAGTTATGGGTGCTCTCGGGTCAGGATGTGCGAGTAGCGCTATTTTGGTTATAGCGTCCTTAATGGAAATAAACGCCTGTTTCGCAGCCCCGGGGAATGCGAACTTACGCTTAAATCCCCGTAAGAGATCTATAAGGGGGTAATTGTTCCTGCAAAATTAGGAATACAATGCCGACAGGAGTTAATAAGGCCGAGAAATTGCCGTAATTGCCGATGAGAATGAGGCTCTGGATAGTCCTGAATAGCGGTAACCTTATCTGGTAAGGGAGATATACCCGAGGACGAGACGATATGCCCTAGGACTGTGACGCTGGGTTTTCCAAGCTCGCATTTTGAAGCGTCAGTCGTTGCATCATGTTTGTTAAGGTAGTCGGGAAGAGCCCGTAGGTGAGCGGAGTGTTGCTTCTCCGAGTAGCTCGCTTCTAGGATATCGTCTAGGTACACATACATATTCTCTAACCCGCGTGTGACCTTGTGCATAAACCTTTTGAAGGTTTGGGTCGCATTGCTGAGCCCGAAAGGCATCCTCGCGAACTCGAACAGTCCGAAAGGTGTGGTCACCGCCGTTTCTGGTATGTCTTTCTCTTCTACGGGGATTTGATTGTATGCTCGAACTAAATCTATGCGGCTGAAGATCTTGTAACCGGACAGCGACGAAGCGAGGTCCTGTATGTGGGGGACCGGGTGCCTATCGGGAACGATGACCCTGTTGAGTGCCCTGTAGTCCCCACATGGTCGCCAGTCGCCATTGGGATTGGGGACCATGTGAAGCGGAGGGGCCCAGGGACTACTGGAAGGTTGGATGATGCCTAGCTCCAACATGTGGTCGAATTTCGCCTTGGCCAAGCGGAGTTTGTCAGGAGGCCGACTAAATTTTGGGGTCTTGCGGTTTTTATATGGTGAGTTACCTTAGTATTGACGGCGGGAAGTTTGCCGACGTGTCGCAGTATGCCCGGGTAGTCGCGAAGTAGCCCATTGTATGGCTGTTGGACTGGCAGTTTAGCGTACTGTGGCGTAATTTGGTTGACAACAGCGTACGAGCAGGCCACGATCAACGACGTTTGACGATCTACTATTTTCGTGTGCCGAACGCCGACTAGTAGTTTGAAATCCCGGAGGACGTCTATGCCAATAATGGGGTATGGGACATCGGCGACGATGAACACCCGACGAAACTTACAATTCAGCTCTAGATCGAGGGTGAAGGAACGATTTCCGTACGTGTGGATGTCAGTGCCGTTCGCAGCCTGTAGCGTCTCCGCCTTTGCAGCGATCAACTTGCTTGGGTCGCGGGGGATTACGCTAAGCTCGGCACCTGTATCCATCAGGAGTAGACTGTTAGTGGTCAAGTCTTTGACGTTAAGGAGGCGATAATTAGTAGCTAGCCCGATGTCCTGTGCCGCGACCAAGAACCGGGAACCTAGTTTTCCAGTTTCTTACCCGGAGATGTGCAGTCGGGGTCACACCATTTTGCTAAGCTTCCAAAGCGGTTATTATTCTTACAGCAACCTTCCGCGGATGACAGGAAGGTTCGCTTGGGAGAGGGGCTACTGCGCCCGTCGCGGCACGGGCTGAACCGATCTCGTCGCCGGTCTCTATCGACTGTGAGCCGGTGTAGCGATGTGTCGATTCTTGTCAGAATAGTTTCTAATTCGTCATGCGAAGATGAAGATGTGGCTCTGGGGGATAAGAGTGTATTCAGTGTTGGGACAACCGGGCTCTAGCGCGACATAATGTCGTCAGCGATTCCGGCTCTAGTGAATATTTGCGGGCAGTAATAAGCAAGGGAGGTAGATGTGGTGGGAGCCGTTGAAGCCACAGCTCTCTTAGCATTGGGTCGTCGCCGAACGTTGCTCCTCTAAGACACCGAATTTCCTGCAATAGTTCTGAGGGCTTCTTATTTCCGGGCTCTATCCATTGAAGCAGCTGTCGGATGCGTTGATCTTTAGTAGGGGCAGTCCGATATATAACCGCTTCTTTCAGCGCGTCGTAACTACGCAAAGATACGATGACGTCCCTGACCTGAAGGGCTACATCTGGAGAAGGACGGCCAGCCACTCATCTAAAACGGCTGGCGTCGCCAGTTTTTCCGTGATCGACGGTATGTGGAGAGTTATCGAACCTACTGATGGGTCTGGCGACGGTTTTTGTTCCGTTGACATAACACCATATTTTAAAGAACAACAGTAACGTGAACAAAAAGAGCCGAAAAATACCGATAGAAAAACGTAGCCAGTAAGAATCAAAACGTATAAGCAATTCCCGAACACGGTAAACAAAAACCGGTGATATTTAACCTTGAAGAAGCAAACTGGGCGTCAGCAGAAAGGAATAGAGACTCAGGTGACCAGATAATCACGTCGAGCTCACCAATTTGTAGAACCGATTGTCCTACCGCGAATCTCGTATTACGTTTGCTTGCCCTTAACCTTTGTGACCACTTGCGCGTCACTCTTATTCGGCTCGGTACGATTGCAATATTGTCAACCCTGACAATTGATCGGTACAAGAAAAAGACAGTCGGAAGCGGTACCAGGTTGAGTATATTTTGACAGGAGCGTGTTAGCGAAGCTTGCGTGATTAACGCGCAAAATGACCGCTGCGCTTGGCGATCAACGTTCGGTTAAACAAGCTATCCAGAGGAACAAATCCATGTCCCGCTACAGGGGCCTCCTCCTAGAAGACCGTCGGGGAAGGGCGTCGATTGGGACCATACGGAACAAGCCGCAAACTAGCGGATATCTTGGGCCTTGGCATCGATCGCCAATCGGAAAATTTGCCGTTCTTTTGGTGGTCCCGTGTGTGTTAGTTATTGGGAGCTGATCGTGCTCCGGAAACCCAATCTGAAAAACACCATTAGAAGGTGAACGCAGGACGTCTTGCCAATTTCAGACACATGTCATGGTCGTAACATCAGCCTTTCCTTGAAAGGTAGAGTCTCCAAGCTTCAGTTCGTTCAGTGCTGACTTACGAATATGAAACCTGGTTAGTTAGAAAATAAAACCTGCGGTGGTTGGTTGTGTTCAACCACCGGCGTCTATGGTCACTCACACGAGTATGGTTGCAACAACACGTTAGTGATGACGAACTTCGGAGAAAAGTATTTGGAACTGACTGTGCATCACTACATCAACTACGGTGGCTAGGCCACATCTTATGAACGCCCATCCAGCCTCTTCCTCGTCCGCATTTGCTGGACAGGATTGGAACCAACGATGTGGTGGGCAACCGACGGCTTTGAAAAAGAATTTGAGAAGTTTGCCTCCAGTTTAGGTGGGGTGGGACCCTGTCGTCCACACAGCGACTGAGTGATATCTAAAATTGGTGGTTATATACGCTGACGACTGTGAATCGAAATCCTAGCCAGTGGCATCTGCACTCGTTAGAATGACCCCCATCATCCCCCTCCCATATACAATCCAAACTAAAAGCAGGATACTTTGTGGTAAAACGAGAGATTTTATAACTTTTGTTCCCCATTTGTCCATTTTTTACTATTACCCACCATCGTTCAGCGTTAAACAGCAAGGCAAGCCTCATTGACCGATGCCTTTTCGCCAGAGTTGCGTATGTATATGAAAAGAGTGAATATCCAAGGGGAACAGAGAGTGGACCTACACAGGTGGAAAAAGATAAGATGTCGCTATAGCCAACAAACAGAACATAGTCTAAATGTACAAGCGCTCTCTTTCAATCATTCTGACTCGATAGAAAGTGACAACACGATCGCCAATGTTCGCAGTTCACTGCCATATCCTTCAGTGTCTCCAGCAAACTAGTTGACGGGTCTTTCGGGCCCCAACCACGCTG
>LUCM01008706.1:0-63202 GCA_008360955.1 Fasciolopsis buskii | reverse complement strand
TCCATTTGCATTTTTGCTTGATGACGAAGCATTTGCAAACTGTAGCTACCGTAACCAACAGCAAAATATAACGAAGCAGTAGGAAGAGTGGTAGGTATTTTGTCTTGCGGAGAAGACTGCAGTTCCATATTCCTTTCGGTGACTTTCCGATGCACACAAGCACCTCTTGTCATTCGTTCCAGTCAATCTTTGTGGGAGCACCGGATTCCCAAAAACTAATATTACGTTCCCAATCGACGTCAGCTAAGTTTCTCACACCCCAATACTCCTAAATTTCTCTTTCAGCACAATGACTGTAGACCGATATTCACCGAATGTGGCTGTTTTCGAGCAGATGCGTACCTGAGCACCAGACGGTTCACAAACCCGGTCAGTACCTCAGCTAACCAGTTGGCTGGGTTAACCGAATTTGTCTACAACAATCAGATCCACTGCAATCATCATCATCATCACCATCGTTCAGCGTTAAACAGCAAGACAAGCCTCACTGACCGCTGCCTTTCCCCAGACTTACACGTTTATATAAAAAGAGTGAATATTCAATGGGAACAGGGAGTGGACCTACACAGGCGGGAAAAGATAAGATGCTACAGCCAACACACGGAACACAGCCTAACCGTACAAACGCACGTGATTTCAATCATTCTGATTCGATAGGAAATGACAGCACGATCGCCACTGTTCACGGTTCACTGCCATATCCTTCAGTGTCTCCAGCCAGCAAGTCGACGAGTCTTTCGGACCCCAACCACGAAGGCGTGAGACACCTAATTTACCTATGTTCGCTGTACATTTTTTCATCCCACGTTGCCAAATCATATGTTGGCCTTCAGGTGGCTTCTTCCATTCCTTAGGAGGAACACAAAATAAGGCATGGTAGATGAGTGTTCGTCATACGCAACACGCGACCCAACCAGCGTAGTCTACTAAGTTTCATATGCTGAAACAAGCCATTTTCAGAGGTGGCACCCAATACCAGATTCCTAACCTCAATATTACTCACCCGGTCACTCCATCCAATCCTAGCCATACTACGTAAACATCGGTGGTCGAAAACCTCTAACCGATGAACATCGCCCACAGGCATACTCCACGTCTCGCAACCGCACAACAGAACTGAAAGCAATGCAGCACAGTACACACGACCTTTCAACTTCAGTGAAATATCAGGCTGATATACGCATACTTACCTCAAATCCCGGAGCCCATGCATGTGCGGTGCTGAACAGGAACGAAAACAGAATCAATACCACCTTAGTCGAAAAAATGTTGCAGGTTCAGCTTCGATAAACAAGGTGGTTTGTGTCTGCGGGTCCCGAAACCTTAGATGACATGAACCGAGTAGGATGGACAACCACCCTGTTTCTAGGCCCTAAGACCCATATTACCGTGCACTAACTAAATCCAAAAATCTAATGTTGTTCCGGCAGTAATAAGGTGAACGTGCAACTTCGTGCGAAGAACACGTTACCTGAGCGACAATAAAAAACCGCATCTATATTAGGGAAAACGTTATTCAATTTCTGCTAGATCACTTGTTCTCTTGCTGCGATAGCGTAAGACACATTAACGATATGAAGAAAATGTCTGACCCACTAGGGGCCAGTGCATCAACTGAGGTAGGTAGTAACATTATAAAAATCACGAAATCCAGGAACACGTCTCACTGTGAACAGAACGACAACAGATCCCTGCCTTATACTAAGAATGCCCGAAAATTCGCGAACAGGATTAATTACCTGGGTTTATTTAACCGAAGAATAACTGAAAAAAAGATTGCGGACAGCACCGGTTCAAAAGCTATTGTGCACAAGACTCAACACCTTTGTATATCTGATCAATTGGGAAATGGCAGGCGAAAACGCCACTACATACCCACGGTGGCTTAGATAAGCCTTGAATCACTGGATTCGTATCCACCTTCGTACCTCGTGGCTCGCCAGATGCCGAACTGGACTCCTCGAAGGAAAAAATTCAGACGAACGAAATATTTTCCTTTCGAGCGTCTTGCCTGTTATAACATTTCCTATCAATGAAGATATGGCTCTCACCAGGGTTCGAGCGCCAATATTCGCCCGAAGTATCACCAGTACGACAGGGAGACCAAAGTAGTAATCCTGGCATCCAGCAGGGTACCCGGATCTCAGCTGGTTTTTTGAAGGCTTACAGAACGAGGTCAAAGCACGGTACAAATGCCAGCGGAGGGGTACACAAGAGCGGGAGCGCAGCTTTGGAAAAAGCTGCAGACCGAACCTGACAAAAACTAATACGCGTTCGTAGCCTACAACTTCGGTTCGGGGCGCAATAGCGAAAATGGAAACCTAAGAAGCAAACAACAATCACCATAATTAAGCACTACGAACAATTCTCAGGTTGCTTGTGTTTCTTCAGGAAAGTTGCAAAATAGAAATGCATGAACCAAGTTTACTGCCGCATTTTCGAGCAGTCTCCAAGTAGAGAAAACCTTCAGTGCTTTGGGTCCGACATGTGGTAAGTAGAAACGAAGCAATGGAGTACGCTGAGTCATTTTCACTCAGGGTCCGGTGTATCGATAAACGACTGAATTCGCAAAACTATTAAGGCTTGGGAGTCCTATGCAGCTCCAAGTTTCTGGGTCGCGGATTCTTTTCTTTTAGTTAATAGGCCCGATACGCTATGGAGCGAGCCACTTTCAAGCATGCCGAAGAAACCAGGAGACTACAGAAAGGAACCTCCACAACGTGAAGTCTGTGGCGAGTAAGTCAACGTTGTTTTCGGCGTACTTCTGCAACTTAGTTCGCGAAATATTGCCTCTTGCTCAGTTGCAGCGGTTATCAGATTGCTACCACGCGAAGCTTCATTGCCTGTATTAAGAGCGACTGCCACAGTAGCCGTGAACGCGCAGTAAATCAATCCGAGACAATTTCAAACTCAGTACTTGGTCCAGCAACAAAAAGCGTGGCAAAATACGTAACTAGGAAAACGAAGCTGCTATCAGAGAAGCAAATTAGACCAATGGACTATAGTCCATGATACCAAACGACTGATTTTCGGAGAAAAACCGGTGCTTCACTGCTATTTCTCGCATTCCCGGAGAAGCACTAGCGGACTCGAAGAAATTGATTGTAAATGTGCCTATGCCGGAGAAAATAAACAAAAAAACCGGAACGGTCGACGAACGGCCGAAACCGGAAATTATCAACATCCTGCAGATGTCTGGAAAGACTCACCGCGGCATCGGAATGAATGCTGGCATAAATCACTGGTTCTCGGACATACCGGTCGAGCGATCGATCATTAACCGAACGACACACTTTCGTCAAAAGCATTCAAACTACCTTTAAGGTACCAACGCTGGGCTCGCACTAAACGTTGAGAAATACTTCGGATGCTAGATTTCTTTCCAGTTTATCAGCTTGACTCGCGTGAAAGCGAATTACGTGATTACTCGAAAGTAAAGCGAAAAGGTGGAGAACAGTTCACATTGTGACAAGTGGCTTAATGAGTTGGGGAGAAAGCAGCCAGATGTGTACAGAGACAATCAAACATTCCAACTATTGCAAGCGACCACATCTCAAGTCAGAAAAATAATTGGAGAAACAAATGCAAATATCCTCAAGAGTGTTCGAGGCGAAAATACGTTCACGGCGCGTCGCTTGGAGTCTTTCATTCTACTTTCTTCCGCAATTCCTCCTCAGCAATTTCGTCCAAGTCATTGGCTTCAATCTCATGTTTGATACCAATTAGCTTCAGGCGGATGGCGTCCTTAGAGGCAGCGTAAACCATTTTTGTTTTAGTCGTCAACGAGGACGGGTTCCTTTCACAAGGCAATCATTATCGGCAATGACACTTACCATAAGACAAATATGAGCGTAGGTAACTTCCCGGGACACTCGTAATCATATACGGCATAGCGTCCTTCGCCTTTATCCATAGCTTTCAAGAGGTCGTCTAGAAAGTTTTCATAGGTAGCGCCTTACAATAATATTGAACAGAGCACATCTCACTTCTTTCAGCTTCGCGGAGTACCCGGATCTCTTCATTGTTGTGGATGTGGAAGAGGATGTAGCGACATGTTTTACGCAATTTCAATGCGTTGTATGCATCAATACAAGCCTGATTGCACTTTACACCAGAAGCCTAGAAAGAGAAGCACAGATTGATACCAAATCCACAGAAAACAACATGACAGGAGGTACGATGGAGAACTCACCATGGCTCGAAAACCTATCAAGGATGTTTGAAAACGCGCCTGACGCTACATTTAGGTTGTTGATTCGGTACACTTCAATTCAGTCGAAGTCTGAAAGTAATCTGAGAGTGCAAGCCCAAGCCCGTAGACGGCGGTTGCTGAATTGTCTGTTTTTGACTATAAGTAAGAGCTGAAATGATATAAACTGGGGGAAAGGCGTGCGCCTCTTAATTGGTGTCAGGACGGCGTTGCGGAACTGGGGAGATAACCGTCGCTGCCTGAACTGTAAAACCTCAACGAATACCAAGGGTCTACTGTGTGAACTGGCAACGTATGGCAGGGCATTCGAGAGAGAGAGTAACCACCGTGTGAAAAAGTTAGCTCTGAAGGAGTTGCAGGGCCGAGCTTCGAAGGTTTTTTGATGAGCCCCCGAAAGAAGAGGGTGAGGTCGAAATGGAAGATTCCCTAACTGGGCCTGATTCAAAATGACCGAACATCAGAAGAACTTTCTTTTGATGCGTCTTAACGTCAGGGGATGTGTGTCAGGGTCAAGTGTGGGAAAAGGATAACGGAAATGGGTGAGACAACCCCACCGCTATTTATGCGGTTTTGTATCCATTCTGGGCATTGACGGTTGCTTGATAGTCCACAGTGCACCTTTTGGCCACTTTTCTGCAGCATTTGGGCTATTAGCGTGCCAAATCTCTCGCGGAAGTCCGTAAGGCCGTTTGTGTTGACTCGGATTTTGTATTAGTTTGATTGCGCTTAACCTTTGTGGTCACTTTTGCGCCATTCTTACTTGGTTCTGCACTATTGCAGAGCCTGACACTTGACCGGTACAACAAAAAGACAGTCAGAAGCGGTAGACGGTTGAGTATATTTTGGCAGGAGCGCTCGAGCGGGTTGGCTGCACCGTGTTCAACGTTCGGTTAAATGGGCGATCCGGAGGAACAATTCCATGCTCCGCTGCATGAGCCTCCTAGAAAACCGTCGAGGAAGGTCTTCAGCTGGGGCTATAAAGAACAAGTCGGCAGCTGGTGGATGTCTTAGGGCCTTGGCGTCGCTGGCCAAGGGTGAAAATAGGAAAATTTGCCGTTCATTTGGTGGTTCAGCGGGTGCTGGTTGTTGTTGGGACCTGACCGTGTGCCTGACACCCAAACTGAAAACACACGATTAGGAGGAGAATGCAGACGACGTGATCCCTCGGCCTAGCTTTGCTCGAAAACAGCTGCGGCCGAGCTGCCTGCCGGATGAGGGCCGGCCGAAAGGGTGGATCTGATAGCGTCCTACACTCGCGGTTCTCCTTCTCTTGCAGAATATCCACCAGACTGGCTTGAAGACAAGTGTCCAAACTAGGGATCTATTCGTCCTTTGGTGCGTGCATGATGTTGACCATTGGAACGATGGTTGCCCTGGCGGAGTCACTGGAGTCGCCTCGATGCCGGTGGTTCTTCTGAGGGAGGGCAAGTAAAAAATGGAACAAACGGTGCATTTGTGCACCCGCAGATTTTGGACTTGATGTCGGACACCTAAGAGCTTCTGGTTCTGCTCTTGCCGGCCTATCATGGGAGCGCCATGTTCGTCGGCGCATAAGTTATAGCGAGAAGCAAGCCCTTTTAAGTACGGATATGCACTTGCGGGAGGTTGCCGAACCATATGATGTGAAAATCGTAACAAAATCAGAGAAACTGACCGGTTGTTTTAGCTTGCAGCTGCTTCCCATGTCCGGTACTCCTGGCGCGATTGGTAATGCTGTGGCTCGGCCCCGCTAGTAGTCTCCACGGGCAGCACTGGTAGTGGCTGGACTCGACCAGGATGGTGAGACTCAGGAGATGGGAGTAGTCAGTCTTTTGAACGGGCATTCCACGGTGGCAGATTCAATGCGATCTTTGGACACCGTGCCGTTTCGGCCGTTAACGTCCGAAACGAAATTCTTACGACCGCGTCTTACCACGCGAAATGGACCGGTATGCCATGGTTCCAGTGGTGGTCGAAAACGGTCAGCGCGTGAGCTGGTGTATTCAATGCCGTTTAAATGTAACCTGGAGGCCTTTGGTCCGACCTGGATTGGCATGAAACGTTCGCATGTGCGAGACGTTTTGCATAGTCAGCATAACTGAAATGCCTGGGTCTTGACGGAGCGGACAAAGAAACACAGGCTCATTTGGGGTGCTGAGCATTTCTTCTTTAGAAGTACTCCGGATACTTAAGAGGGCAAACGGCAGTTTTTCGCTTTAAATTAGGTTGGTCCCGGCTCGCAGAGCGGCATTTAGTTGCCGGCGAAATCTTCACGCCGTGCCGCCAGCTTCAGGGTGGTCGGCAGTTGCTCTAATACGCATATAACCAAGTGTTTTAGTCAAATTTGAAAAAGCCCAGGTGAAATGTGAGCCACGGTCGACAGTCGCTACAGCGGGGCTACCAAATGTGCTTACCAACCCTGCCAAGAAGGATTTTGCGGCCTCTTCTGACTTAGCGCAGAGGATTGGAATGGCCTGTGACCAGCCAGTAAAGCAGTCCACACAGGCGAGTAATTCAATGTAGGCTTGAGACTGCGGGTGAGGCCACATCAGATCAACATGTACGTGGTAAAAGCGTGTCTCGGGTTCGGGGAATCTGGTCAATGGAACTTTGGTATGCTGATGGACTTTCATTCTCTGGCATTTGAGGCGAGCGGGAGAAAACTGGCGCACGTCACGCTTAACGTTGAGCTACACAAAACGCCGGACCACTACCATCAGGGAGGCAACGGCACCCGGATGGACGAGGTTGTATGACGCCAGAAATGTGTTATAACGGCTAGTTTCCGGCGACACTGGCCTTGGACAACCTTGTGATGCATCGCAAAGAACTGCATTCTGCAATGATGGGATAGGTACGACCGCTAAATTTAAGGGGCTGTCTCGTCAAGTTTGGTTGATATGAGGATCGATCACTTGGGCTTGTGCTATTGCATCAAGGTCAATGCCCAGTGTTAGAGACAAACGAATTTGGTTTATGCGGGAGGGTGCATTAGCGGAGGAGTTATCCGCCCCAGAGACTTGTCATATCTCCACAGTATAATATGAAACGAAGTCCAAGCGGCGGATAGCGCGTGGCGAGTGCCGATCGGAGGCTGGACGGAGCGCACATACTGGCGGTTTGTGATCTGCGACTACCTTGGATGGGCGACCCTCCAATGCACGGCTGAAGTGCCGGACATTCAGGCAGACGGCGAGCAACTCCCTGTCAAAGGTGCTGTAACTAGACTTTTCAGGCTGCAGCCGCTTTGAAAAGAATGCCAAAGGCTTCCAAGAACCGTCGACGCACAGCTGAAGTACAGCTCCGACTGCAAGATTTGAGACGTCGGTTTTCACACACATGGAAGATAAAGAGTCGGAGTAAGTGAATAGCGCTATTTCGGTGTTAGCATCCTCAATGGAAATGAATGCCTGTCATGTAGCCTCGCGAAATGCAAACTTAGGCTCAACTTCCTATAACAGGCCTTTAGGGGGAGCAATTATTTCTGCGCAATGAGGGATAAAACGCCGCTAGAAGTTAACCAGGCCAACGAATTGCCGTAATTTTCAATAAGAGTGAGGCTGTGAGTAGTACCGGATAGGAATGACATTATCCGTCGATGGAGCTATACTTTGAGAAGAGACGATATGCCATATAAATGTGGAGCCGGGTTTTGCAAGCTCAAATTCCGAGGCGGCAATCGTTACGGCTTGTTCGCTAAGACAGTCGACAAGAGCACACGGGTGAGCGGAGTGTTGCTGCCATGAGCGGCTAGCTAAAAGGACATCGTTTAGGTACACATTCTCCAAACCACGTGTGACGTCGTGCATAAAACAGTGGAAGGTTTGAACCGCACTGCTGAGCCTGAAGGGCATCCTGATAAACTCGGACAGTTCAAGAGGCATAGTCACCGCCGTTTTTGGTATGTCTGTCTCCTCTGAGTAGAGTTGGGTGTACGATTATACTAAATCTGTGGCCGAAGATCCCACAACTGGATAGCGGCGAAGTGAGGTCCTGAGTACGAGAAATCAGGTACTAGTCGGGAACTGTGAGTCTGTTAATTACTCTGTAGTCTTCACATGGTCGCCAGTCGTCACTAAACATAGGGACCATGTAAAGAGCAGAGGTTAAAAGAACTACTGGAAGATGTGCTTTAGGGTGTTTTGTTCACACCCAGCGCGGAATTTGTACACTCGTTGCTTGGGACAAGTGTGAACCATGTGCGTTTTTCTTTGCGGTGACAGTGACTCATGTTTTTAGTCTCTTAAACAGGATATCCGACGTTTGTGTTTAACTGCGTGTTGATTAACTTTATAATTAAATGCTGTGGAAATTATGATTCAGTCGCATTTTGGTTTTGAGATGAGACTGTGGCTGCGCACTTCTCAAACGCTCTCAACAAAGCTCGCATTTATCAATTTGGAACAACGGGACATTTGGAATGCTCAGAAGAGAATCATAACTTAACCTGGCCAAGAAGTATCCAGGAAAGCCTCTGGCGAAATTTGGGTCGCTTTTGGTTTCTATAGATCTTTCAGATGTCCCGGTTCTATCATTTCTAACTGATGTTTTTGTGATACTGACCGTAAGAACACCGATGTGTATAAGCGTAGGATAGCAGAATTGGAGGGGT
This sequence comes from Fasciolopsis buskii, assembly GCA_008360955.1. Taxonomy (NCBI): domain Eukaryota; kingdom Metazoa; phylum Platyhelminthes; class Trematoda; order Plagiorchiida; family Fasciolidae; genus Fasciolopsis; species Fasciolopsis buskii. Next base: position 54,401 of record LUCM01008706.1, on the reverse strand, counting down.
AATTGGCCTGAACTAAAGGACAAGACGAGATAGTAGAGACGATCAGAACGCACGAGGTGAAACGGTTTCCTGTTGAAGATCAGTCTGAAAACAAAGGCCTAATAGATTATAAAGACCAAGCGCCGATCATGAAGATCGGTCTTCCAGCTCAACCGCTGCTCGACTCATCCAAGGTGGAGTTGTCGACGTTCGACGAGCTCCCGAGCCGTAACGCATGTCCATGCAGCAGTTAGAAAACTTCACTGAAACTATGATTTTGGACCCGGGGCAAGGATTAACGTTCCCTGCGCGCTACCGTGGAGCATGAGCAAGGGAGGCTGCTGATGGATACTCCATTTTGGAGACTGCAAAGCAGTATGTAATGTTGAAGAAAGTTCCCGGAGGCTTGTTCACATTGCCCCTCAAAGCTACTTGAAATCTGATTGACGGCGTGATACTCAAAGCATGGTGTACCAGAGGAGGTGTTTAGGGAGTTCAGATCTAGTGATAGAGATGGAGAGCTCTGCTATATTTTTGAATAACCCGAGCTGAAGTTCTGGCCCGAAGGTAATACGCAGGTCGGGAATTATCATCTGTTATCGGCCGTGGCAGCTACGGAGCAGAAGAAGCGGAAGCCGTAATCGGGAGTGACGGCGAACCCAACTTTGAGGACTTAGCGGATTAGCTAGATCAGCAGGCAAGTATTGCGGGTAGTTGATTCAGTCGCCTAGCTTGGGACCTCAGCAAACCAATGAAGCCGCTCACTAGCCAACTGCAATATAGGCGTTAGATTATGGCCGAGTGCAACCTTGAGTATGCAGACACTGCATTTCGCATGACGTCGCCGCTCACCCTGAAAGTTAATTTTACAACATTGACCACGGATTCGCCCGGCTGTCTGAATTTCACGAAGGCCCTCGTGGAAAATTGGCGTAGTTTGGCAAAAAATGCCGGGGCCTACTTTATATGCTCGGGTTAGTCACGGTGCGGCAATTAGTGGATGAAATCCGCTGCGGTGAAAAGGATAGTCTAGGTAGGCACTAAAAATTACTTCACCAGGGTAATTTAGTGCCCGCCCACGTTACCCAAAGAGCAAATTCTCACCGCCCAGTCGCAGTCGCTGTGGGGGTGATCTCACATATCAAGTTTCTAAGGGCGTTTATCCTGTCGACAATGGGTCGGACACGGCATTGATGAATGAAAAATTTACGCGAAAGCACCACTCTTCAAAGACTTTGACCGCTTTAGCAGTGGGAAAGATGGGTGGGGCGTGGTTTGGGGCTGTCGGGCCAGCAAATCCGCGGCTCGTTCTGCTAGAGAGCAGCAGGCAGATTGCGCCAACGGATGAAAAACACTGGCCAACCTGCCGATGCGAGCCTCAAAAGCAACCCATGCCATTTTGTCCAAGTGGCCGCACTTGCGAGACGTGGGCGTGGTCAATTAGAAAAGGGAAAGCCTAGACCTGCCACCTGGTTGCAACGTGCCGGAGGCGCAATGAATTTTGGTACAGAGTTGGTGATCGCTAGGCATTGCGCCAGACATCAGGGCGAATACCATAAGGCCATTCGGGCGAGAAGGGTCTGATCACCTACATCAATGCGGAGCCGGACGGTATAGAGGAACATCCAAGTCGGCTATGCGACCAAGAATCTCGTAGTGCAGGAGGCGATTGCCTCAGTGCATGAAGAGAAGATCCTGGAGCCAGTACAAAGGAATACAAGAATTCTTCCGGGTCGTTTCGAAGTGCCACCTCCGAAGCGTCCACGGGTCGAACGTACCGTAGATACCTGGGTACACTTGCTTCAATGGTCGAGGCCCTTGAAAAAACTTCGTTGTGACGGATTGCCACCGGAATGATGATTGGGGGTGATGATTCAGCAAGAAACAATTACATAAACAGGAAAGGTAGCTGCGCCCGAAGTGACAAATTGTGGCACTTATTTCATCGTCCTGTGCAGAATCCCATAAAACCAGAAAAACTTTGGGTAGTGTTCGAATGCGCAACAAACTTTCAAAGTAATTCACTCAACGATCTTTCATAGAACGGTCAGATTTGACTGAACCACTGATCCATGTTCTGCGTCGATTTTAAATGGGTAAGGTCGCAATATCTCTCAATTTAAGAGAAATATTCTTGAAAACAAAGTTTTTTGACAAAAACTGACGTGCGTGGCATTTGTTGTGGTGGGCTGAAAACGGCATAGTACGGGATGACGTCCCAAACATTTAGTACGGTATCGTCGTTTTTTGTGCAAATTACGCATTCCAAGTAACAGCGAAAACCCAAGGAGGGCCAAATAAATGGGCCATGGTGGATGGCCCTCGGTTTGTTCGGTGAGGAGAACACGTTCATAGACAACGTGGTGGGGTTGACGAAGTTGCTAGAGAAGAGTGGTTTTGCATCTTACAATGTGGGAGTCCAACGATCTCGGGCTGATGAGAGGCGCCTCGGGAAACGAACGACCAGAGAACTACCCGACGGCCCCATGTATCTCTCACAACAACCGAATGCACTGACTGGGGAAACGGGACCCCGAACCGGCAAGTTCTTTTTCCAAATTGACATTCTCCACCGGCCGGTCAGACGTGGTGGAATCCTATCATCTGGCTTCGGGTTGTACTACTCCCTTGGGTTCTTCTCCCCGTGGCTTTTTCTCGAAAGGCAATTGCTATAGCGACTACGCTGGAAGAAATCTGTTTGGGACGACCCCATCTAACCCAAGAATACCCTGCCGTGGGAAGAGTTTATGGCCAGTTTCATGGGGCTAGGAAGCAAATTTTTGACGATTCTTTTTTCTAAAAGACAAATCAGAACGAAGAGTCACATCCATGTTTGTACTCATCACGGATTTTTGCCCGACCTGAAACTTAGCTCATTTTGTTTGGCCTGGATTGGTGTTCACTGCCTGTCTATGCAGCCTCAAATAATGGTGAATAAGGCAGTCTGTATACTGTTCCAGCTGGAAGGCGATGACGAATGGCTAAGTAAAGATGAATAGATATAAAAAAGTGCCGAAACTTATGAGAGCGAATGGGAGGAGGGATGAGACATTGACAATACTAACAGGCATGCGGGTTGGACAGCGTTGGGTATAATGTTGTGTCAAGAACAGATTTACCCATGAAGTGTTTCGGTAGAAAGGAAATAAACTGAATAGGACGTTACCTTCCACGAGAAGGCAATCTCCGACTGTATTTGCTGACGCCTCTCGTAGGTTCCGACGTGCGGATTTTGGGGCAGAGGAGAGAGCCAAAGTAGGCTTTCAGAAATCGATGGGTAAATCGGAAGAAACCTCTTCCGAGATATGGGTACTGGCTAGTTGAAAGGCTTGGGTTAGGCTTATATAGGCATTTAGAGCAGCCTTTAAAGTGGAGCGGCTCTTTATGCATTGAATATAAATGTGTAGGTTATTCCAAAGCTTGTAATAAACAACAAGAAAGAAATTTGACATGTTCAGTACTGATGGTTAAAGGCCTGTGACGGCGGCGGTACGAGCTGGCGGGTGAGGATATATGTGACTCGATGGAGAAGGAAGGCCTATTCACCAGGTTATATAGAAAGCCAGGTTAATCTGCATTCGCCGCAGCTAAGGAGGCTCAAGCGGAAGGGCTAAACACCATCCCATCGCCTGCTTGGTGAAGCGTCTCTGAATACCCTCAATAGAAATCCAGTCCGAAGTTGGCGTGCTGGAGTATATCAAAGTACCATAATCAGGGAGCCATCGAACGCGTTTCATCGATGTAGAGGATGTTATCGGATAGTTTCTTGGAGCAGAAATCAAAATTAAATTTCACCTAGCTTTAGTCGAATAAATAAATGCACACTCTGAAAAATTTAGGGAGGCCGAGTAGTTGAGACCAAGGTCACAAATTGCTCGTCTGCATGTGACAGAAGATCCGCGTAGCAAACTTAAATCCTTAGCAGTGTGTGCCTGTATGTGAACATTTCGCTGTTATCGGCTGAGAAGCTCACAATACAGGGGTTCAACAATCGTCCAAAGCAGACAAATAGGCACAGATTTCTCCAAAAGCAGCAATAACTTCGTTGGGCTCAATAGGGTAAACTATTTTTGCCATCAGCAAACAAGAAGGGGACACCAAGGGATACCGAATTTAGTGCATCACTAATTTACGTAAAGAACATCAGGAAACCACGTCCGCTGTCCTGTATGACGCCACTAGTAACGGCTCTGGGATTAGAGGCAAGGCTGCCATTTGAGGCCTCTGTTATTTGTATTGGGTAAGATGAGAGGTGATGCCAAAGGAGCTGACTTTGGAGAAGAGGTGCGAGGGGGGACTGCCGAAAACCTTAGATATATCGGAGTAGGTGTCCGCGAAAGCCATGCCCCAATTTACTGGGCTGGTTGGAATATAAATAAATCACAGTGACAGATGGAGTGGGAAAGTGATTATAGAAATCCGTGCTCTTTGGAGGTAAGACTGTTGGAGTTTAGGAGGCAGTCCAGGGTGGAACATGTTGCCAGCTTTTCCATAGCCCTGGAGAAAACGGCGGTGCGGTTAACAGGACGATAATTAAAGAACTAATGTAAAGATCCCTTCTTATGTTAAAGAATTATTACAGAAGCCTCCAATTACTTGGAAGTACGCCAGAGTTTGGTAAAAGTGTAAAGGGGTTGAGGAATAGCAAGGGTATGTCAGGGACACAAATAACAACAGCTATTTGAGGGATGTCATCAGGGCCTTGGTGAGTCTCTGGCTTGAAGTGAGCCAACTGTCACGGAATAGTCTTAACTTCGAAGGACAAAACAGACAAGGTGGGGTTATTCCTAATTTGTAGTTGAGGTAAGTCACTGACAATAGCCGGAGCCATGAAGAGGGCAAATATTGTTTGAACGCCTCAGCTATGAACTTCGGGGTTGGCGCAGACTCTCCAGTCGGCAAAATTAAGAAGTGCCCCACAGGCTTGCTATCAGAAGATCTTACTTTATAAAATTTTGAAAGTGTTTTGGGATAATTTTAAGCGTCATCGCCTTAGCTTCTTCTCTCCGAAGGAGGTACCCACTTAGACGAGAGATTGCACCAGATAGACGGCGCAAAAGAGCAAACTTGGGAGGGTCAGGTGCCAACAGAAATTATCGTCGCAACTTAAAATATTTGGCAATCACAGAAGTAAATTGTGAAGTTTTTTCTGGTTGTTCATTCTTTGATGGTCATTTTTGAAAAGCAGCCGGCCATATTGGAGTGAAGTCCATCTGTTGCTATTGGTGGGTCAGTCGCTTGAAAAAAGCATGCACAATCAAGCTGTCTTACTAGCGGGGTAAGTGTCGCCAGGTAAGATAAGGTAGGCGAGTTGTGTCGATAGAATAATTCAGAAGAGGAGCATGGACACGGATCCCAACATGAACTTCCCTATGTTATCTCCCTGGAAACTTGCTTCCGTCATAGAGCGGAGCATGGTGATCAACATGTGCGGAGTTGAGGTCTAACATATTACCTCTGGTGGGTGACGTTACATGCTTTACCCCGCCCAGTGATGTAGGTGGGACGCAAGATATTTGGTTTGGTGGAGCAGTAACCGAGGACCACCAAATTTAAGGGGGATTAAAGTCCCTGACAGTAATTACGGATGTTGATGGGAGGGAGGCAAGGTGGTCAAATGCATCCGCTAAGTGGTGGAGTTCTGTTTCGGTATGAGATGGTAAGCCATACAGATTCTTGGATCAATTCAAGTGAATGATGCGACTGGTGGGCTTATCCTTACATGGACAAGGCATCCGCCCCCAAGGGCATCGTTTCTAACACATCTAAAAATTGATATCCCACAAGGGAAATTACGCTACTGGTTGTGTCCTCGTTAAGTCAAGCCCTAGTGATGGAGATAATTTTCAGGTTGGAGGACGTAGCAAAGCTACTTCAAGGATTGATTTTATTGAGAATAGAACGAAAGTTAATTAGCGCGGAGGAGAAAACCACACATCCGCCGAGGCTGAGCAAGTTGTGGGGTTGCAATGAGAGAGGGGAGGGCCATGAAGAGCCGTGAGTACTGGGAACAAGTGGGGAAGCAGGTGGTCATAAATTTATCTTAGTGGACGTGAAACGAGATACAGCAGAGGAAATTGTAGGTGAGGCGGGTCGGTTGCAGAGGGCATTCCTCAATATACTAGTCTGTGGGCACTCCGAAGTATTGGGAGGACAGGTGTGGAGGGAAGCAGACGAAGATTGGGTTGAGGTGGGACCGGGATGGTTGTGGTTCAGGAAGGCGAGTGAAACGGAGGATATTCTGGCTGGGTCGGTTTGAACAAAAAGAAACAGTGAGACGGAATGTGGTCCTTATGTTTGGACCGGGGCACTGTTAAGCGGAGGGCGGTGACAGTGCCGGTGTGATGGCAGAGGTATGCTAAATGGGCCGACAAGTTGCCCGTAAGTTGCGTGGCTCAGTCAGTCCTAGGCTGCGTGGTCCCTATTCGTAACTTGTTTCCAGTCAACTGTCAACATCGCAGAAGCCGATTAAAGTAGTCTGACTGGGACGGCTAGCACAAGGGTCAGGGGAAAAGTCATCATTTGGCGCTTATGTGAGACTCGGCTGGCTTACGGAGTCACCCCACATGCAAGGGGTGTGAGCTACCATCTATTCCAGGACGTGAGTTGCCTCGGGAAATCATACAGAGACAGGAAAAAAGAAGCATGAGAATGCAAGGGTCAGTAAGTTGTGTTTGAGCAGGATGGTAGTTTCAATAAGCCTGGGTGATTGATCAAGAAGGAAGAAAACCGACTGAAGCTGCTCTAAGCGTCAGCATGCGTGCCAGGTTAACATCGAGAGGGAGGGGGAAGATTGAAATTGTAGTGGTTGTTGGCGAAGCATAAGTGGATGGTCCGACGCGCTACTTCACTGGATCGCCCCATAGGGCGGCCAGGTGGTTATCCACCGAAAATGGCGGCGAGGACCAGGCTTGAGCTGGTGGCATACATAACCATTGTAGAAGAAGGCCCGAGCTTGCTCTGTTGCTTGGTTTAGAGTGATCACAGAAATTTTGTCCTCACAGAGGAATGGTTGAGCCCAGACAAATGCTTTCCATAGTTTCTCCGTCCGACTTTAAATTTGCACTTTATATTTCTTCGTAACTGCCAGAGGTGGTACGCTTCCTCCACGTTTCTTCGATGCTGAAGTAAACATATCGCGGTCATTTGCGTTTTCGCATGTATGGATTGAGGAAAACCGAATTGCAGAAAAGCATACACAGGGCGGTTGGTTGCCTGCATCGCAGAGCATGGACTTGAAAGTATGACTCTGCCACCTTGAATGCCGTGCATTTCTAGAATCAACGAGTGCTACCGGAAACCTGCCAATGTGGACTTGTTTGTTGCTTAGGCGAATCAGATGTTCCGTGTGATGTGCAAAATTTTTTAAACGAAAATTTGTTCGGTGCTAAAGAAAAAGAGTTAAGCAGCTTTGAGTAATCTGGTAAGGGAGGATAATCGTCATAACCGTTCGGTGTTAAACAGCAAGCCTGACATCACTGACAATTACATTCTTCTCAGGGTTACATGTTCATATAAGAGTGAATATCCAAGGGAACAGAGAATGGACCAACGCATGTGGTGAAAGATTAGCATACTTCTGTAGCCAACATATGAAACACGGTCTAACTGTACATATGCAGTTTTATAGTCAATTTGTTTCGATAAAAATGAAACCACGATCGCCACTATTCACGGTTCCTTTAGTGTCTCGAGCCAGCCAGTTGACGAGTCTTTCGGATCCCAACCACGAAGGCGTGAGACACCTAATTTACCTAACTTCGCTGTACATTTTCTCATACCACGTTGCCGCACCAAATGTTGGCCTCCAGGTGGCTTCTTCCATTCCTCAGGAAGAACACAAAATAAGGCACGGTATGTTAGACGAGTGTTCGTCATACGCAACACGTGACCCAACCAGCGTAGTCTACTAAGTTTCATACGCTGAAGCAAGCTATTCTCAGAAGTGACACCCAATACCAGATTCCTAACCTCAATATTACTCACCCGGTCACTCCATCCATTCCTAACCCTACTTCGTAGACATCGGTGGTCGAAAACCTCTAACCGACGAACATCGCCGGTTGGAGGTATCAGAAAAAAACTACCTTACACTGAATGCAGTTTTTTGTTCGATGTAGAGCCTTCCGTGAGAGCAAACTACAAGCAACTACGGGGACCCCGAACGAAATTACGATTCACAAGTACAAACGAGTCCATGGAATAATTATTAGCCCCGATGACTCGCTAGACCCTTCTTAACAGTTCAAATCCGTGAATGGTCAGTTGCCTGTTTTCTGTCCATGGAAGTACGTTGATAATATCGTTATCAGCATCATCCTTATATCCAAATAAAGTCGTGAAGTGTACCACAAACAGTTTGGCGGTGCACTAATTAAAAAAACCCAGTCAATTTCGCAATCAAAACCAGTGTTCATAGTTGGACTTGCTATTCTCGCCTATGGATTCCTTGAGCCGCGCAGCGGTAGCAGTCAACTGGATTACTATACTCGAACCTTGGATTCCTGTTTCACCCGCGCAACAGACATCAGTCGAAAGTGATTCCACTGTCAGAGCTATACAATTTAGCTGACTGGCCTGCATTTGATTGCGTATCTTGAAGGAACCGAGATTCAAGTGTTGATGAGTCCTGAATAAATGTATGCTATAAAACTGAAAACCACTTACCGCATTACTTGACGTTGGTCCTTCACGAGTATTAGGCGTGTTACCAGTGGAGGACATTATGGGTATGGACGGTGGGAGAGATTTATTAAAAATGGTTAAGCGTGGATCAAGATAGATACGTGGGAAGGCTAAACGAAACCTCGAAATTTTCCTTGGATGGAACATCCGCGAAGAGAGAAACGGATTCAGATTATACCTGACATAGATGCAGGATCCTGTATGTTCTCAGTGCAAATAAACTGTAGCAGAATGTATAAGGAAAGGATGCTGGGATAAAAAGATCAAAATAATTAGAAATCTATCGCGGTAGCCCCTGCCACATGATCCGTCCGCCTTCTACTGTAGCGGACCACGATATTTTATGGTTTTGTTGACTGGGATCAAAGTTTTTCAGACCTTACAGCGGTAGCTACAGACATCCCAAACCAAATTCTCAAGCTCGAGTCTCTGAGGGATTGGGGTCGTACATATGTATAAGTGTTTTTATGGTCAGTAGCCCCTAGACTTTGTTCTCGAAGGTGATGGTAGACGATGATGGGGGACGCAACCGTTCGGGCAATGAATTCCAAAAACTACAACATTTAACAAAAAAGCCTGCGCTGATGTCGGTTCTCGCTATGTAATTTGTAACGACGAAATTAGTGCTTCAATTGTTGTGGGGAGTTTGATTTATGAACCGAGGGGTTGAAATTCAATTTTTACCTTTGATGAGACTACCAAGGAATGTTAGGTTTGCCTTCGCAAGCGGAAGCCAAAGAGGTTCAAGATTTAGCATTTTTTACCGTTCCTTATAACCCAGGCTTGGCGAGGTGCCTACTAGCCGCTTCGTAAATGCACACTGAACGTTTTTGATTGCAACCCTGTCACACTGTCTCATGTTGGAGCAGAACAAGAAACAATAGGCTGGAATGAATCCAACGCGTGTGTTTTGAAAGGGCGCAGTTTTCTCTGCTTCATCTCAAAGGTTCCACGTAGCAACCCATCTATTTTGTTGGCTTTCGCAACTTTAGTAATTTCACGTTTTGAAAAGCTAAAGCCGCAGGAGCAGTTTAGATCCTAATCTCGAACCAATTTGCTAATGGCGATGGTTAGACTTGTAGGCTTAATGCTCCCCGTGAATAAATTGCGGCTGCAACATAGGACGCCACTTTCTTCGGCTAACTTTACGGAACATTCGTTGGCTCCAGTTTTAAGAGACATCGGGTTTTTGGGCTATTTCGGCAAAAGATGTAAACCATTTTGATACCACTGGCGAACGGGAAAGGAACCGTTTGGAAAATTTACTTACAAAAGAAACAGCAGCGGGTCTGCTGCCTTGGATCTTACCAATATTTACTGACTCGAGTTAGGAGCTGGAACCACCCGAATGCACCATTTAATTTCTGGATGGAAGTTATGGCGTGTAGGGTCGGTGATCTCGCAGGACGCGATCTTGTTTATCAGCCTACGGTGGGGTACTCTATCAAAGGATTTTGCCGTACCTAAATAGACTACTATCGTTGAATTTCAGGCGTTGGCGGCTGCAGTGAGTGTATTTAGGTAGTCAATCATGCGCGTCGCGCAAAGTTTCTTTTGCAGCAATCCATGCCAATGAGCACTGAGAAGTTTGCGATTTATAATGTATGTTGTGAGCTGCTTTTTAATGAACCGGTTAATGATTCTATGGGCAATGGGGATACTATTGATCGGTCTGTAATGGGGTATGTTAAGGTGGAGAATATGACCAACGTCTTCCATTTTGAGAGACAAATACAGCACTGAACAGAGAGGTTGGATATGCTTTCCGTCAGAATTGAAGCATCTACCCCACGTAGTGGAGGTAACGAGCCTCGTCAAAGGTGGTAACTGATTTTTGATTTTACAGCAGCGGCGCTATCTCTTTCGGTGAAAAAGGAGCCGTGCAAAGTGATTACGAGGCCGTGCATGATGGGTACAAAGTTGAAAGGTTAATGCAAGTTGTTAGGGTTGAGACAAAGAATCCTCCAAATGTCTCAGCGATTTCTTGAGGTCTGTTGAGATAAGTGATTTATTGGTGAGGTGGTATATCGGAGTAGCCTAAAGATTTGTTTGGTTTACTCGTGATTTGACTAGTTTTGCCAGAAATGCTAGTTTGTTGGGCTGGTTAAGAGCAAGTAACTGTTACTTTTAACAATGGGGATCTATTATGGATTTTAATTGTTTTGACAGGCTATTAAGTCGCAGAGACAAGTGAAGGCACCTGATTCTAAGAATGGTTTGGCAATTTTCCAGCCTAGTCCCTCATGGCAGTTCTTTTTGGTAGGCGTCGAGTGGATCTGTGCATGTATGATACTAGCAAAGCATTCTTGCTGCAACGAATAAAGCTTGTCAGTTGCCATTTGCACTTTACTTGATAGGCAGACAAATTCCCAATTACTACTGCGGAGCAGACTCGAGAAGCGAGTTCTATCTGCCCTGAGGTAGGGCCTAGAGGGTGTAGATGTGATGCTTCCATAGGAAAGGCAGTTTTAATATGCAACTGACGGGCAGCTGATGTCATCCAGGGAAATCACTCTCAGTGAGCCTGCGAAGATAACTTAATCCGAATGAAAAAGTTAAGTAGAGAGAATATTTCTTATCTGGTCGGTTAAGTGCTGCATCCTCCTTGTTAAATATTAGCAACAAAAAGGAGCAAGCAGTTAGGGGAAGTAAAGGTTGATCAGCAAACGCATAGGGCAACGAAATTTCGCCACGACTTTGGGACCTGGTTAGGTGGAGATATGTTTAATGACGTTAGTTATGAGCAGGAAGTCTTTCCGACGAATGCCTGATGGGCGGTATACGCATTGCATAAAGAGGTTTTTGCCACCAATTTCAGCTTTAAGCCATGTAGCATCCTGGATGTAATTTAACCGAGAATACTTGCAAAATACGGCTGGTACTCGGTCGCGGAAATGCGCGATGCACCCGTCCCAAGCGAAGACTGGCAAATTTTTCTGAATGGCTGATATTCTGGGATAACAACTGCGTAGCCCGGAGTAGCGTTACTGAGCAACGCCTTGGTGATTACCGGAAAGCCGTAATCTAAGGAAAGCAGTTAATATAAATGGCGACAGCTGGTAAGATCATCGTGTCCTTCAATTATGTTTCGAGTGGTTTTGTCAACCATGAATAAGGGTAATGGAATTTCATTGCTAATATCAAAATTCGAAGGGTTGAACCAGCAACCTTATTGTATGCTTGAGTTTTTTTACTTTTGTCAAATGCATGTTATTGGTAAACATTATTGTGCTCAGGGAGAGTACTTTAATTTTTAACTAACTGCAAATTGAACCTACTGTCCATCTTCAACTTTTCCGACAGCTCGTCCCCTCGATCACTGTACTGACGGAAGTGCCTTTTACGGGTTCCCTGTCGCACTTTTTATTGTTGATACTTTTTCTCTTCCCGGTAAAAATTTGTGAGGTCATCCTTCCCCGTTTCTTTTACTCTAGTTTTCATACTAAGTTCTGATATTAGCACATACGACTTGCATGCATGCAGTTCCAAGTCTGATGCAATTTACCCCTTTTGTATTCCCTGACGATTTCTTTTGCTTGGTAACATAGCTTTGGTACTGTGAAACCTTACTGGCCTGACTATAAGTTTAGAGTTGCTCACATACGCCTTTATCTCTCTTACCCCCACCCAGCCGTGGCACGGTCTCCCAAACAGTTATGGCATCCCTACTTGGCCATCGGCTTCAAATGCTCAGGGTAAGAGAGAGCAATGCTTTGCTACTAAGGGTGTTTGAAACGCAAGCCTTATATGTGATCATGTGTAACTAATAAAAAAAGGCAAAATATTCACGTGCAAGTGGTCAGAAGCGGGCAGCTAAAACGGGTGACGATGTCACGTTAAAAGTGGTGCAAAAGGTTGTATCCATGACCCAAGTTAGCATCGATGGTGTAACTAGACTTCCTTCTGAAATCTTCAGCTCGGTGTACTAAAGAGAAATCTGCTAACCAGTGGAGAGAATGGGCGATGGCGAGGCGCAAGTAGCCTAGTATTTTATGAGAAAATAAATTTTGCTTGTATGGGAAAACGGTATGTTGAAGACCGCTAGTGCGATGGGAGCACTTAAAGATGGACAAGAGCAACTGAACTAGTAATATGTTGACTACCACAGTTCATGTGGATGGGACTGATAATGTGCCGGACACCCAACCTGAAAAGACCTTTGGTAGATGAGCGCAGTAAGCGTGATTCGTCAACCTGGCTGTCTCCTCACCTCGCTGCGGCTGAGCTGCCTACTTTCTGTGCTCCGGCCAAAGTGGCGGATGTAGCTGCGCCCTACACCAAGGAGATTAGTTAAACAATACAGAGAAAATAAACAAATTTAATGAAATAGGATGAAAATGTGTATGATGATAATGATAATGCATATTTCTCGATTTGCGAGATGCATGCTCAAGGCAAGATCAAATTTTACATAGATGATGCACAGGAAATAGGAAAATAGAATCAAAGTAACAAGGGGTGAGAGCGGCCTCTAGTAATTTGGAAGGTTTGTTTGTTTTTGTATATTTCTCGACATACGAGAGTCATGCGCAACATAAGACCAAAATTGGGCCAAGAACGCACAGTGAAGACACGGAAAACGAAAACCAAACACAGTGCAACGTGGTTTCGCTCACAAGATCATACCAGGCAGGGGGCTTTAACTCAAAGCTAGATAATGGTTCGCAAAGATTTTTCTGTGGCTGATTTCCAGTCCTGCATTGCGAGTTATATTGTTTGAATGCAGCGAAGGTGCGTATCGCGGGCGCAAAATGCGGCTGGAGGGCAATGGCTGTCGCCGCCCGTTGGCCGGGGTACTCGATAATCAAGAGAGTTATATGGTGGAGATGAGGGTCAGTATGGATGCGATAATGGAATGAAGATGAGCGAAACCAGAGTGGACATCAAAAAAGGCAGTATAAAACTCAAAAATCCTGGAGGCACAGACCGTTAAGCAAGGAGAGCGGCGACAAAGGATGGGAATTGTGCGATCGTAATACTAATACATGAGGTTTGTTTCCAGCAATTTTGAGTTCATAAATTTCGGCTTAGTCTAGAGAAGAAGGTGGCGTTGGAAAAGAAGAAGGAGAACGGTAGTCAAATGAGTCAATGTCTGGTGGACTCGTGTGAAGAACTGTTACCAGGAGCATCCGTCTTCTGCCAAATTCCGCGGATGAGAATAGAGGGAGAATTGGTGGTATCAAGGACAACGGTCCTTTGGACCAGGTGGGAATCAGAGTAGTTCAGTTCCAAAGCTGACATATAGAGAAATGTGGAAAAACATGGCGGAGCATTAGCATGGCGTCGTCCTGTACAATTTCTGGTTGTCTGCATTGATGTTGCGTCCTCTTATTGCCTTGACAGATACATGCCAAAAGGAATCAAGTTCTTTGTTATCTACCAAACCCAGATAGGTTGAGACATCGTTTTCTCCTCTGTGGTTCCCCCTCGTCCGTTTGTTTCACTTGGAATTGGAGAAGCAAAATGAAGAGTTGCATCCTGGGAATCGCTCCAGCCGTGGCATATGTGAACAGACAGAATAAAGGTCCAGGCAATGTGCTACTGGTGAAACAGCATCCCGGCGGGTCAAATTATTTCCTGGAGCACCGCAAAAGTACAGATTTGGGACCATTGAATTAGAGGTGACAGACGCGTGTCGCACAACGTGTCAGAGAAATTTGAGGTGAAATGGCCCGGAGCAGAGAAGGTTAATGGGTAACAGTGTATATTTACATGCTTACGCAGGAGTATGTTTTTGTGTGAACATGCTCACGAGGGTTTTGTGTAAGCATAAGAAGGAAAGGAAACATATGGTTGATAGACTACTCAGGTCAAGATATTTGAGATATTTAGATGGGGTGGCGCGATTGCCGCAACATGGCTCGTCGATCAAGCGAAAAAGTGCCCATAGCAGCATTTCACTTACAGTTATGAACAAAAATATGCTATGGGAAATGGAACTATGAAAAAGCATTGCCAACGGGATTGAGCAAGAATCAAATCACTTCGTAACTTAATATTTCGAAAGCGAATCATAGGCTTGACATACCAAAGCGGTCAGTGTGTTGTTGACAAAACGTGGTTGGTAAGGTAAACGCTTCTAAGTTCCTGCTTTGGCCGCTGGTCCGAAAGAGGCGGGTCGCCAGTGGGAGCTTGCTACAAATTCTGGGATACACAGTAAGAAAGGAGTGCAAACGCGTAGCAGACCTTGCTATCTTGGCTTAAATGGTACATGGCCGGTGTAGGAGAGCATAGGCTGATTCAGAGGAAACGTTGGACAGGTGACTGGAGTAAGATTGCTTATGGAGGAGATCGTGAAGGATGACTAAATTCACTTTAACCCGCAGGACCAGAGAGAGTCAGGCCTGAGAACCGTGAAGCTTTGTGTGCAGCTCAGATCTGTAGACCAGTCAAACAAGCGTTTGATGAGTTGCTTTTATACTTTTTCGATGAGGACTTTGTCAAACTTAGATATGCTAGAGAAGATAAAAGGTCGAACACCACATCAAAGTATCTTGCACGCGAACGGAGCAAACTGCGTCTTCTACTCCTAGCCGATTGCATGAGGGCATGCGTTGAGAGGTTCAGAGTGCAGAAGCGGCTAAGGCTTGGGGGGGAACTAGTAAGCCTAGTGGTTATCTGTAAGTTGCTTGGATGGAAAGAGCCGCTGGCTGGTTAGCATCCATAATTTGTGGTTTCACCTTTCTCTGGAGAAAAAATTCATGAGGCAGTTGGCGCAGTGTCTACCCCGGGCAGCCAGATCAAAAGTCCGGCCAATAGTGCTAACAAGATCGGCGGGGGTAAAGATTTAGACGATTTTTCTTGTCGCCAGAGAAGAACGGGGTGCCGCGGGCAATGTAGTTGAGTGTATCATTAATATGAGGTACAGCAAGGGCTCAAGTGAGCTGCCCTGTGTTACTCTGTTAATTAATAATCTTTGGTTGGACCTGGGTTCATTGACGGCGGTCAATTGTATTTGCTGGGAAATATGAGGAGAGAGACAGGATAAACAGCAGGAAACGTATAGCCACAGTCGATAAGACTGGTGAGATCAACAAGTCGTGCCGGCATGTGGTGCACTCGCGGGATCTAAGAAGCCCTTGTTGCCTGGCATCCGAGAGATTACTATGGAATCTTTAACAAGCCCTTCCATTATTCCGAGATATAATGGACACATGTTCTATTGGTTGCAAAATGAATACATTAAGTGAAGATTGGTTTCCATGAAGTGGAAGCACAGATTTCTTCCACTTGGATTAAACTAGGTTGGAATTCATAAGGACAGTGAAAAGGCTGAAGAGAGACAGTGCAGGTCAATGCATTCATATTTGTGGGCTGCCTGAATCGCTACATCAGCGGGCCCATGGGTGAATATCAGGTCGAGTATGTCATTATCCTCAGCGAGGTGTTTACTTGTTGAATCCAACCACCCAAGCAAACTCATTACAAGATTCCCGCGATCTGCGAAACAAATTTCAGGTGAGTTAAAATCACCAGCTATAACACTTTAGACAGATGCAAGTGAAAAAAGGTAATAGAACGCTTGAATCAAAGGGGTCAATCCACATTCCCGGATACTTGGAGGGCTATAAACGCAGTTAACTGGTACAGGGCAGATTGTTATGTGCACGGTAAGCCAGAGTGAGCCCTGAAATGCTCACCTGACGTAGGCCAGCAATCCTTCAACATGCCCATCGATCTCAATTGCAGCAAAGACCTTTTAGGACAGTGAAACACTGTACGTCGATATGCGTCCAGTCGGCCACGATTCAGTGGTGAAGAGGACAACCAGGTTGGACACTGAGGCGGAATACTCCAAGTGAGGGAGCTTGCTCAAAAAGGAACGAGAGTTAAATAAAGCGAACGATAAGCTCTGTTCATCGGCTGCAGTGCCAGATACAAAGCAGGCATAGGGGTTGGACAAAGTTGGGTTGAGGGAGGGTTTAAATAACATAGCACCAAAGGATATGATGATGGCAGAAAAACAAAGCTGCAGGTAGTGGCTACTGTGGGGCTGGCGATGAAATTTGGGATAGACCTTGGTTGTTCACTCTCGAGCGGTTTTCGTGCGGGGCTTCATCCTGCGGTTATGTTAGGCTCAGTTTTCCATGCTGTAACTAATAATAATGCGCGACCTATAATGATACTGAGTAGGGGTGAAACTTACTTACGGAAATAGAAGTGGCCTCCCGGCGCCCAAATTTCATGGAGGATGGGATGTCTCGTCCAAGGGCTATTATGAAAGAGGACAGTCAAGGACAGGCGATAAGGAGGTAAAGAGTGATACTGGGACATACGGCCAAGTACGGAATGATGCGTGCAGAGTAGCCATTTGTTCGTAAGTATAGGGAACCGTGACGGCGGATGGGGTATGTCTCACGTATGTTTTGGGTAAGAATGGTGACGATGATGGGGACCGAAGTTCGGCTGGGAGCGAAAAAAAGTTAACAATTCAAGATTACTGGCGGAATTGTGGCCGAATGGGCTCAGTGGGGAAGACGGCCAATAGAAGAGAAGAGCTCACTCCCAGTCGGACAACTAAAGATTTTTGGTGGAGTTCGACTGGCTGATGGGATATTAGGGAACACTATGTGATAGCGTTTGGGGATGGGAGCTCGCGGTCACTGAAGCGAAAGACGATGGTTTGGATGAATCCATCGGTTGGGTGTGCATTAAAATTTGTCCTGGGACACCCAAGGTGGCAAGCTATTGATAACGCGTTGCATGGTTGGTAAATGCTACGTCTATGTCGGAGGTTAATTTGAAATACAGAGTGCTCGGGAGAGACTGAAGTAGAGCTGTTATAAGATTGCTTGACTTTGTTGAATTTTCCCGTTCGCCTTGTTGGTTTTCCCGTCTAAGATGTTTTGAAAGGGGTGGATCAGCTTTACTTCTGCGGAATAGCAATGGTTTCTTGACGTTGACCTGTGAGGGGGATTTGCAGGGACTCTGCGGGCCAGTAGAAAATCCAGGCTTAAAGAAACATGAAAATGCTTAAGCCCAGAGTGTTGAGAGATCGATGTGTGGATAGGATGGAATTTGCGCGAAGCCGAAATAATATAGCAGGCCTTTGGGTTGATGCATCGATTGGATTAGGCTGGATGTTACAGGAGGCTAACGATTCTGCTCCTTGAATTTGAGGCCACAAGAGGCATAAACAAACAAAAATAGCGTTAGTAGCGGAACACTGATTTGTTCCTCCGGGTTACTTGTTTGGCCGAACGTTGACCGCACAGCGCCATCGCCACTTGCTCGCGCTCACCCTGCTGGAGCTCTCCTGCCAAAATAAACACAACCGCCTACCGCTTCCTCGAATGCATATATTTTCTCAACATCCGATAGGCACGCGCAGGGCAAGATCAAATCTACAAAGAGTGGACACACGGGAAAAAAATAACCCAGTCATGAAGACGCAGTGTCTGTGCTTTCATGAACATAACCTGCAACATTATAGACTAAAAAAAAGTTTTTGAGCTTTTAAATCAAAGCTAGATAATCGTTCGCCAAAGCATTCTGGGGCTGACTACGAGTCGCGCACTGCGAGTCAGTCCATGCTTAAATGCTTCAAAGGTGGGTATAGCCGACGCAAAATTTGGCTGGGATGCAATGGTGGGCGTCGCCATCTGACCGAGCTCCTCAAAAGCAAAGGGGGTTATTTGGCGAAGGTGAAGATTGACATGGATGTGATAAAAGGATGGAGATGATTGAAAACCACAGTGGACATCATGTGGCGTGAATGGACAGTGGTAATTAGCAACATTCAACAGTCAAAATAATGGTGAAGGTGAAACAACGAGAAATCTTCAAGGTTGTATCAAACTATTTACTGCACGAAATTACATGAAGAATTGTGGACAGAGAGACAGCGGAATTCACAAGAGTGGCCACTGGACTTATGCGGCTGGGAGCGGACTGTGATGCGTGGCGGGAAGTAAGCGGGTACGTAGAAGAACTACAATCAATCCTTAAATACGCTTGTCATGAATGACCTGTGCCTTGTCCTTGTTTAGTATCGGAGATTTTGGTGTTCCGCGGCGGTAGGGTTCTGGAGGTTTGTGGATTGCGCGCCAATTCAGCAGTGTCAGTAGCTGTTTTGGCCAATCGTAATGGTTCATCTGAGATGAGGCATCCGGGGTGGTCATTTACGTGACTTGGTTTGCCTTAGGGTTACGCGGCCCGGTGCTGGAGTGACAGATCCAGATACCAGCTACCTTACGGGATAGGCAACCAGCACATTGGATGGACTAGAGCACTTAGCGAGAGTTTGCTTTGCATCTATGGTCACTCGCGAGCCTGTAGAATAGCCGCAGAGAAAGGGCAGTCTGGAATTTGTTCCAGCCGGTGGTAATGTGGGTAAACGAAAGTGGAAACAGTTCCAACAGTCAGCTTCTAACGAACATTACAAGGACTAGAAGATGCAGGAAGTAGTTTTCTGTTGACGGGACGTGTGCACCGAACACCATTTGCTTGCTCCCTATTGGGTATATGGCCTAGTCATTCCTAGGCTGCATGGTCCTTATTTGTAGTGCGTTCCTCTTTCATGCTCTGGTACCTTCTGAGATGTGGTGGCCTGATAGGACGGCTAGAACAATGGGTAGGGATTGAAGTCACTTTTTGTTGTTTAAGGAACTCAACTGGTCCACGGGCCTAGTGTACATGCCACAGGGAACCAGCTATAACTCATCACGTGATCTACCACCAATGTTTACTATTTCGAATTGCCAGGAAAGGGCATAACTGAATGGGTCGCGGATGGCAGCGCGGGCTGGATGCTAGGACAGGATCTGCCATGACACTGGCTTTTCCTTGTACCTGTCAAGTGTCAGTGTTGTCAGTATTGCAGTCGTGCAGAGCCGAGTAAGTGAAGCACAGGTGATCACAACGGTTAAACGAAGTCAAACGTAATGAGAGATCCGCGTTTATACAAACGGTCTTACAAGTTGGTGAGCCAGACGTGTTTGACTGTTCACGTGAGTTTCAACTCCTTTCTGCTGAAGTCCTGTTTGCCTTTTACCAGTAAATATTACCGCTGTTTTTATTGCGAATTGCTTTTACATATTGATTTTTACTGGTCGCGTTTTCTATCGGCAGCTTTCAGCATGTTTTGTTCACTTTATTTCTTTTTTCAAATAAGGCGCCATGTCCACGGAGCAAAATCCGTCTTCAGACCGTACAGTAGGCTCCACTTCTACATACGCCCTCCTTTACGCCGTCCGATCTTCAACTCTGGTTTGCTTTGGTTGAACCAGAGTTCGAGAATTACAGGATAATTAGCGACGGCAGCTGTGTTAGATGGGTCACTTCCCGTCTTCCTTCAGAGGTAACCTTCCAGACTAGGGATATCATAGTATCTTTGCGCGGTTACGATGCGTTGTAAGAGGCGGTTAAAACACGCGCTGCCCCTAGTGAAGATCAACGCATCCGACAGTTGCGTCAAAGGATCAAACTCGGAAATAGGAAGCCCTCAGAGTAACGGCGGGAATTGCGGCACCTCGGAGGCGCACCGTTTAAAGACGACCCAATATTCAGAGAGCTGTAGCCTCAACAGCTCCCACCACATCTACCTCTCTTGTTTAGTGCTGCCTGTAAGTGATCACCAGGGGAGAACGCTGAAATCGCTGGTAACAGTATGTCGCGCTATGGCCTAGTTTTCTCAGCATTAAAAACCTCTCGCAGAGACAAATCCCCGGCTTCACATGACGAATAAACAACAGTCCTATCAAGGATCGACGCGGCGTTGCAGCGGTTATCAGCCGACAAATATCAGCAAGGAGATCGATTCAGCCCGCGCCAAGACAGGCGCAGTAGCATCTCACCCACACAACTCTTTCTGCCGTCCGCGGAAGGTTGCTGCAAGTATCCTAACTGCTTTGGTGGTTTGGAGAAAAGATGTGGCCTCAGATGTACATTCCCAAAAAATAAACAGGGAAGAGAGGTTCGTGGTCCGTAGCCACGGCACACCACACCGGGTTATCTGGCATTTATCGCCTGCTTAACGCCAAGGGCTTGACGTTAACATACTACCTCTGGCGGGTACAGGTGCCGAGGTTTGGGTAATCCCTCTTGACCCGAGCAATTCGACCGCCGTACAGACGGAGAAGTTAGGGGCTCTGAACAGCAGCGATATCCAGATGTAAGGATATAGTTTCATCCACATCGATCCAGGCCTGAATCGTACATTTCACTGGACATACGTTGTAGCTGACGTTCCATTCCGCATTACTAGGATAAACTTCCTATAGCATTCCGACCTGCAAGTCGACGCTAGGCACAAGAAAATAGTGGACCGTCAAACGTCGCTGACCGTGACCGGATGGTCCGTTGTCAACCATATCATGCGCCAGTACGCCAAACCACCAGCCCAAGAGCCATAAAAAGAGCTACTTCGTAACTACCCCGGGGACGCTGTGACACACCGGTCCCCTTCCCTCCGTCACCATTGAAGCGACCCACCACATAGAGACCAAGAGACCTCTAACGTTTAGGGCAAAACCCCATTGCAGCATTTTAAGGACTGAGTAACTGGTAACTACCAGTGAATGCTTCAGGGTATAGGCAAGCACTTTTAAAAAACTATGCCCATTCTAAATGAGCCCGAATACCAGTTAGCAGGCCAGGAATACCAATCAAGTCCTAAAATTTGCAATAAAAAAGACACGACAGTGAGGCAATAAACGTAAAAATGTACTTCTTTTATGTTTGAGTGGAAGAATATTACGGAGAGAAACGGAAGCCTTTTAGTGGGAACATACATCAACGAGCCGGTGGGCGCATCTATTAGCAAACTGATAGGATAACTGATAGCTTAAGTATCGGGTGCTATGACAAAACCTGAGGTTATATCTGTCCAAAACCGTAAGTGATACAAACTAAGCTTCGGTCAATCAAAAAAAATGCCCAGGAGCATCAGAGATTTCACTTTCAAATAACTTTACATCTATGACGGCGCCTTCGGATGCGTCCACAAGAGTAATGGGGCAATTTCAAGGAGCAGGTGTAGTTAGATCCAAGCATTTACCTTGACCAATATCTGTATTCCCGGTTGACGGTACATAATTTTAGCTTTAATCCACTGGTGTTTGACTTCAGTTTTTCCCTTTATAAAGACAAGTAGTAACCATGAGAAATAATGGCATGAGGCCGATATGACTCTTTCGGGCTTGGTTTCCCGTCCTCGGATAGTGTAAGCTATTTTCAGTTACCTTCCCGGACAGTTTTCTTAGAAAAAAACGTTCTGAGTAATCCAGAAAAAGTATCGTAGATTCGTTAAAACAGCAAAAATTGGCATGTCCAGAATAGATTTGAGGTCGTGGCGGCGGTCCAAGTAAGGCACAGGAAGAATGCTTTTAAAATTACAGACAAGGATTGTTTACGATTATGTAATTTTTGTAGGTGTTTTAGGCTAACCAGCCAGACAGTATTTCAAGTTTTAGGAGAGACAAACTATGCATGGAAATGTGACAAAGAATTATTATCCAACCAGGGGACTCCGTTAGAGAACGTTTGCTGATTTAGGATATTTTCTGTATGCTTTCAACCACCAACAATTGAGACAAATCTAAGCTGGACAGGGGAATTCGCGTTAAGCCGTAGCCTATTCAGAGGGAGAAGGCAGTAATTTACCTTCTAAAAATGGAAACTTAGTAGAAAAACGGCAATTGACTACTAAGCACCAATAGGTAAGAAGGAACTTTGAATTAATCCACTTCAGCTTAGCACAGAGAGAACAGGATAAAGGTGTGGCTTCTAGTCACTGTAGCTTCTAGAGTGACGTGCTGTCAGCCGGTGTCCAGACGTTTCAACATTACGTATATTCCTTTGTTTTTGGAAGGTGAAGCGTCAGGTGCTGTGTCGGATCCACCAGATAAGTTTTAGCCACGCAAATAACCTACTGTTCCGGCCCCTGATCTACCATTAAGCATCAAAAGCTCTCCTAAGTCGATAGCCATTACTATTATTACCCAAGTGTTCTGGTGATTGATTCCATGGTAGAATCGCACTTATGGTGAAGGACCTAGCCCTCATATAGATCCCTGTGGCTGCGTCACATCCTTACTCTATGCACCATGGTGCCCCCATCTGAAAAGTTCCTCATCCTTTACGCCTGAAGGACCTTTCGCTGTTTTGGACTTCTCAGGGGGTTCGTTGCGCTTGCGTCAGCAGCCGTGAGAAGACACCAAAGCCATAGAGTTTTTCTTCTTACCTTTTTGCCTTCAGCTATCCATAACCCTGTTGGAAAGCTTCTGTACTTCTTTGGGCAATTTAAATCGTTTTGTAGATACGGCGCCCAAACTTGAACACGCTGCTTAATGTACGGTCTAACGGCAGAAGCATACTGGATCATAAACACCTCGGATTCTCTGGAAGGTATTACCCAGCTGAGATAGGACTTTCTTACGGCCTTAGTTGTTGCACTTATTCACTGTTTGGGGGGTTTAAATTGCTGCTAATAGTTAAACCCAGCTCCTTGTCTCGGGAAACACCCGTGGCGTCACCCATCTCATTGCCTATGTGCTCCCCTCCAAGGTCAGCCTCTGAAACGTGGTCAAACACAATGGAAGGCCTTACTTACATAATGAAACTCTGAATGCATCGACATCCTACTCTAGATCTACATCGCTACTTAAGCTTCACCGGCGAATATATGGCATGGGTTGCACATGCGATTTGCTGGGTCATTGGGAAATTCGAGAAAGAGTGTGAGCTTTAGTACCGATCCCCGGAAAACAGCACTTGGCAATTCGGCAGAGATCGCCTTGCGCTTTACTCCCAGTTCCCCTATTTTCTATTCCAGGTGCTCCCGGTCTCTGTCCCGAGCGCCGTGCCAAGGTCCATGGGGCAGCCTTCGACCCGGTTACCCACTTCTAGGCACTTAGTTGCCTCATCCAGCAAAAGCAAGAGCATCTCAAGGTGATACTTTCCTACTACTAGCCAATGCCTTGTATAGAACGGGCGATTAAGATTTGAAATAGTGCGAATAAACATTAGGGGCGCGTCTAACCAAGAGCTAATAACAAAAAAGGCCAAACTGGTGAAACCTGAATCGGCTGACCGGTGTAGCCTAATGTGGTTCCACGTGTTTGGCTACCTGGATTTGACTCCACTGAAAATTATTTCCTAAACTTTCAGTACGGCCAACTTTCAATTTATGTCCGCTCCTTTTACATCCCTTCATATTTCTGTCTGTTGCCGTTGGTCATTATCGGTACCCTGAAACATAAGCTGATTTTTCTTGTATCCGGGTGCATGGAAGACTTACACGTTAGATAGGACTGACCATCTATCAGTGCACTTCCAAATAACCGGATTCACCAAAAGCCCTAGCCAACTCTTCGATATTTTTACGTTATATTAAACATAATCGTACTTTTCAATTGCTGAGCTTCCTAATTATCTGCTGGCAGCAGGGCCAGGCCACCTGCGATCTCCCATTTTCAGGCCGTTCAGTTTAGTGACATTACCATTTACTTCATGTTTTGTATGCCATGATTTTGATTCCGCTCGGATTGATCTCTCCTGGAGACCCGGTGTTTGGCTTGTCCTACCTGCACCATATTCACATTCCCCCCACCTTCCCGCCCACACCAGCGTTACAATACCATTGCGGGGTGCCGTCATACCGTCGCCTTCGGCCGGCGTACATCAGGCGAGCGGCTCGGCCGCGGCAGTTTGCGAGCACAGCTAAGATATTTTGACTGAAATGCGTCATTATTTATTGCGTGCAAAAGTCCATGCGATAAAACAGAATACAATACAGGTTGGCTTACTGCACGTCCTACGTTCACCGGACCAATTTTGGTCTGGATGTTTAGCACCCGGTCAGTCAAATCCACAGGCACTTTTGTGTCTGACAGCCCTCTAGTCCCGACGTTCACGTAAACCTTTCGTAATGGACACCACTTTCTGTTTCCTAAAGTTTCTCTCACCAGAACTTTACAGAACAAACTAATGTGGAAAATTTTTACTGTTTTCTGATACAAGCCTCTGTCAAGCACACATCTCACTATTGTTCTACTCAGGGCTGGTGCCTATTATCTCACGCGTACCTTCATTGGCAACGGCCTGCTGTTTCTGGCAACTAATTTTAACAGGAGCGCACATAATACTGCCTCAGTTGTGTCCGGTTCTCCAGCAGCTGGTCGATAGTTTCCCCTTCTTTTCCCGACTGCTCCCCTACAATTGGGCCCTACTGAAATTTACGGGTTCAAAATGACTCACAGCTGGCCCCATGTGAACTCAATAATCTTGTAAGATTATACGATTTCTATCCAGTACCGTGGCCCGCATTTGCCATAAATAACTGCGCCTCCGTTTCGGCTTTTCATGCTACCAGCGCCCACTCACTATACTGGTCAACGGACCAAACGTTCCACCAGATACTGTCTCTAAGTTTCTTTTTCTTCGTCGTCGTGCTTTCGTTTACACGAGTTATTCCTTCTGTCTTATCCCTATTGTGCTTATCTCCATCAGAAAGGCATCGAATCACAGGACGTACCCATGGTGTTGACGATCTACCTATGTCCACTGCATGCACAGCGCGGCCTATGGGTTGCGCACCAACGCTAGCTAAACGGTATTGACGAGAGTTGCCCCTCGTTTCAAATTTCCGGCAAAACTAGTGATTACCATATGTGCTTCTTGAAACAGCTAGGAACCAACAAGAATATAATTTGTCATCTCATAAATCCTGCATTGTTTGCAAGCAATCGTTTTTTCGTTTCTCGTGACAGTGGTCAACCCACGTCGTGATCAGGCAAATCGCATATGTTTTGGCACTATCCGAGTCAAAGAATATTATTATCACTGTGGAATTTACTTAACAAATTTATTTTCGTTTGGGTTTGCGTCAGTTTGGGTTATTTGTTGCGCTGAGGTTTCGAGGCGCTGTACAAAACACTTGCAACTTATTACTGGGAGAATTGGATTGCAAATTGCTGATGGAATTCACCCAGATCAAGGTTTTAGTGGTAACATCCTCTGCTGGCGCGCACCATTTTTTCGGATAGTTAATCCTTTTTTCTTTGATCTTCTTGGAAAGTCAATCTTTTTTTCTTTTTTGGATCACCATTTCAACTTAACATGGTAGCTATCTAGAGAAATCTCTTGCGACAGCTTGCTTCTCAAGGATCGTAGCTGAAATCAACGGCACTGGGTATTTAGGGCATCGCCGCAGAAAACGTTGCAGAGGCAATGCATACAACTTGCTCAAAAATCGTTCATATTCAACAACTGGACTTGCAACATTTGTGGGAATTGAAGCTGCGCATGAGCGCCGCCAATGATCAAGAGTCAATTGCCTCTATATCTGCGGCAAGGATCCGTTCACACCATGGCTTCGTGACTGTCCTGAATGGAGCAAAATGATACCATAAATAATTTGCACTACTACGAACAGCACATAACCTCACAATGATAAATATATCTATGAGAACTAACGGGATTTACGTACAGCATCAAATAAGTGGGGCTATGCGTTGGATAGTACTAACACTAGTTGCTAACTCAACTTACACAAACCGGTTCAGAGCATTCCATGAGACATGCAAACGAAACAGTCCCTAACGAGGCAGTACACACCAAGCGCAATTTCATTGACGATACTCGTGGGTCACTGATTTCATTGGGAAATTTCCGAAACAATCAAAACCACATCCGCAAGCGTTACATTCATATAGGGTCTTTGTTCCTTGTAACTCTTCTGCAGCAAATCCACATTTTCACCACTCCGTCTCTTAAACTTAATAACAATGATGATGTATATTCCTCGGTTCGCAAGCGACATGTGCAGGGCAAGATCAAATTTTTACAAGGATGATTCACAGGAAATGGAAATACTAGGAAGCGAAAAGGATAAGGGGTGGGAGCAACTTTGCCCTATTGCAGAAGCACACCGGAAAGTGAAATGAGATGTTGCAAAGCAATGGGGATAGTACAAGTATACCAGTGAAAAGCGAAAAACAGAAAACTAATTTTTCAAGATCAAAACGGAGTTGCTGGGACTGTTTGCGAGCAGCAAACCACGAGTTATTTTGTGTTTAAGTGCATTAAACTTGCTCACTGCTGGCGCGCAACATGGGTGGAGCTCAACGGAGGATGTCGAGATATGGCCGGAGTCCTCAAACGTCAGGAGCGTTACGTAACGGGCGGAAACGTTGAGCTGAAGAAATGACAAACAATGGTAATTCGGTAGTTGGATGGAATTGGTAAAAACCAGGCGGAACGCCAGGCAAATGGGGTAGGACACGTAGTTGAAAACAAATGGCCAAAAAATGCTGCGGGCGGAAGAGGACTCTCTAGATTGTCCCAAAATATCTGGAGGAAATTTATGAATCTTCGGATACGGCACTTCGAAGAACAGCGATTATATTCACATACGGACGGAAATAAGCTGTACCGGGAGGTGTGTCAGATAAGAGAAATTTTGTGTAAGAACACTCCTTAAATACACTAAACAAGAATGTCTACCATGCTCCTATTATTGCTGTCACAGCTTTCTATCTTATTCAGCAGTACGGTTGGGGAATATGAGGTGAGCAATCCGTTCCGGAGACAGTAGTAATCGCGGTTTTACCCAATTGCAAAGACAAGAGATGCAGTGTTTTGATGAACGCGGGCGAAATGTGCCACGGAATGCATTACCTGCGGTTTTACTCAATTGCAAAGATGGAAGTTGAGATATTCAATTTGATAATCGGTGTAGTTTCGGTCGACCGGGCCAGAACTCGGGCACCAGTTCTAGCTAACAGGTTCGCAGCAGAAATGATAGAATAGCAAATTTGGAATCGCCCTTACGAGGACGAAAGCGTTAGCAGCGCGTCTACGCCGGGTGCGAGATCTGAAACCCAATTGAGAAGTAGTCTGGCTTGGGTGCCAGCTTGGGGTTTCAATGAATATTGGATCGCGATAACATACCTGCAATAAAATGCATCTATTCCGCGAAATTTGGTAACTAGAATTGAGCTATGGTAGAAGTTTTATGGGTATTTGAAGGTTTGGGTCCACCAGGAACGACCTGTTTATCCTTGTCAGGCCAATAAAGAGGATGAGATGACATGAAGAGTGAGGAGTACACAGGCTGAAGGAGTTTAAAGTAACGGGACGTGATGAGAGCATGGATCCATCAATAAGTACATTGAAATTTTCGTCAGCGCACATCGGGAGAATTTCGAGAGTTAGCTGCTGAAGCCACTGGTGAAGAAGGTACATAAAAAGGGAGGTCAAAAAGTGCATTAGCGGGGACGTGTGATAAAGTGAGGAATTTAGAGGTGAAGCCGAATCCCAGATGGGGATCTCAGCAAAGATTCAATCACAAACTAAAATTCTAACCTATGTTCGTAGGCCTCGTCTAGTCCGGTGTTAGCTCGTGTCAGGTTAATTAAGAACTAGACATCCAGTGACTTTGCCAGCTGGGCTTTGAACTGGGCTAAATTTGGGCACGACCGCAGGGAACTAGGGAGTTTTTCCACAGTTTTGAGTAAGCAACTGTAAACAATTTAACTCTGATCGATAGTCGAGTAAGGGGTATTCATAACGAGTAATATCGACTACGAATTGAAAAAGAGGGACTACCAGCGTCGTGTGTGACGATTGTAGTAGAATGAACATTATTATGGCAAAGATTAAAGAGAATTTCAAGGTTTAATTTAACTAGACAAAGCCACAATGGTTCAAGTCCAAGCAGCCCGCATCTAGCCCAGTAGTGTAGGCCAGATGAAGGACCTAAGAGATTTCTGGTGAACATCTGTTGCACATTCTCGATTGCAAATTCGATCGACTTTGCGCTTATGCGTGAAGATAATCCGGCGGTACTCCAGGTGGGGCCTAGCATTGGACTTGAAGGTGATAATTCTGCAATCTTGACTGCGGGATGCCCTTAAGATCATTGTGGCGGTTCTCTTAGCTACAGCGGTCTGATGGTGGGCTTGCTCGTGGAAATTGAAGTGGTACTGGGAAGGGAATTTTTAGCCAATCTAGACGGCAGCAAAAGTTCCTTCGCGTATCAAGTGGCCCAGATTGGCGATCGGTTCGGGTTCCTCTTCTTGCTTATGCTTCTGAGGCATCGGAAGTCATAAGACTTACAGCAGTACGCATGCTACCTCTCTTCTCTAAAGGTATACGAGGATTGGCAGAAGCGGGCCTGGATACCCTCTGGCCCAGGCCCCCCAGACTTGTCGGCGCATCCCAATAAGCACAACTTCCGTGTGTCCCTATGTAGGACGCTATTAGCTATACAGACTTTATCTGTCCGAACGTGACCGTCTGTGTAAACCTGACAATATTCTATCATCCCAAGAGATCGCTGACCTTGATTTGCTGTTCCTGTGGTTACCGGATCAATGTCAACCTATTTACAATTACGTCTCGCAGTCAACCACTTTGGCCTTGACTGAAGAATCGGTAGATATTCCGTCAGCCACCTCCGCCAAAAAATGCTCGTCAGATGGGGTACCTGCTTTTAATGTCGTGAATAATTACCTTCGACGTCATCACACCCCTGTAGGCCTTTGCTGTATCTAAGCAGAGGCAAGCTGTTCGGCGTGATTGACGGCTGGTCGTTTGCGTTTCTTGTCTGCATTTTGTCGCCGCACACCTTCTGTACCACCCTGATCAATCCGAGTCTCGCTTTATTTTCTATTTCATGTTGGAAATTACCCATCCTCATCGTTCTATCGGTTTTGGTGGAGTGCATAGTCCGGATGTAGGATAGAAATCCAGTCAGTCGCGCCACAGCTGTCAGCAGCTTCGGCCAGTCTGAATATCGGCGCAAACTTGCCGCAGACCTGAACCAACTGTTTGGCCCTGGCTATGACCAAGCGGTGCCAAAGGCTATAAGGACCAGCTTTCATTTTGGGGATCTTTAAGTGAAGGAAGAGAGATAGCGTGCTTACTGCTGTAAGTCCTATGACCTCCAATTTCTCAGAAGCATAAGTAAGAAGAGGAGCTTAAACCGGTTGCAAATCTAGGCCACCTGAGACGCGAGGGAACTTTGGTGACCGGTGTAACGTCTAGATTGGTAAACATTCCCTTCCCATTTTCTCTTCGCTCCTCTCTCAATATCAAATTCTTCCCGCCCAACTCACTCATAAGAACGCTGATTTTGGTAGCTGTTTATTTTCCGCTTGATGCATTGACCTACGTTGTCTCGCCCCTGTGCTGTTTAGTTGGGGTTATTTTACGGACATTTGGTGCAGTCGCGAGTCACTCAACACGAGGCGGTTTGTTGTCTTACAGTCCACGTTCGTCCTATCGCTAACCTTGGTCGGCTGTGGATGTTTCGTTCGTTTAAATTGATTTTTGGATATTATGCTCCGGCAAGCGTGCAAAATCTCTTGTATTTGGCAAAACCACAGGATAGGTACTTTTTATTTAATATCTTCCTTGGATCGTTCAGTTTTATGCAGATTTTCTCTTACTTTTGGTTGCATTTTAGCTGGGTAATCACTGAGGCTCATTCTCAAAGGTACGATTGCTGTGCATATAATTTCTAACTCACGAAAAGTACCGTAGAATATGCGGAACAAGCTTTTATTCCTGGGCTTCCCATCAAGTTGGGCTACTCGTTGCTTTGAAGTTTCGAGGTGCTATCCAGAACGTGGGAAGTTTACTTTTTTGCGAATTGCACTGCGCTTTGCCGATCAACTTCACTGGGGCTAAGACTCAAACGTTTGGTCGTTGCACCTTGATTCAAGTTGAAATATCACGAGACTAATTGGTTTAGTGCACAGAGCATTTAGCTCCCTGGAATGCAAATTGTTAATATATATACATTTTAGACCCATAGTGGATTATTGTTCCATCGTGAGCTCTAACGTGTAAAAATGTGTCAAATTAGAGATAGCACAGTTTCAGCGAACATTCGCGAACCGATTTCTGGGCCATTCCTCCTCGCTAAGCTACGTAGAACTTTGCACAAACTTCATCCTGATCCTTTGTGGCCGCGCCGAGTTCAAATTAACCTCGCCTTTTCCCATAAGGTTATTGGTAAAAATATGTGCCTCTCGGCGCCTCAAGTAGCGATTGACTACTTCTACAGCTTGCAAAGGGCTGCGGTCTTGGTTTCAATCCCCTTATCATGGATAGCACTTGGGAAGAGCTTCTTTGTTATCAAATATTCCTATTTGGGGAATAAATTACCCTAACATAAAAGGATGATTTCTTCCGCCTCCGTCACCCTTTAAAAACGGATCATTCAGACAAAAGCTGTAAAATTTGTCATATTTGCAAGATTCCTACATTGCAATGGGAAGAGCATGTGAGTTGGGCCAGGGTATTGACGGAATATAACGCTGGAATTCTTATCTCAACTCAGTCAACGAGGTCTAACCATTTTAATTCCCAGCAATCTCCTAAAGTACATATAATTTTAGGTATAGGCAGAAAAACTCTGTCAACGAAACAGTGTCAGCGCAGTTTTCCACCTAACACTCGATCTCATTTAATACATGTGTAGCAAATCATATAAATTGACATAATATTCATATTACATTTTCATTTACTCCCAAACATAAATTGGATATCCTCAACGAAACCCATTCTTCTGGATGCCTGAAAATTGGCCCATTCCACATGCAGAGGTTGACATTTTTGAATGCCTCATTTAACATAACATTTATCACTTTTCCTTCCCACTGTTGCACGCACCATAACCCTCAGCTGGAATGCCTCCAGACTGCCATCTTCCTCCCTTTTTCCGTTTCAGATATGTGCATTTGTACTGGGGTCCCACGGAAAGTTCCCTACTCAGCCTCTGGCCCCATCCTCGCATGTCTCAACACACCATGACAGCAAAGTGACCGAAGGCTCAGATCATCCGTCCCAGGATACGATCTGTTCCACCGACCGCAATGAAGCAAACGTTACTGTTAGTCTGCCTGAATCACAAACGCAAACTGAAGACCGTGCCGCAACTCTGCTCAGAAATCTAGGCTATATAAACTGATCCCCAGCTCTTACGATTCCTTAAGCAGACACGTCTTCCCAATTACACAGCCTTACTGCTGGAACTGCCCGATCACGGCTAACAAGTCCAACACTTTGATAGACAATTGCCACCAAAGCACCCACACATGGATCCCTTTTTCGGATGCCGCCACCGCTGTCTACCGCGAACATCACCATTCTCCCCGTCGTTACCCGCGGCTATCTGCATACCAGTAACTCATCACCTAGGTCCCCGAATGCAAAGAAAAGAGGCAAAGAACCGTTTTTGTTTCACACCGGCTTACCAGCGTCCAATATATTGTTCGACGCGTACCATATTAACCGTCATTCACCTCCTCACTGCTAACGACGTTGCCCCTTTCGTGTCCCCGAACAATGGTTTGCTACAATTCTTCGACATAGTTCTTTGTTCCTCCGCACTTACGAAAGGCTTCCAGTTATTTTCCTGGCTGCTGTATCCACGGTAAAATGACCGACTTTATTTTTCATCTCACTTTTATTACTGGACATCCATCGGCCGTCAGCGCTCTCCCTTTCAGCTGTTTTGGTCCACTTCGGCAGTTTCTCACCACATACTTGTGGTCTTTGGTGTTTTCCTCCATCGCAGTTTAACTTTCATGTCCATTTTACGAACTCCTTAAATCAGGTTATTATGGATGCATCCTGACACCAGCCGCTATTCTCCAACCCAACCTTTCTCCTGCTATGCACGCCAGTGGCGTGCATAAACACCTTGTTCCCATAGAACGCATTTTTGGTTTTTTCCTCATTTTTTCATCATCTGTGTACTTCTTCCATGCAACTTGTAATGTTCGTGTGGCATTTGATCACGCAACCAATCATGCGTCTCGAAGTATTCGGAAATATTCTGATATCCAGTATATACACAGTCACTGCAGGGGGCGCTAAAACACCACAAAAATGGCCAGTTAGAGACCGGATTTCAAAGTGGCATTACAACCAAGGTTTGTTATTATCCGAAGAACAAATTACAAGGAATATAAATGATTTAATCTCTTGAACAATGCAGTTGACATTTTTAGGAAATCCGGATAACTGACTACGTGAATCACTCGCAGTTGATGATTTTCGTTCACGGAAATTCGTAAAATTTATACAATAGGTGGGGAAATAGTACTTTAGGATTACATGTTTTTAGGAATTCTTAAGACGCGGTTTTAATAGTGCATAAGCGGGAAGGTCACTTGGCCTCCTGACTTGTTGGTAATCGCTCCTCATCTGTGAGTTGCTTGGCTATGGGCGAATTTCGTCAGTTTTGTATTGAACGGATGAGTGGGTTTCTTTAATACGTCCGTGAACAAGTGGTTCTTTGGTTATAGGGTTTCTTGCAAGCATCTTTCATTGAAGCGAAATCATTTTTCTGAAAATAAGTGTAAGATATTGCTAGGCTGATGCTTGCAAATTAATTTTAACTTTTGATGCTTGATTACGCCCTCGCCGTTGTACAAATTAACTGTTATATTACTTTCTCAGTTATATGACTTACTTTACTTTGGAGCACTTGGATTCGATTTCTGATTTGCGAGACTTAACGAGATGCTAAAACAATATTCATTACAGACCCAATTGCGAAATTTATTTGTTTATGTGTTTATGTAGGTGGGCACTGCAGAACAATTATGCGAAGACAAAGAAAGAAGGCACTAATTGTTTCTCGCTCCGAGGTACAACCACTGCAACATTCAGACTATGATCACTGAATCAGGAATCTAAGCAGTGCGTTCCAAAGTTTCTCGTTGTTTGCAATAAAAATGTGATGGCACAACCTCCTATTACTCTGGAGTGATTTGCAGAGATCTAATGGTGGGAAATGTGGCATTTAGCGCCAGATATCTTGCAAAGTTTTTATGGATAAAACAGTACTTTATGTGCAACTAACTGATTACAACGGCAGAGAAATAAAGGACGAAACTGAGTATGTTGCAGCACTAACACTCGGCCCACATGATTCTTGGTTAAAAGATCCATAGCAGGACACCAGTAAATTAAATATTTAATATTATGGATACGTATATTTTCAGCTTTCAAAACTGAAACCCTGGCCCGGGCGGAAAGCACTAACATGGAAGCCGATGCTAATTTATACTCAAGGCTTAAATTTTTCTGTGAACAGACGTGGTTCCTGCGACATCCGTACTTTCAACCATGTGTCAAACAGCATTGCAGAGGCATTTATCAGTAGAGGCAACCAGAAAATTGGCGAAAGTCTTCAGGAAAATTCATCCCAAATTGTCTATCAACCCACGAACTCTGCTAAGGTGGCCACGGCAGATGATGAAGAGAGCTGTGCGTGTTGGCAGGTACGTTCATTTCAGATTGAAAGAGTGTATACGGCGAGCAGTGGAAACACGCTGACAATAAAATCCAGCTTCCCCCGACGGTATGAGTTTGTTCCGCGATTCATGACAATAATTAAGGGCGCATCCTGGCTTGATTACTTCAATCACTTCCGCAAGTATTCACCATGGGACTTTATCGTGGACTACACAAGCCATCCAGTGCAGGAGACTAGCTGGCTGACTGCATCGGTAGATTAAGAATATTCCTGACTAGCTGCATTTTCCTATGGCTAGCAGTGGCACTGTACTGTGCGTAGTGCCATTGTAAATGCTTCTACGAAAGCCATGACCAAATAAATCAAGCCTCTGGTAGGCCACTACGTTTGTCCACGATGGACCATCAGAGGTTGCAACTCAAGTGGGCATCTTATTTTCCCAATGAACGTTGACTGGCCAAGAGCTGATACAGACTTCGGGTCCAGACGTCAAAAAGGACATAACATCCCCATTCGAACAACTGCCTCTGGATATGAATAAAAGTTTTCCCACTGAGCACACTCATGTGACATATCTAGATATTATGGAAAAATGCTGACGATCTGGCGAAGGGTCGGTAGTCGACGAAAAGTCACGTTTTCAGTGCGTTTGTTGTTGCGAGCACACGAACACATCCAGGACATTCGGAAGAGCGCGGGTGTGGTTTTTCATGGGTTTGTAGGAACACTGATGATGTTGAATATTGAAGGGTCTCTGAGCACATACGATTTCTGTTGTATATAAGGACCTGCGGCGTTGAAGGACTTCTTTCCAGAGGAATTGTATATGAACATTCCGCAGCCGTTGTTTTCCTTCGAGGTTTTGCGCGGCGAGTAGTGGCCTGTACATTATTTTGCTTATGTCGAGCAGCAGTGCTAGCTGTTTTTGCAAGTATTCTGTCAATTATACGGCAAAGGCCAGGCAGTTTTCAATATCGCCAGTGGGTGCAAGTTTGTCAGATTGTGCGTGTACACGAATCTCTGGACAGGTTCTCGGCTTTTCTTACTAAGCGTACATGCGACGCATTCGGAAGTGAGTCGAAATATGGTAGCGCGGCGAATTTTTCGCCGGACTGTGGAAAGCATCGCCGAGTCCGACATGCACGCGGAGATGAAATACTAGATCGACAGCATGGTGCGTCTACTTGACAGATAGGGTCCACAGAAAACGTTATTCAGGATGAATCAAACAGTATTTTTCAGCTGGTTTCCAGACAATGCAATTCTAATTGGCCGCTCGCCGGCCGTGACTGCTGACATTTCTGAGACGACATTGTTCTGTCGCGTGCAAGAACGTTGGGCTAATTTGTTTAATCCAGGTCGTCTCACTTGAGAATTATCCCGTCAGCGGTTGTCGGAAAAGATGAAAGAAACGCAGTGAGAAGGGCTAATTTTGTCCCGCCGAGATTACAGGGTATTTGTCTGCAATATGTACAGCTGGAGATCGTGAAAAGTTAGTTTTGTTATGAATTTTTAATTCCGTTTCAGATGTACTCAACCACTGAATTTTAATTCACCAGTTGGTGGCTATCGTCAATGAATTATGGCTTGCAAGAGTTGATGGTGCTCTGTGTCGAACGACAGTTATGGGGGGCACTGAACATTTGATCATAAACGGTCTGCTCTTGCCAGTATACTTGAAAACACAAGGTTCAAATATAAGCATCAAGTCGGAAAACCAGTCTGAAAAGTCTCCAGTGGGTTGCACATTTCAGAGACTGATGGAGGGCTTTACATAGTTACCTTCTTCCAAAGCCACTACCGCTACAGACCACGGATTAAAACATTACCGGTAAGCATTTTGCTTATTTCTCTACTTCGTTCTTCAAGACTAATAGCTGCGGAACCCCAAAATATAACGATATTGTGGCAATTTGCAATTTTAAATGCTACTTTTAGGAATAAATATCTGATGAACGTAGGGGTTTTGGAGTTTAGTGAAGGAGCTTAGGATGTCTTGCGTCAGTTGATGACAACATCTTTTTGGTCAGCTGAATATGAAAAGTGTCAATAGAAAGACGGTCTTGCCTGTCACTGAAGTTTGGCAAGTTCACCTTTGTGTTGGTTCCAAACTCTAGATATTGTTTTCCGCATGGTCTACTCGGGGGCGCGAAAAAGTGGGGCGCCGCATCCAGCGATACAAGTACCGACTCAAGACGACTTGGAGAACTCAAGGAGCGCTGGTGTTAGTTTTTACATAATGCAGGTCAGTCAGTTACCAGCTGATTTCAACCCAACATTATCTAAGAAACGAGATTTATATGCAATCAAAATGAAACCTATCGCGACCTGTATATCTGTTGACATTGAAATATGCACATATGCATGTATACACATTTACATGTGCCGCGCAGCTTCATTTCTGCAATCACATATAAAATTTGCTAATCCCTCAGTTTATATTGGAAACAAACACCTCGCGTCACTACAGTAAATTAATAATGCCATTTCCCATTTTCTTTTTCGGATTGAAAAAATTGTGCAGGAAAAGTTTGTTGACGATGACCGACTAACACAAGAAGCTGGGCTCAAGAGGATCCTCAGTTGCTGTAGGATTTTACTCCAAAATGTGGTAAAAACACTTAAATATACCATGAAGTTTCGTTTGCTCCTAGAGATACCGTTATGCCCGAGGTGCACCGCGAAAGATAGAAATGCAAATTTAGTTTGTTACAGCGTGTGTTGGGTAGAAGGATTTGAGTTCATCTTTGGGCTTCCACGCGGCCGAATAAGTTAGAGGCGTGTTACTATTAAAAACCCGAAGCCAACGGTACCTGCAACTACAGAAACCGATTTTAGGCGAATGCAAAAACGGCCAGAGCCGGTTTAATTTCTCTTTCAAAGGGACACATTTGGGGCTATTTTGTGATATGTTCTAGGACTGCTTCGTGGCTCTTTTAGGGGGGTGCTTTTACCGACTGGGCACACATCTATGCGCGTGCATGTTCAACGCGATGGGGCATACTGATGCTTATTGTAAATGGCACAGTTTGTCAAGTTTGATGGTGTTGACCGGAGGTGATCCACGATGTAGTCGCAGTTACCTTCTTCCAGAATTCGTGGATTTGCGATGATATCTGAGGGTGGTATTAGGACGTTCAACTGTAACAAGCGGTGTCATTGGCAAGGGAGTATCCGGCCGGAGGAATTGAATAGGTCATCAGTAAATAAAGGGAAAAAGATGGGCGCAAACACTGAATCTTGGGGGCTACAGCATTTAAAATAAGTGGCTGGAATAGGACCCCGACAACTAGGACGGTTGGCTTGCCAAGAGCGCTTGATATGCACGATACCACGAACTAATAGAACCCGAACGTGGGAGGTTTCACCAGAGGATTTCCCTGCCAAGGTTGATTGAGCAACTAAAGGATACCTAGTGAGATCAGATACATTTCTGTGAGGTTAACTGGTGGGGCCGAGCAGGAGATTGGGAAAGGGCCAGTAGACGAAAGAATGGACGCTGAGATCAGAATCCTTATTGGGGTTGCTCAGGATACCTTTGCGTTCAATGAACGTAGTCAGACAGAGATGTCAATACATTTGGCCTTATTATGTTATGCAGGACGGTGAAAATGGAACCCGGTTAATGGCCGCAAGGACCTTGGTACTAAATTTTAAGGATGGGTAGCTGGGATTTCAGATAATAATAATGATTATAATGGTTATATTTCTCGAAATTCGAGAGTCGTGCGCAACGCAAGATCAAATTTACACAAAGATGGCACAGTGGAAATCGTAAAACAAAAAGTTAGCCGCGA
Organism: Fasciolopsis buskii; assembly: GCA_008360955.1. Taxonomy (NCBI): domain Eukaryota; kingdom Metazoa; phylum Platyhelminthes; class Trematoda; order Plagiorchiida; family Fasciolidae; genus Fasciolopsis; species Fasciolopsis buskii. Next base: position 16,724 of record LUCM01008706.1, on the reverse strand, counting down.
AGATGCAGTGTCTGTGCTCTCATGAATATAACCTGCAATTTTATAGGCTAAACATGAGATATTGGGCTTTAAATCGGAGCTGGATAATGCATCGCCAAAACTTTCTGGGGCTGACTATGAGTCGCGAACTGCGAGGCAATCCATGTTTAAACGCATCAAAGGTGCGCATTGCAGGCGCAAAGTTTGGCTGGGAAGAAATGGTGGATGTTGTCAAGTGGTCGAGGTAATCAAAAATCAGGAGGGCAATGTGGTAAAGATGAATATCAATATGGATGTAATAACGGGATGGAGAAGAATAAGGATCACATTGGGTATCATATGAGGTTGATGGAGAACGGTAATTAACAACATTCAATAGTCAAAAAAATGCTTAAGATAAAACAGCAACGAAACCCTCAAGGTTGCATCAAACAATTTACGGGACGAAAATATATGAAAAACAGTAGACAGAGAGACAATGGAACTTATACAAATGGTCACTGGACTTATGAGACTGGGAGCTGATTGTGATGTGTGGCGGGAAAAAACCAGTACGTGTAAGATTTACAATCAATCCTCAAATACACTTGCCATGAATGACCTGTGTGTTGTCCTTGTTTAATATCGGAGATTATGGTGTTCCGCGGCGGTAGGAGTAGGGAGGTTTGGGGATTGCGCGGCGTTTCAGTAGTGGTAGTAATTGTTTTGGCCAATCGTAATGGTTCCTCTGAGATGAGACACGCGGGGAGTCATTGGCGTCGATTTGTTTTTCTTAGGGTTAGGCGGCGAAGTACTGGAGCGTCAGGTCCAGATTGCAGGGGGTAGGTAACCAGCGCAAAGGATGGATTGGAGCTTTCGACAAGAGTTTGCGCTGTATCTGTGGTCACTGGCGAGCCTGAGGAAGAAACGCAGAGAGTGGGCAGTTTGGAATTTGTTCCAGCTGGTGTTAAGGTGAGTCAACAAAAAATGGAAACAGCGATAACAGCCAGCTTCTTATAAAGATTACAGGACCAGACGACTGCCTTGAGATGTGCAGGACGTGGTTTTCCGTTGATGGGACGTGTGCAACGAACGTCGTCTGCTTTGCCCCTATGGCACAGTCAGTCCTAGGCTGCACGGTCTTTTTTTGTAACGCGTTCCTCTTTCATCTTCTGACATCTTTAGAGATGCAGATTACGGTGGTCTGATAGGACGGCAAGCGCAATGGTTAGGGAATAACGTACATATTTATTCTGTTTGTGGGACTCGCCCGGTGTATATAATACAGGGAACCAGTTATAACTGATCATGTGGTCAACCGCCGATGTTTACTACTTCGAATTGCCAGGAAAGGGTTTAACTGAATGGGTCGCGGATGGCACCGTGGGCTGGATGCTAGGACAGGATTTTCCACAAGAAGTCATAGAGGGGAAAGAAGGGAGAAGCATAAGAATATTGGGATCAGTAATTTGTGTTTGAACGGGACGATAGCAGCTTGTACCACGGTAGTTTTAGTAAGCGGGCACGAATAACGAAGAAAGAAGAACGACGTCAGTTGTTATAGACTTCGTCATACGAGCCATGTGCGCGGTTGGGAGAACGGGGGCATGTTTAAAAAATAGACGGGTGGGTGGTGAAGCATAAGTGGACAGTCCGATGAGCTACTTCCCCATACCTTCCAGCAAAGTAGTCAAACGCTTATTTACCGAACAAGGGCGGTTTGGGATTTCTCCTTTTGCAGGGTCAGATCTGGGCTGACGGCATACATATCCATTGTAGAAGGTGGCCCATTCCTTCGCAACCCGAGTATGCTTTGGTTCCTGACGTCAACCTGATCCAGCAAAGACTCTGCTTTCGATTCTAACAGGAATGGTTGATCCCATATAGGTACTTTCCATAGTTCCTCCACCTGACCATAATTTGCCGTGTTATGTTTTTTCGCCACTTCTGGGGGTAGTCTGTTTTCCCCACGTTCGGAGATGCTGAAGCAAACCTGTCGCAGTCATTTAGGTTTTTGCATGGACTAAAGGAACAAAAGTGGGGATGAGCAAGCACACGGAGGATGGCGGTTTATGCCGTAAAACACAGACCTGTGCGTAGGGCTCCGTCAACGCCTTGTCTTGCTTTCATTAACGAGTGCTGCTTAAAACTTATTACTGTGGACTTGTGTGTTGCATAAGCAAATCAGATCGTCTGTGTGAAGTGGACAGAGTTTCCTCTTTTTATGAACGAAACTAGGCCGGGTTCTTAAGGAAAAGGAGCCTACCTGGTTCGCGTTAGCAGGTTACTGTGGGGCAAGATGGGTAGGTAGGAAGAGTAGAAAGAACCTCGAATGTGTTGTTTGATGAAATGCCTACGAAACTAGTTCCGGAAATATCCAGCATAAAGACAAGATCATTTATGTTGGCAGAGTAAATCAGGGGCAGAGAAATCTATGGGGAAATGAATCCGGGGTGAGAAGACCGATAAAAGGAGGGTTAGTCGCGGTTATAGCTGTCATAGAATCCAGCATCCTTCTACTATCACGGACTCAGCTAAGATCCAGGTTTTGGAGACCTTACTGTAGTAACTGCTACAATCCTAACCAAATTTTGCACGCCCGAGTCTCTGAGAGATAAAGTCGTATATATTAATAATAGTCTGAACAGTCGGTAGTTTCTGGACTTCGTTTTCGAAGGCGATGTTAGATTGATGGGACAATGAATTCCACAAGGAAAATTATTTCACAATAAAAGCTCCGACCTAGGGTTGGCTAATAATAAAGAACTTGCGTGGTAGGGCGACCAGGGTAGTACCGAGAAGCGCGAGAGTGAATGGGAAAGCGGGGGACATGTTCATGGTATTTGCACTTCCGCCAGATAGGAAGCATTTGGCCTAGTGGTGAGCCAGGGGTAGGTCCCCCCTTAAAATGGGCACGACTATTCCATCTACCCAGCGATCAGCGAAGGTCACTCTTTGGTGTTGGCCGTATTAGGCTAGTATACTGGTTTCTCTTGCGTCCTCAGATTGAGTGTTATGGAAAGTAGGTGGGTGGGATGTATATTTAGAAATCGATGGCTGACTCAAAGGCACGCTCTTCCGAGATAGAGGTGTTGGTCAATTGAAGCACCTGGGTGAAACTTCGGTAAGTATTTAGGGCAGCCTTGAAACTGGATTTGTTCTGTATGCACCGAATGCTAATGGGAAGTTTGTTCCAAAGTTTGGCATAAACAACAAGAAAGAAATGCGACCTTAAAGAGGATTTGGCGATTTCCATATGGATGGTTAGGGGCCTATGACGGAGAGGGTAGGGGCTGGCAGAGGAGAATATAGGTGGGTCGGTGGAGAAGGAGCGCCTGTTCATCAGGTTATGCAGGAAAACCAGGTCAATTCTCAGTCGCCGTATCCAAAGTGGCTCAAGTTTGAGGGCTAGACAGCGTTCCTTGTAATTCAGAGTAGTCGACCAACCTATCAATTGCTTAGTGAGGCATCTCTGAATACTTTCAATGGAGATCCTATCCGACTTCGACATGCTGGAGTATATTAAGTGCAATACCCAATGAGTGGTCGAACGTGTGTTTTATAAATGCTGAGGATGCCATCGGATAGTTTCATTGTGCGAAAAATCAGACTTGCATTTCTCTTAGCTTTAGCCGACTGAATAACTACATGCTCTGAGAAATTTAGAGAGACTGAGTAGTTGAGATCAAGGTCACGAATTGCGCGTTTATATGCAATAGGAGATCCACGTAGCAAAATCAAATCTTTAGGTAGTGTACACCTATATGTTAGTATTTTGCTCTTATCGGCGGAGAAGCTCATCATCCAGCAGGTACACAAGCCGTCTAAGGCAGACAAATTGGCACAAATGTCTCTGACTGCAGCACGAACCTCATTCGATTTAAGGGGGTAAACTGTTTTTATGTCATCAGCAAACAGGAAATGGACTCGGCGAGATATCGAATCTAGTGCATCATTAATGTACGTAAGGAATGGCAGGGGACCAAAAACGCTGCTCTGTATGGCGCCACTAGTAACAGGTCTGGGATTGGAGGTAATGCCGTCAATGGAGACCACCTGTGATATTTAGGTTAGGTAAGACGAGAGCCAGGATAGAGGAGAACCGCCGATGCCAAAGGAGCTTACTTTGGATAAAAGGTGCGGATGAGGGACACGGTCAAAGGCCTTAGACATAGCAAGGTAGATGACTACGAATGCCAAACCCCTGCCCGCTAGGTTGGTTAGAAGGTTCTAGAGGTCAAGTTGACAGTTGGGGCGAAAACAGGATCGGAGAAATCCGTGCTCTCAGGGGCTATGAAGGTTGGAGGCTAAAAGGTGGTCCACGATGGATCGTTTCGCCACCTTCTCCATAACCCTGGAGATAACAGGCGTGCGGTTGATGGGACGGTAATTGGACACATCATGCAGATATCCCTTCTCATGGAGAGGGGTTATTACAGAGTGCTTCCAGTTGACCGGAACTACATCACAGTTGATTGAAAGTATGAGGAGGTTGAACAGTAGAATAGGTAGGTCAGGGCCACAGCTAAGAACAGCTAGTGGAGGGATGCCATCAGGGCCTTGGTAAGACCCCGGTTTGAAATTGGCTAAGTGTCATTCAATAGTCTTAACATCAAAGGACACAGAAGATAAGTTGGAGTTATTCCTATTCTGTAGATCGGGTGGGTCGCTGACTGCAGTTGGGGCCATGGAGAAGGCGAAGTATTCATTGAACGCCTCAGCTATCATTGGGCAAAACCAGAAAATTCACTCATGGTTTGCGATCATGGGATCTTAATTTATATAGTTTTGAAAGTACCATGGGGTGATTTTAGTGCCTCAGTGCCCTAGCTTCTTTCCGAAGGAGAGATTCACTTAGGCGAGAGATAGTTTCAGACAGATGGTGCAAGTGAATAAACTTGGAAAAGTCCTCTGTCAAGGAAAAGTGCCGTTGCAACTTGGCATACTTGGCTTTCAGGGAGGCAAGTTGTGAAGTCTTTTTTCCGTTCATTTGTTCTATAATGGTCAGTTTCGAAATGCAGCTGGCCATGTTGCGATAAAATTCATCTGCAGCCGTCTGTGGGTCGGTCGTTAGGAAAAAGCTTCCACAATCAGGTTGGCGTAATAAAGAGGGAAAGTGCTGCCGGTTAAGATAGAATGGAACAGTTGTGTCAACAGGATGGTTAGGGAGGGGGGCATGGACATGGATTCGACAATGAACTACCCTGTGGTCGCTCCCTGGAAATTTATTTTCGACATGAACCAAGATGTGGTGATCCGTAGTGCGTAAAGATGAGATCCAGCATATTAAAATTTCTAGTGGGTGACGCTACGTGCTGTACCCAACCCCCATGATGTAGATGGGAGACGAACGATGTTAGGATTGGTGGAGCCGTAATCGTGAAACAGGTTATTCAAGGGAGATTGTGGTATCCGGCAAAGATTTTCGATGTTGGTGGGAGGGATGCAGGGTGGTCAAATGCTTTCGCTAAGAGAGGGAGCCCTATTTCAGTAGTAGCTGAAGGGCGACATAGCGGCAGTATGGATAACACAGGACGACACCTTGATAGTGAGCCATACTGATTCTTGGATCAACTGGAGTGTAGAATGCGCAAGAACGGATACTGATAGGCCCTTCCTTGCATAAATAAGGCAAACGCCTCCACGGCGGTCGTTTCTGGTACCTCTAAAGAATTGCTATCCCGCAAGAGAAGTCGCAATATTAGGCGTATCATCCTTAAGCCAAGACTCAGTGATGAAGATTATACCCGGGTTGAAAGACGCAGCAAAGTTTTTTAAGTGAGTGAATTTATTTAGGATTGAACGACAGCTAATTAGCGCGAAAGAGAAGGGTATGTTGCCGCCGAGGCGGGGTGAGTGATAGGGCTGCAAAGATAGAGAGACTGTGCTTAAAGGGTTAATTGTAACAGGAATATTTGGGTAAGCAGATGGAATTAGTTCTATTTTAGTAGGCGTTTCTCTGTGGTTAACGAGTGGGGCCGAGCAGGAAATTGGGAAAGGGCCAGTAGACGAAAGAATGGACGCTGAGATCAGAATCCTTATTGGGGTTGCTCAGGATGCCTTTGCGTTCAATGAACGTAGTCAGACAGAGATGTCAATACATTTGGCCTTATTATGTTATGCAGGACGGTGAAAATGGAACCCGGTTAATGGCCGCAAGGACCTTGGTACTAAATTTTCAGCATGGGCAGCTGCGCTTTAAGATATTAATGAAGCCGGTTTATTCTCTTTATTTTCAGAGAGTCAATCAAATTAAGCGAGTGGGATTTCTTTTTCAAATGCTTTCGAAAAAACAGGTCAGATTGAAATTGAACGGTGGTTGTTAGGGTCAGACAAGTCACCATGTTGAGGAATAGGGGAAATCATGACATGTTTCCAAGGGGATCGGAGGGGTCAAATATTCCAGAGAAAACAGCCGGCATAACAAATGGGCTGCCTCACGGACACATTTTAAAAGCAACGAGAGAATCCCACCCGGACCCGCTGGTTTATCAACGTTCGCAGAACATAGTGCTTGGATGGTCCTTCTAACACTAACAAAAAAGGTGAAAAGCAAAAAGTCGGGAGAAGAAGAATTCGGAGCTGTACTATATTGAGTCCAGTGGAAGTGGAAACCAATGGCAGCCAGGAACAGCCTTCTTGCGTAGATGGCAAGCAATATCATTAGCGATCACAGATGGAGAACAAAATGCCGGGCCAAAATCGCAGTGGACTGCGTAAACAAGGGACCGCAATTTTCGACTACCTGTGGCGGAAGAGAACAGTTATTAGGCTTTTCAGCCGATGGAGAGCCTTTTGGTTATCTATATGGCTGACGAACTTTCGTTCTTAGCCCCCATGAGTGGACGATATGAGATCGAGTTAGTGAGTATCATTACTGGGAAATTGTTGGGCGTTGCAAAAGTACGTCAGGCAAGCATACATGGGTAAATCATTCGGGGAATTCAGGCCTTCATGGTTTGGAAGAGTAAAGAGTAATGAGATTCATGCAACGAAGAACATCATCAGCAAGTTTGAAAGCAGAATCTTAAATGTCCTAAATAAGGCAGCGATTGCTCGGGAATGGTGAGCTAAAAAGACACAGAAGCTGTCCACTAGGCCGACTAATGGCGCCAAAATATGTTCCGCGGGGAACGTTGGATAATGGCCGGTGAAACTGACAACGACTCACTGATGCGATGGGCCAAGAGGTAGAGGACTAGAAATATTTGAGTAGAAAAGAGAGATTAATGAAAGAAAAAGATCAAGAGTTTGAGCATGGTCGTCAGTTCCGTTGAGCGTACGTTCAGGGGGCAATCACTTGAGAAAAAAATTGTTGACCACAGCCAATTGCACGGATCCCCGTCTCATGTCTGATGTGCCGGATGGTAGCTCACTTCTGTGAACACTAAAACTCCCCAAGATGGCCACATGCTTTTGGGGTCTTTAGTAAAAAACAGTTCGGTGCCTGAAGACAATAAGTCGAAAATGGATGAATCACCACATGAGGGTACGATAGGCTGGAATTAAGTACTGACCGAAAGAGGCGAGTCTGCGCTTTATTCGCATGAGTTGAAATTTGCGGCTAAAAAGCCAAAGTTGGAAAATAAATGATAAACAGATGCATGGGCGCTTCGTTTGGGGATAAAAAGTAGTGGAAATTGTAATTGGGAAATTGAAACTGAGTGGAATTTGAAAATGGGGAAATTGCAGGTTCAGCAAAAAGTAGGGCAACAGAAGATAGTTAGAGAAATCGACGAACGCAGTCTGTGTTACGGCTTGTTAGTCCGACTATCTAAGCGCGGACCTCGTTTTATGTTTGCTTGCCCTTGACCGTTGTGACTGCTTGTGTGTCACTCCTACTCGGCTCTGTAAGTTTGCAATACTGAAAACCATGACACTTGGCCGGTACAAGGAAGGGACAGTCGAAGGCGGTAGACAGTTGAGTATATTCTAATTAGAGCGTTCGAGCGGGACGTGCGTGATCAGGTGGCGACCGCGCTGGGCGGTCAATGTTCGGCTGAACAGGCGATCGGGGGAACAAATCCAAGTTCCGCTACAGGATTAGTTCGGGAATCTTGGTGAGGGTAGGAAGTTTCTGTAAATGCTTTTGAGTTCGCAGTAAGGGCTTGAGAAACAACACGCCTGATTGTGAAATGCCTTGACTTCTATGAGAAGAAACCCATGGTTGCGCCCCTGAGAATTACAGTGGCAAGCCACTCAGGGCCTTGGTTGATTAGGCGTGTAGTATGCCGGAGGACGGCAAGGTCTTTCACCGCCAGACAGAATCATCTACTGCTACACGACTGAAAAGAATTCTATTTCACATCGGTCGTCCGGCAGGATATTCAGAGTGGCGATAAACATAGGTGGGAATGACCACGCCGTAATCCGTATGCGACTGAGCCTGCCGGAACTGGTACCCCCGATAAGTATCGTAGGAACTTCTTAGGAATGGATGAAAGTAGACCGCTGGACGTGAGTCTCCAAACTCGATGGGAGGTAGAGAGAGATAGCAACGTCGTGGATCGTCATTGGGAGACAATTAAGAGCAACCTGTTAGCAATAACAGACTTGATTGAACCCACACAGAATCAAGCGAAGGGGGCTACCCCAATGGTGGAGGGGCAAGTTCACGGCAGCCAAAAGCAGAAACGCAGGGCTTCCATGAGGTATAATGACACGCAGGATCACCGAGGTTAAATGAGGTCCATGGCGCAGAAAAAGAGAATGTCAAGCATCCAACGACAGCGCCAAAATTTCTAAGAGGAGCGGGCCGCTGGGGCTGCTAAAAACAACCCCAAAGCCGAATACAATTACGTGCAGCGTGAGGCTGCCTTGCGGCAGGCCATCGGTGGAGTGAAAAACAACCAGGGTAACAAGTCAGCCGGCAGTCACGGGAAAACCGACTATCTGTTGAAATTTTTCTAAATGGTATACATGAGGGACCAAAGAGACACGTGGAAAAACACTAGGTCTTGTCACCCTCTCGGTGGAGGTGCCAGACGGAGCGATCAAGGAGGAAGAAGTGTGGGACAGCCTAACGACATTGGAAGCGTCGAAAGCAGCGGGACCTGACGGTATCCACCCAGCGATTATGAAGCCGCTGGCGGGGACCCTAGTGAAACCTTGCACCCAGCTCTTTAGTGCGTCGCTGGACGACGGGCAGCTACCTGCGGACTGGTTGATGTCGACATTCGTACCGCCTAAGGGCGGGGACAGAGACAAATGTAGTAGCTATACACCGATGAGCCCGACATCCATCATGCAGAAAACTTATGAAAAAGCCCTTCGCAAAAGGATGGTCATTCACCTAGAGGCCAACAATTTGATGATGATGGAGCAGCACGGATTTTGGCGCAACCATTCTTGCCTGACCAACCTCATAAACCTCCTGGACGAAGTAACCGGTAGAACTAACATGGGCGAATGGGTAGAATTCTGCCATCTGGAACTTCAGAAGGTCTTAGATTCCGCGAACCACAGGCTTCTTGACAGGAAAATGAAGGCTTCCGGAGTTGCTGGTAAGGTGAATAACTGGATAGAACAAAGTCTGAAGGGTGGATCTTTCAGGGTGATAGTCGAGGGGTGTTTATCGGGCAGAGGACTGGTATACAGCGGAGTACCTCAGAGGTCTGTCTTAGAGCCTTCCTTATGTCCACGACATAGCTGGCTGGTTGAAAACTCTGTGCCCCACGCTTGCTGGTGACATCAAAATATTAGAGGCAGCAAACAGTGAGGCTATCCTAAGCGATCTGGATAAAGTTTACCAGTGGTCGGTGAGGTGGGATCTTCCGTCGCACTTGAGCAAATGTCAGCGGCTCATGGAAGGAGAAGCGAATTCCCCTCGCCACATGGGTCCACTTGGGCAGAAGGTCGCGATGGAACAAACTCAGCAAGCAAGCGACCTCGGGATAATCGTTAATGCAGACTTCAAACCTAGTCTGCAACGTCAGAAGGCAGCCAAGAAGGCAAGGTGTGCCCTACGCCAACTTAAGACGACGGTAAGACCTAGGAAGCCTAACGCTCTTCTGCCGCTGTCCAAGGCATTTGTCCGATCGCACCCGGAATACTGTTTCCAAGCATGGAGACCACATTTGGTAAGGGATATTAAAATGCTGGAACAGGTTCAGCATGTTTTTACACGGCGGTTTGGGCATTTGAGATACATGGGATAGGAGCAGAGGCTGAAGGCGCTTGACTTGTAATCCCTAGAAATACGTAGGGAAGGGGGTGACCTAATACAGAATTTCAGGATCACTACGGGTGTGGTCGAGATACGGGGTCACAATGGAACCCTACCCCAGATAAGGGGGAACGATACACTAACAGGGGACGGGAAAGCAATTGCGTGAGAACACGTAACTACCGGGTTGAGGGGCAAATCGTTTGCCATACGAGTGATGAATGACTGGAAAAAGCTACCGGAGGAAGTGGTCGAGGTGGGGTAGGTGCGCGAATTCGAAGGGAGACTAGACAAGGCACGGCTAGCTGTGTTTGGAGAGGACAGTGTGTGAATTTTGGGGTTAAGGAGATGATAGACAGGAAGGCACCTCAGTTATTGTTTCCGCCGTGTATGAACCGCAGAGGGTTTTCCACTCTCCTGTTGTCGCAGCATTGCCAGATCGAAGGAGCTCTCAGTGTAAGAACCTGAACGATCAGGCATCTCGCCGTATAATCCCGTAATCTAACTGGAACTGAAACTGGAACTGGAAGAGTCCAGAGATCCCGTGCTGGTTAACGCCACATGGCCTTGTGGACAACGCATTATTTAAACTTGTGTTCAATCCACCTATCTGCTCTCGTTGCGCACAGATCGAGGCGCCGGAGCTGGGACTCTTGAAACTGAAAATAAATATGTGGTGCGTCTCCAAATAACACACAAAAGGCCTCACTTCCTTAGTTAGTCTTAATAGCCTAGATGCGAATTTTTCCGTTCTACACTTCGAGTGTTAGGTGGTCCGGTTTCCAGTACCCATGGTCTTTCTGGCTTCGGCATCTCCCTGGCAGTGAAGGCCGAACGTGCATTGCTAGACTGGATCCAGATCAGCCGTTTTATCTGTACAATTGCGTTGGGAGGTTCTGCACATGTCAATAGCACCTGACTGAGGCGTGGTGGCTGCACCTACTGATTGCAGTCTTCTTGTGGCCGCGTTTTTCGCGGAGTATGTGGTCGCACGAAACTTTTTTCCCCCTTATAGTTCTTCAAATTGCTATTTTGTTGATCTTTCGTTATTCCCCGTCATTTTTTATTCGAGCACGCTGCAAGGTAGCAACCACAGCCAGAACACATTGGTGCAAGACTAATAGTTGTCAAAACTGAAAACTGGTCGTACGAACCCAAAACCTGCTCGCCAAACGCAGCTGATTGTAGACAGTTGTCACCAATTTAGGCCTCACTGGTGTTCAGGCTTAATGACCTATATCTGCTCTGTACTGGAGGAATAAAGGAATGGAGATCACTGAAAGTTTTTCTGTATGATAATTTTGATTTTTGGAAATGGCGGCACGGAGGAAGTATCTGCGCTTGTTTCAAAGGCGACTGACTATTTCTAATATCAGGCACTTTTGGCGCCGACACGAAATCGGTCTTTCATGGGATTGTGGTCGCTGAGCTTGGCGTTTAGATTGCAAAGGTATCATCACTAGTCGAGGCGACATCGTCGGTGGACTGACGATGAAATTTCACTTCCTTTGAGACGACATCAGTCTTTGAAAAGCCGAGTATATAATACCACCTTTGATTTCAAGACATCCGTTTCCCGGTCGTTCAGTGCCCGGTGCTTACGCGATACTGCCCGTGTTTAATGGGGGCAGCGCGCCATCGACGCTGCAGCGAACTACCGACCGCTTGGCACGATCGATCCCACTTCGGAAAGAAATACGTTTCAGAATTCGTCATATCGAGACTTCATCTCGGCTTAGTGTACCGGCTTGCGTGCTTTATGAGCCAACGAGCTATAAAGGATGGCTTATCTCGAACCAAAGATGCAGTCGTTCCTAGAAGGCCGATTGGTAAAGGCCTGACGAAGCAGCCTCCTGATCCTCCAGGATGGGGGGTGATTTGAGCTGGTAACTCAGTCGGAAAGAACGAGCGGAAGGTTAACTGATCAAAGCAGATAGGCTTCAAACCAGTTATACCCTGCTGCCTTGCGATCATGTTCTTGTTAGAACCGAAGGCTTTGCTTGATGACCCTAGTCGTTCTCCCGTTTAGTGACTGGACCTTATGCTGATCTTCGTTTAAAAACACTTCAAAGAATAGAAGAAACAATGAATTCCACAATGCTTTGGTCGTTACGCAGGATAATCAGGATCGTGCTACCCATTGCTTTGAATATAGTGAACAGTGATAAGTATACTGTTCTCAGAATCCCCTCTCCTTTATTCAACCCCTTCTCTGTATCCAACCGAATCTGTTTGGCCCCCGTCTCTACCCGTTTTGTACCGACTGACAACGCCCAAAAATCGTAGTTGGTTTTCAGTCTCTTAGCACACATTTTCTCAAACCTCATCAGCCTCTCAGGCTCGCTCCCTTCAATGTGTGCAATTGAATGCAGGCCAGTTCGCAGGCCTGTTTGGCTCTGATAGTGGACTCATCCTCATCATCCTCATCATTCCCATCATCCTCATCATCCTCATCATCACCATCATCACCATCGTCATCGTCATCATCATCATCGTCGTCATCATCATCATCATCATCATCATCATCATCATCATCATCATCATCATCATCATCATCAACCACTGTAATTATAAATCATTCGTCGTTAAACAGCGAATCAAAACTCATTGTTACATGTTTCTACAGAAAGGACGGATATCAGAGGGGAACAGGGCGTGTCTCTACACAGGTGGGAAAAGATAAGAATGCCAAAAAAGCCAACACTCAAAAAGCAGTCTAACTGTACGAACACACTTTCGATCATTTTGATTCGATGGAAAATGACAACTCTATCGCCACTGTTCAGGGCTCACTTCCATATCCTTCAGTGTGTGCAGCCAGCTAAAAGGGCACCAAATGGCAGAAGAGTGTTCGCCATACGCAACACGTGACCCAACCGACATAGTCTACTAAGTTTCATACGTTTCATACGTTTCATACGTTTCATACGTCTCAGAACCAGCACCTGGTACTGTACAAGGTTCTTCATCCGGTCACTCCATCCAACGCTAGCGATACTACGTAGACATCGGTGATCGAAAACTTCCAAGCAACGAACATCGCTGACACACAAGTCTCCATGTCTCACAACCACACAACAGAACTGAGCGCACTGTGGCACGGTACACATGACCTTTCAACTTCAGGGCAATATTAGACGGATGCCACAAGTACGTGTGCTTACCTCTACTGGCGTGCTACCATCCTTCAACGGGCAGCTACCAAAGTGAGAGAAATGGTCCGCGATCGTCAGTTTCTCCCTATCCAGTATGACGTTCGGCACTATTGTCGGCCAGTCCTGTAACAGCACTTTACACTTCGAAGGTTCTAAGTATATGCTGTTAGAAGTAAGTATGGTGCAAGTACTAGTGATGGATGTATAAGTGCCGTCAGCATGAATGATGTTTGGTGCAAAGGAAGACGGTCAAGCAGGTCATTTTTTGTTTCTTTATCGTGGACGTTTTTTGCATCTTTATTTTTTTTGGAGCAAAGAAATAAATCAGCGGCCCCCTTAATTGTTAGCCTCTCGTACCCGGCGGTGGCTATGTGAGTTGCGCGTTTGTAACCATGACGCTGGTTGGTTCGATTCACAGACCCGGACATTTTGTGGTTGACTGTAACCAACTATTCCTGGGCGCTTGACAGCACCTGATCTATTGCGACATTACACGGTCCTGTGCTGCTCCAAGTTTCACGTTTCACAGTTGTCGGTTCCCTCTATTCAATTGTCTATTGGGCTCTAGCGGATACAGGGCATGCTTTTCTATTACGTCCATTCATCCTGCATGCAATATAATCTGGAAACTGAGATGACCCTCCGCTTGGTAAGTATTTCGTCAGTTTCTTGTTTCCTCTCTGTCAGCTCATTGCTTCATCCCCACGCTCCTTTTTTCCGATTAGGCCCGGGGTGTTCAGACAAAGTGCAAAGTGACAAGTGTTGGGTAGATACTCTCAGTACATGACCAAGTCATTGGATACTGTTCCGCAACGTCGATGCGGCTCAGTTTGGCTAACCATCAGCCCTGCACCAACATGCTGTGGTTGAGGCTGCTATTTCGCAGAATCATCTGCTCAAACAAAAAAAAAACGGGAAATCATGAAAGATCGACCGCAAAATAGTAAATTGAAGAAGTATTCAAAAAAGAAGGGTTTTGAGTGCAAATTCGCCACGGGCTGTGGCCGAGTCATATCATCGATTGTCTCCAACCGTTGCTTCGGGGGATCTTATGGGCCCCTCCCGGCAGTCTAGTTGCACCTACACGAGTCAATCCACTGGTTAAAGCTTTCATACTTTTTTGCCTTGCCGTCAACTGGCCATCTCGGCCCATCCTCCAATCATTACCTGCTTCGAAGAATAGCATCCAACGAGGCAATCCTTCTGTGGGCATACGCAAGACATGTCCCAGCTGCCTTGACTTCTCGTTCGATGTCTGTTTTAAAGGCTGGACCCTATCACTGAGAACCTTACGCTTAACTTATAAATTACTTACAAAGTTCTCTCATTCTTCAAATGTTACGAAGATAATGACGTTCAGACACCGAAAGTCTTCGTATATCTGCTCTGAACACCCATCTTTCGGAGCCGCAGAACAATACCGATCTCACTACTGCTTGTATACTCGGCCTTTGATCGATAACCGAATGTCACGCCGACGCCACAAATTCTTCAAGTTGGTTAATGCCAATCTGGCCTTGTGTATGCGCGAAAACGCTTCTTTCGTAAGAAACAATCACCTAAGTAACTAAATCTATCTACTTCATCCACTTCCTCCATCTGCAGAAACAGTGTTCGGCTTTGAGCTAATCCATTCCTTGAACAGCATTTTACACTTCGAAGTTGCAAAATGCATCCCAAACATACCTACACTATCATTCAGGCGATGCGGAAAAACTTGCAACTTCCTTGGGTCTTCTCTCAGTAGCACGTCGTCTGGATATTCTTAGTTATTTTCCTCACAGTTATTTCTAGTTACTTTTGTAATGATTCCACATGGATCTTCTAGTCCTTTAGATTTGTGTTTCTATACTGCATTTCTCATTATTAGTGATACTCCTAATCGTGTTCCATGTATAAATCGACTGTTCAATCTCAGAGCATTTTCAGTCTCACTTTCCTGTATTCCAATTTGGTGGCCGACTTCCTTGATAGCCATTTTTCATTTGTTGCATTTCGATTTCGCTTGTATGAATGCTAACTCTGATTATCGTTATGGATTTCAGTATCCTTGGGGACATTTGATTGGAAAATGTCTCATTTAACCACGGATTCTCCTTGTTTAGAACTAGCTATTGAGGGCGAAAGGT
Source organism: Fasciolopsis buskii (assembly GCA_008360955.1). Taxonomy (NCBI): domain Eukaryota; kingdom Metazoa; phylum Platyhelminthes; class Trematoda; order Plagiorchiida; family Fasciolidae; genus Fasciolopsis; species Fasciolopsis buskii. The sequence continues at coordinate 1,317 of LUCM01008706.1, read as the reverse complement.
TATGCCGTGCCGGCAAGCTTCAAAGTGGCATTTCATGCCTTCACTCTGCTTTGTCTCGAGGAACAACCGACTTGAGATGTCTCTCTGCGATATATTGCCAACTTGGGAATGCGTACTTTTGTCATCAAGATTATGTGAAAGCTCTTGAGTATCATGGTTTGGATCTCGCTGTGGCGCGGTAAGTTGTATTGCGCGTAATTTTTAACGCGGCTATTTAGTGTCTATGTGGATGCTTGTTTACCGCATTCATTTTTGTTCTTGTTGCATTGTTTGCCACTCACTTCACTTTTGCTTCAATTTTAGGCGTTTTTTTCCGACCTACTTGATGCATTGTTGCAGAGGAGGACAACCTTCATAACCACTAGGGTCCACTGCAAAGGGTAGGGGAATTGACTGTCATGACTTTGAGATCTGAAATGGCATAGAACCATAAGTTCTTGCTAGGCCGGGTGTGGTATTGATCCAGGCAACAGCAAAGCGCCATTTGGCATCAGGAAGGTTGGCACATATGCGTTTCGAATTTCTGACCTTTTTGGGTATCAAATGCTTGCTCCTGGTCATTGGGAGTTATTTTGCTGTGGTATGCAAATGCACTGGCGAGGTTAACGGTTTATTTTTTTTTACATTTTTTTAATCTTTTAGAGGCTATTAATGTGGTTCCTATCCAACTAATTTTTTCCCTATTGGAATCGAGCTAATTATCTTAGTGGTTTTCCACCTATAGCTTCCTTAAACGCACTTTCTGATCGCAGAATAAAAGTTTATTTATGAATTTAGAAAATATCGATACTTTCGACGGTCATTCCTCAAAAGTATTGCGCGTAGAATGTTCCTAATCCACCTATGATTAATCAACATCTCAGATGAACCACATCACCGATATTAATGAAATCTGGCATGATGATAATTTAACCCAATTATGAAGTTCATGATTAACTGGAACAGAGTAGTACCTGAACACCTCGCCGGTGTTCTGTCTAGTGGTTGCGGTATTATTTTGCCCCCCTTACTGGAATTAATTATCTATATAGCGGGCGTTATCGACCTTGTAATCTATAACAAATGCATAGCTTAGGCATACTTCTGGTGATACTCTGGATAGCTTCCATACACAAATTCTCTCACTTAGTCCGTATAACAGTCCTGGGTTGACTCCGTTTGAAAATTCTTCCATTTGCGTCAAACCAATTGGGTGGTGAAGACTTGTTACTTTCAATATATGTATATATATATATATATATATATATATATAGGCAGGAAGTAGTATCTGGATGCGTAAACAAAATTAGCCCGGGAGCACACGACCGGTTTCGCGGT